>JAOWBW010002095.1:0-128873 GCA_026119855.1 Campanula takesimana
TTATTATAATGCTTGGTTTGTCATAGTCTATTGCCGTGTATGCTAAATATTGTTGTGCTTTATGTCTGTACGTAACTGTAACTTGTTGCAGTAATGTATTTTTCTTTTTAATTGCAGTTAAGCAGCTGTTCAGTCACCACTTCCAGCTGAAATCAACAGAATCTTTGTGAATTTGTGATGGGTAAGGTTGATGATGATTGGGATGAAGAACGCTCTGTCATTGGTGACAAAGGAGACATTGGTCATGTTGATCTGGCGAATGATATGGCACAATTTAGATACAATCCATCCAATGAGGGCCCATTCATTATATCGGTTCCATTCGAGCTAGTTAATGATAAGCCCCGGTCTGTATTTGTGGGGGAAAGAATTTTTGATCCCATTACTATTGAGAACACCACCGATGAGGCGGTGGATTTATGGTCAGTTGAGATTTATGACTCGAAACCCAGTGACTCTTTCACACTTTCTGTGATGGAGCCTCCGTCAGAAAGTTCAGATGAAGATTATATTAGCTCATTCAAAGAGTCATTTTCTTTGGAAAACAGGATGCTTAGAGCGGGTCAAACTTTGACCATTTGGTTGTCCTGCAAACCTAAAGGAAAAGGTCTGCACACAACTGCTGTTCATTTTTCAGTGGGGGATGATACAATCGAAAGGATGGCTTTTCTCATGTCTGAAGATAAGATTTCCCGATTATTAGCTTCTAACAAGCCGTATTACATGCCTAGGAGAAATAAACAAGCGCTTGCAAATAATTTTTGTGCGGGGGTCAATAATGAGGGGGTTAAAGTTGTTAAGGGTAATCGCCCTTCAAAGCCTTCGAGTCGAGGTTTCAGAAAAAGGCTTCCAGATTATCCAATCCCACCGCAAGTCAGGAAAATAATTGAAAGCAAACAGACCCCTGATGCTTTTTTAGAGGGTTTGACAGATAGGAACTACATTGGTTTCTTCAGTACTCTAGTTACGATGGAAGAACTTAAAATGGAAGTACGTATCCAGTTTCGACTAAATAAGTGTATTAATAATTAATCAATTACATGTTACTCCCTCTGTCCCTAAATGAGTGTCCATTTTCAAGAAATTTTTGTCCCAAAATGAGTGTCTATTTTGATCATAACTTTGTCCCTAAATGTTTTTTTTCGATTTTTTTTTCACCGGTCTTTTTATACATGCAAAAACTAAATGTTTTTAAAGAGGATTACAAGATTATATATGAATTTTGTCACCAAATTGTACAAAAAGTTATGTCCCTTAAAATGAGATTTGGACACTCATTTAGGGACAGAGGTAGTATTTGCTTATCCATATAAAAACTGTTTTGAATTGTTTTTTCAGGAAGACATGAGGAGTTATGACATGAAACGTGTCACGATGAAGCCGAAGGGAACAGGATTTTTGACCCTTGAGGTCCCTGGGCTGGCTGAGAGGAGACCTTCATTAGTTTCTGGAGATTACATTATTGCTAAACTTGCCTCTGAAGATGAAAATGACACCTCATCTGCATATCAGGTTTGCTCCTAATTTCCTCGTCTTTTTCTTGAAAATTGTGGCCTTCTTATTTCCAGCTACCAAATTGTTGTCAACAAGTTCCTATTTCGGTTTATCCCAAAGAAAGAGTGTCATTTTTATTATGAGGCTTTGACCAATAAGTCCCCTGTCTAGATAAAAATTACCAATAACGACCGACATTTTCGAAATTGCCAAAAAGTCCCTTGGATAGTTTGCTGGACAGAATTGCCCCTGACTTGAGCATAACGGGCGCACCTTCAATACACGTTTTCCCCATTCTTCTTCTTCTGCAGTTGCATGATGTTCTGCACACTCTCTTTCCTCTTTCTCTCTCTTTTTTTTTCCCTCAAAATTTTAAAATGTAATATCTTAAAATCTAGAAATTGAAAAAATAATCCGAGACCACCGTTTTAACCGTGTCGTCAAATCGAATCAAACAAGTACACTCAACACATAATTCAAATTTTAGAAATAAAAATCTCATTTTTCACTAGCAAAAATTTGAGAAAATCATTTTTCATTTCTCAATTAATTTCTCAATTTTAGAAAATAAAATTTTATTTTTCACCTGATTTCTCAGTTGTATGATTTCTCAATTGTGTGATTTCACAGTTGTGTCATTATTTTATTTTTCATTTTAAAAACTGATAAATTCATTTCTCAATTTTTCACAATCATTATAATAACTGAGATATGCATTTCACAGTTGTTCACACATGAATTTGAATATAATAACTGAGACATTCATTTAACAGCTGTTAATAATTGAGTAAAACTAATAAAATCATCTCTCATTTTTCACAATTGATGACTCAATTTATCGGTTTAATTATATAATAAATGAGACATTCATTTCTCAGTTATTCACATATGAATTTGAGTACAAGAACTGGTACATTCATTTCTCAGTTATCAATTTTTCTCTATTGTTAATATAATAATAAATGAGATATTCATTTCTCAGTTATTCACACACGAGTTTAATATAAGAATTGGTAAATTTATTTCTCAGTTGTTAACACATGAGTTGAGTGTAACAAGTGAAGACGTTCAAGTTTCTCAACATTGAAATTGAAACTAGTTGTAGAAATAAGAAAACTCATCACAGTATACACCATTAGCATAGCAAGACCAATAAAGCCCCCCTAGTTAAAGGTCCATGTCTTAGGGAAAGTAGAGGAGTTTTCGCTCTCAAAAGATCATCAACCATGGTTTTCTCTATTAATTTCAAAATCCATTTGCCTCTCCAAAGATACAGAAAACCATACCTAGCCAAAGGATCAACAACGATGATTACCTCTATTAATTTCAAAATCCATTCGCCTATCTAAAGATACAGCAAATCATACCTCACTTTCAGTCAAAGGGAGATCTATACAATAACAAAAAAAAAAAACAAAAAAAAAAAAACCCAGCAAAATCAGCACAAACTCCTCGTTCAAGCGTTGAGAAAATACTCCGGCCAAATCTAGCTAAAAAAATATCCAACCAGATCCAAGTAGAAAAAGAACACATAAGCAAGATCTAGGGCAGAGAGAAGGTCACGCCGTCACGGTGGGAAGGGCAGTCAAGCGGCGTAGGTAACGTTGGCTTTGATGGGCGGTTTTGTCGATTGTAGAAGAAGCGCCGGAGGTTGCAGAGCAGAAAGAAAGTGAGATAGATTGTCGCCGGAGAGAGAGAAATGTCGTGATGCGATGGAGAGAGGAGGTGGCGGTGGTTGTTGATTGGAGATGAGCCTCGGAATTGATCGGAGAAGAGTGTCGGAAAAGATGGCCAGAGGTTGAGAGTAGAGAGAGAAAGTGCGTGTAGAGGGGGGGCTGAGTCTGGGAGGGGAGTGGATGGAACAGAGGGGTTTTATTTTGGGTAGAGGGCAGTATTGTCATTTATAATAAGTCTAGGATTTATTGAGAAATTTGATTTCCACACATGGATGTATTGGTATAATTGGGTAATGTGTGTTTTTATTGGCAAATTCCACCTTTTGTCAGGGACTTATTGGTAAAAATCCCTTTTATATAAGCTATTACTAGCATAGTTATTTCCGGGATACCCATTAATAGTAATATAGTACTGGTGAGTTTCTCGGATAAGCTGTTAACCAGCATAGCTCTTTCTGTAATGCCCTTCATTTGTATCATAATACAGATAAATGCACGCTTTAAGTAGATAGACATGCATCAAAAGAATGTTAATATTGGTGCTTTATTCCCAACTGTCAGTTTACAAAATTATCCGTTCTTGCTACTCCCCCGTGTCAAAATAAGTGTCGCTTTAGACTATTTCGCACAATTAAAGAATGTAATGAATGCATATTAAAAAGACTAAATTACCCTTAAAATGTTCCAATTTCCTAAGTGACTAAATGCTTGTACAAGAGATACTTCACAATAATTAATAGGCGTATAATTGACAGAAAAGAGAATAAATGTCTTGATAATAGCAAAGTGACAAATATTACTGGAACAAGTTTTCACTTCTAAAGCGGCAAATATATTGAAAAGGATTAAGTATCTTGTAACTGATAATTAGATATCTACAAGCTTTTCTCACACTTTCGAGACTTATCTACAGGGTTACATCCACCGCGTTGAGGCTGAGGAAGTGTATCTAAAGTTTGATGATGATTTTCACTCGAGCCATTATCCCGGTGACGTTTATGATGTTCAGTTTTCTTACAACCGAGTGAACATGAGGCGGTTATACCAAGCGATTGAAGAAACGGGAAAGTTAGATCCAGATATTCTCTTCCCATCAGCATCACGTAGAAAGAGATTTATAAACCATATTCCATTACCTCCTGTTTCTTTTATGCTTAATGAGGAGCAAATGAATGCAGTTGAATATATTATTGCTTGCAAAGGGGGACCACCATATGTGATCCATGGACCTCCCGGTACGGGTAAAACAATTACTCTTACCGAGTCAATCTTCCAGCTTTACACCAGGCAAAAGAATGCTCGAATCCTCGTTTGTGCACCATCGAACAGTGCAGCGGATAATATATTGGAAAACTTCTTATGGACAAGACTATAAAGTTTCAGAGGGGGGAGATATTCAGACTGAATGCTCAAACCCGATCTCTCGAGGATATTAAGACGGAATATCTTAAATATTGTCTTTATGATGAGCAAGAGTCGCAATTTCAGTGTCCTATTCTTGATCACCTCCGTCGTTATAAAATTGTATTATCGACTTATGCAAGTGCATCTCTTCTCTATGCTGAAGGCATTAAGCGAGGCCATTTTACTCATATCTTCTTGGATGAGGCAGGACAAGCTTCAGAGCCAGAAACAATGGTTCCTCTTTCCCATCTTTATGGAAGGGATACAGTTGTTGTTCTTGCTGGAGACCCAAAACAGCTCGGTCCAGTTATTTACTCCAAAACTGCTGAATCGTATGGCTTGCAGAAATCGTACTTGGAGAGGCTCTTTGAATGTAAGTTTTATGGGGACGGAGACCAAAACTATGTCACGAAATTGATTCGAAATTACCGATGCCATCCAGAAATTTTGCATCTTCCGTCCCAGTTATTCTATGATGGGGAATTAATGGCTTGTAAAGAAGGTTCAAAGTCAACCTTGGATTGGATGGATCTTCTTCCGAATAGAGATTTCCCTGTTCTTTTCATGGGTGTCCAAGGTGTTGATGAGAGAGAAGGAAGTAACCCTTCATGGTTCAATCGTATCGAAGCGAGTGAGGTGGTTGATATAGTTACAAAGCTGATTGCCAAGGGGCTAAATAAGGAGGACATTGGAATAATTACTCCGTACAGGCAGCAAGTGCTCAAAATCAAGAAAGCGCTCGAAACTTTTGTTGGGCCTGATATCAAGGTTGGCACAGTTGAGCAATTTCAAGGACAGGAAAGGGAGGTCATTGTCATTTCTACCGTTCGATCGACGATAAAGCACAATGACTTTGATAAAACTCATTGTTTGGGTTTTCTTAGTAATCCTAGAAGGTTCAATGTTGCTATCACCCGAGCCAGATCATTGCTGATTCTTGTTGGTAATCCGCATATAATCTGCAAGGTAATCTTGAATCTGTCCCTTATTTGGTTATCCATTTTCAATTTTATGTTGTACTACCTCCATCTCAAAATGAATGTCCAAAATAGTTTTCAATTTTGCACTTGATCAAGAGCAGATTTGAAAACAATCTAGACATTCATTTTGGGACGGAGGTAGTATACATACACGGAGATAAAAACCATTAAAATTGATAGGCTGTTAATGGATTTTGCTTCTCAAAGATGTAATACTTCCAATTGTTTTTACTATGACAGGATAAGCATTGGAACAAGTTTTTATGGTATTGTTCCGATAATGGCTCATATGAAGGTTGTTTTCTTCCAAACAAGGAGGATGAGGAATCTCCTTATGACAACAATGGTGGCTATGATGGTCAAGGGAGCTTTCAACCTTCTGGTGAAGAAAATAACTATAGACAGTCAGAAGATGGAGGGTGGAGCGAAAAGCCATTTCAGCCAGGACATAGTGGGAACGGAGACTGGGGCACAGAGCCATTTCAGCCAGGAGGTGGTGGGGATGGAAAGTGGGACGGAGAGCCATTTCAGCCTGGACATAGTGGGAACAGAGACTGGGGTGAAGAGCCATTTCAGCCAGAAGTTGGTGAGGATGGAAAGTGGGGAGGAGAGCCATTTCAGCCTTGGAATCAAGATCTCCCTAAACCTGTTACGGACGAAGATCAGTGGTCCGATGGATGGAAGTGATTTGTTCGATGAGAGAACTAAGGTTGATGCACTTTGACATTTTCGCCCCCCCCCCCCCCCCCCCCCCAATCATGTAGGTGGATATTTTATTTTTTATTTATTTTGAATTTGTCAAAGTGTCTTGGGGGTAAAAATGAACTACAGTTTTCTGGATTCATCAAGATCTTATGACTAAATATTTGTAGAGTATAGATTTTGACCATGTCATTTCCTTTTTTTCTTCCATAAAACTCAGTGCACTTGTTGGGTATGCTTACTTCTTAACCCTCCTATTTATGTTAGAAATGATTGATACCATCACCTAAAAGTATTTTATGGACTTTAGAACCCTATGTAAGAAGTTTTTATAACTTCATTTTTTTAGCATAGTCCATTTTTTTTTAGTATAGGCTTAGAATATAGGACTTGGAGCGAAGGAATGAAGATCTTAGCAAGACTGTGGTTACTGCGCAGGACTCTCTGCGCAGGACAAACACTGCGCAGGTCTCCTCTGCGCAGCATTCAACCCTGCACAGTTTTCAATGCTTTCAGATCACCTAACTTGGAAAGCTCTCAGAAGATGTACGCTTAGTTATGCATAAACGACAAATCTTGCACACTCAGCATAGCCAACGGTGGAGATACGCTCAAACATAATATTTCAAATGGAGACAGCTGTCAACCTTCCAGATGAAGCGTTTGAATTTGGTCTCCATGCTCAGTCTCCAACGGCTCAAAGATACCTGCGCACCAATCACATTGTGCCAGGTCATCAACCTTGATCAGAGCTCCAACGGTTATAAAGGACACCTGCGCACCAATCCTATTGTGCCAGCTCATCGTCCTTGCTCAGAGCACCAACGGCTAGTTTTAAGCTCTCTGCTATAAATAGCCTGCTCATCTTCATTTCCAAGTTGCTAGAGTTTGTGCTTACAAGTATTCCTGAAGTTCTGAAGTTTGCTGCTTACTATTCCCAGATTCAAGAACAACCTTCAAGCCTTCATACCTTCAAACTCCTGCCCAGATCCTAAGCCTTATATCACCAGAATTCTTCGTGCTCTTCATCTCTTAGATTCATAGAGCCCAGAATTTCTGACACACACACACCTCTTGAAGCTTCGATCATATAGATCTTACTTCTTGAGAAACACCGGTTTAGTCTAGGATTTGCTCTTCATTGATTAGATTTTGATTTGAGTTTTGATTCGTTGTAATCTTGTAAAAGCTCCTCATATCAATATATATCTCATTAGAAAATCCAAGACTAACCATCTTGGTAGAGGACGTAGATCTTTCTTCGATCGAACCTCTCCAAATAGATTGTTCATTATTTCTGCTATTTACTTCCTGCTTAGTTATTTCTGAATTACTGCTTTGTTTGATCCTACCAGATTGCTGCTATTGCTGCTGTGTTTGTTATTGCCTATTGCCTTGGAATCTTATTTTATCCAACAGTTTAGCCAAACCTTAGCGCGTGCGTTTTTACCCTGCGCAGTGTTGCTTTAAATTTCCGCTGTGCATCTCACACTCTCTCTGCGCGCTATACTTAGCTTATTTGAGAACTGTGCGCATAAGCCATTGATTTGCAAAAAAGGGTTTGAAAAGAATTTTAAAACGCTATTCACCCACCCCTCTAGCATTTTTCATACCCTTGTTGCCCCTCTGGGACCAACAAGTGGTATCAGAGCAAACACCTTCATTAAACTTGCCTTGTTTATCAAGCTTAACAGCTTGGGTGCCGATTCAAGATGGCTTCAAAATCTTGGGCAATGGCTAACTATTCACATGTCCCAGTGCTGAATGAAGATCACTTCGAAATCTGGAAGCACTGCATGCTCACTCATTTTTCTTCTATCGACGAGATCCTCCACGACATCGTTCTTGAAGGACCCTACATTCCTATGAAGGCTAATCCTGATGCTGCTACAAATAAGGAGAATCCTACCATCAAGAAAAACAAGGAGGAATGGGCTGATGAAGAAAAGAAATGGGTTGGATATGATGGAAGAGCAAGGAACATCATTCTTAGCACTCTAGACCTCTCCACGCACAATCAAATTGTGAGCGGTGGAACTGCAAAGGAACTATGGGATGCTATTGAAGGATATGTGAATGGAGACAAAGTAAGCAAGGAAAACAAAAGATTTGTGGTGCAAAGAAAATTCAACTGCTTCATGAGAAAAGATGGTGAAACCTTGAGACAAACCTATGATCGCTTCTGTGCTGTTGTAAACTCTTGTAAATCTCTTGGAACTACTTTCACTAATAAAGAAGTCAATTCTCAATTCTTAGATGCGCTAGGTTCCAGATATGTGCACAAAGCAAGTCATCTGGAAGATTCTGGATTTCTAGATACTTGGCCTCTGCGCAGCTTATACGCTAACTTAAAAGTGTATGAGCTAAAGCTTGATCGAATCGACGAAACTGAAGGCAAAGGAAAGCTTGTTTCCTATGTTGCGCAAAAGGAACCTGCGCCTACTCAAACCTCAGACAAAGTCTCTACTTCCTCTTTACTCGAAATGGATGATGATGATTTCGCTATGTTCGTTAAGCGATTCCAAAAATTCAGGAAATTCTCTAAACCTGGATCCTCTAGCAAACCACCTGCTAAATTCTCTCGTGGCAGAGACTCTAAGAAAGATGAAGAATTGGTCTGCTACAACTGCAGAAAGCCCGGTCATTTTGCTTCAAAATGTCCCACTCCAAAATATGAGTACATGAAGAGGAATAATGCGCATAGATCATCAAGGCAGCGCGGGATGATTGCTGAAGAAGACTGCGCAGAAAAGGAACTGAAAACTTGGATAGAGACTGACACTGAAGACAGTGATGATGATGACTCTGAGGATGGACTGCTCTGCTTGATGGCAAATGCTGATGCTGATAGCGATTCAGACAATGATCAAGATGCGGACACAAAGGCTGCGCCAAGAACAAAGAAGAAAGGTCCCACTATCACTGAATTGGTGGAAATGGGACATCTGACTCCAAGTAGACAGAATGGCAAGTACTTGTTTGCCAGAGCAGACCTATCAAAGAAATTTGTAGCTGCGCCCTCACGCAAAGAATCTCTTGAAATTCCTGCTGAAATTGTAATAGAAAAGAATGACTCTGCTGCTGAGCGCGAGTCTATTTTTCAGCAAGCTGAAAAGGTAATCAAGAAATTTAACTCTATGAAAGAAGCAGTGGATTTATCAATTGGAGAAATTTCACAGCTTAAGACGGAGAAAACACTTTTAAAATCTGAGATCACCCTCCTTAAGGAGCAGATTAAAAGCATGACTCCTCTTACTGAAAAGAACCGTTTTCTCACAGATCAAAATGAGCTATTTAAAGTAAGAAACGAAGAATTGGCTGCTCAAGTAGCTGATCTCACAAAGATCACTAATGAGTGGACCAAATCTCGTGTCACTATGGACCAATTCTAGAATCCCAAAAAGCTAGTGGAGACAAGGAAGGCTTGGGATTCTCAACTAGTGATAACTTTAAATGCGCAGTTTGCTCTGAAAAGGAAAAGGAATTTACACCACAGCAAACTATTGAAATTCCTAAAGCAAAGCATTCTGCTTCAGTGGGTAAAGGACAGGAGAAAGTCCAGAGACTAAATTTCCATTATGTCTACCCAAAGAAGCAAACTGGAAAAGCCAAGGGTAAGGCTAAAGTTGAACCTGCGCATGACAACTCATATTCTGACTATGGTTGCGCTTCAACTTCGAATGTCATAACTGCGCAAAAGGGTCATGCGCATGAAAGCCATGCGCCCCAACGCCAGATGCGCATTCTTAAGAAAAGCGCACCCAAACCTCAGAAAATGATATTTGTCAAAGCAAGTTCATCTGCTCCAGTAAAGAATGCTGCGCCAAAGAAAAGTAAAGACTTTGTAAAAACCCAATCTATAAGTGGCTTTCATCATTGTGTTGTGTGTGATGGTTTAGGTCACAAGGCTGCAGAATGCCTTTTGCGATTTACTCCTAATGCCAAGGGACGTAAAAATCCTAAGGTCAGACAGGAGTGGGTTGTCAAAAGTTGCTAACTCTAGGACCCAAGAATAAAGGGGACATGCGTTCTTAATGTCTACCTTTCAGGTCTCCTGCTTCACTGCGCACTCTTCACAAGCTAAAGCGCATATATGGTACCTCGACAGTGGATGCTCTAGACACATGACTGGAGATGTCACTGCTCTTGAAGATGTGCATGAAGGAAGAGGTCCCTCTGTAACTTTTGGAGATAACAACAAAGGGCACATAGTTGGATATGGAAGAATCAGAAAAGATAAAGTGTGCATTGAGAAAGTTGCTCTCGTAGAAGGACTCAAGCACAACCTGCTATCCATATCTCAATTCTGCGATAAAGGTTTGGAATGTCATTTCACTGCTACGCACTGCTACATTAAAGATGGCATATCCGGACTAACTTTGCTCACAGGGACTCGTAAGACTAATGTTTACATTATTGATCTTACTGCTGTAAAGTCTATCACTAATCTCTGTTTTGTAGCAAAGAATGTTAGTGAAAGCAGCTGGCTATGGCATAAGCGCTTAAGTCATTTGAACTTCAAATATTTGGCTAAGCTTGGAAGGGAAAATCTTGTCAAAGGACTACCCAAAGTAGCTGACCATTATGATAGAAAATGCGCAGCATGCCAGCTCGGTAAACAACCTAAGCAGTCTTTCTCCAGTAAGATTGCTTCCTCAACTTCCAAATGTTTACAACTGCTTCACATGGATTTGTTTGGACCGGTCACCACCGCAAGCATTGGAGGAAACAAATATACCTTAGTCGTGGTGGATGACTACTCAAGATACACATGTGTCGAAATGATGATATCCAAAGATGACTGCTATGATATATTGACTGCTCTCTTTCGAAGGCTCCAAACTCAAAAAGAAGACGACATCGTTAGTGTTAGATCAGACAATGGAACTGAATTCAAAGATAACGGTGTTGCGCAATACTGCGATGACCATGGAATTGATCACAATTTCTCTGCTGCTGGAGTTCCTCAACAAAATAGCGTTGTGGAAAGAAAGAATCGCACGTTGATTGAGGCTGGAAAAACAATGATAGCAGAAGCTAAACTTCCAAAGTATTTCTGGGGAGAAGCTGTCAACACTGCTTGCTTCACACAGAATAGATCCCTCATCAACAAAGCCTACAACAAGACTCCATATGAGCTATGGAGAGGAAGAGCGCCCAACATTGCTTTCTTCAAGATTTTTGGCTGCAAATGCTATATCCTCTACAATGGCAAAGATCATAGAGGTAAATTCGACGCCAAAGCAGATGAAGGTATTTTCGTTGGGTATGCCAAACATTCTAAAGCTTTTCGTGTTTTTAATAGAACTACTCTAGTAATTGTAGAATCTGTACATGTTACTTTTGATGAGCATTCTCTCCTTGAGCCACATTTGGCTCCAAATGATTCTGATGATTCTGCTGAGCATGTTGAGACAGGTACGCAGCCTCAAACTGCACCTGCGCAGAATGTTAATCAAGAAAATCAAAACCAGAATCAAGAAAGTCCATCGCATGCGCATACAACCGATGCTGCGCCAGAAGTGACGACTCCTGATGCGCAACTCCTCCTCCTGCGCATGATGTTTCTCCGCTTCAGCAAATCACCTTCGATGACCTTGATGCTGGAGCAAATGAAGTACCCATTGAAGATCTTCGTATTCCTACCACTCAACCTAACTTACCTCCCGAGGTTCGTGAAGTTAGAGATCACCCAACTTCAAACATCATTGGTGATCTCAATGTAGGGGTTCGTACTAGGAGAGCATCAAACTTTGATGATGATATCACTCCTTTATCTCTCAAATCGAACCAAAGAAGATTGATGAAGTGCTCCAAGATTCAAGCTGGGTTACTGCTATGCAAGAAGAGCTTAACCAATTTGAGCGCTGCAAGGTTTGGACTTTGGTACCCAGACCTCATGACCAAGGAGTTATCGTTACAAAATGGGTATTCAGAAACAAGATGGATGAGAATGGAAGCATCACCAGAAACAAAGCAAGGCTGGTTGCGCAAGGCTATAGGCAAGAGGAAGGAATCGACTACGACGAAACATTTGCGCCTGTAGCAAGACTTGAAGCTATAAGAATTTTCTTAGCTTATGCGTCTCACAAGAAATTCAAGCTCTATCAAATGGATGTGAAGAGCGCATTTCTCAACGGAGAACTCCAAGAAACGGTCTACGTAGCTCAACCTCCTGGATTTGAAGATAGCAGATTTCCAAATCATGTCTTCAAGCTTCAAAAAGCTTTGTATGGACTTAAGCAAGCTCCAAGAGCATGTACGATACCCTATCAAAATTCCTGCTAGAGAAAGGCTTTAAGCGCGGTAAAATCGACACAACTCTTTTTATTGCTAAGTATAATGATCATTCTTTACTTGTTCAAATTTATGTCGATGATATTATATTTGGTTCTACTAATGAGTTACTCTGTAAGCGCTTCGAGAAGCTCATGAAAAGCAAGTTTGAAATGAGCATGATGGGAGAACTCACTTTCTTCCTCGGGCTTCAAATCAAACAATTGAATGATGGCATCTTCATAAATCAATCCAAGTACACAAGGGACTTAATCAAGAAATTTGGACTTGAAAATGCTAAAGCATACGACACTCCAATGGCCACTGGCAATAAGCTTGACAAAGACTTAAAAGGTAAGAAAGTTGATCAAACTTTATATCGAGGTATGATTGGCTCTCTTCTTTATCTTACTGCAAGTAGGCCAGATATTATGTTTAGTGTTTGTGTCTGTGCGCGCTATCAAGCGGACCCTAGAGAAGCGCACTTAGCTGCTGTTAAACGCATTATTCGTTATCTTTCTGGAACTGTTAACCTTGGACTTTGGTACACCAAAGATTCGAATTTCGATTTGCTAGGTTATTCAGACGCAGACTACGCAGCATGCACAATAGACAGGAAGAGCACAAGTGGGACTTGTCATTTCCTTGGAAATCGACTTGTTGCGTGGGCAAGCAAGAAACAAACTGCTGTGTCCATTTCCACTACTGAAGCTGAATACATTGCTGCTGGAAGCTGCTGCTGCCAAATCCTCTGGATGAAGCAACAACTAGTGGACTACGGAATTAATGAAGGAAATTGTCCAATTTTCTGCGATAATATGTCCACCATAGCAGTATCCAACAATCCCGTCATGCATTCAAAGACAAAGCACATTGACATCAAATACCATTTTCTCAAGGACCACGTGGAAAAGGGAAACATACATTTAGAGCACGTGGGCACAGATAATCAAATTGCTGATATCCTCACAAAGGCTCTTGATGCAAAGAGATTCATCTTCTTGAGAGGAGAAATGGGTATGCTTGAACTCAGCTAATTTGTCCATATGATTTGTTATTACTAACAATCTTGTGTTTGGTTGATAAGTATTCATATAGGTAAAGTTTCGTGCATACAAGTAACACCTGCGCAACATTGTACTGCGCAGTAATTCATTTGCGCATGAAACCAATGAGATTTAAAGAATCTATTACGCTACCTAAAGCTCTGCGCATGACTTTAACATGCGCAATTCTTCGTGGATCGCAGGTAAGTACTCTATTCATTAGAAATTACACATAGGTCCCTGACTGAAAAGTCAACGCTAATTCACAAGGGTACTTGTGTATTTAAAATTTTCCCGCGCCTTTAATTTTTGTATCTTTTTGGGAATTTACTATCTTACCCCTGCGCATATCCCAGTGTCATCAATGCAAACTGCGATTGTGACAGCGCTTGCTTTCGAATGTCTGCTCACCATCAATGAGGAAGGTGATGTGACAACCGTCAGACTCTATTTCGCTGACACGCGCGCGCAAAGACTGCGCACGCGCGTTCCCCATTCGGCCACGTCACCCCGCTAACGTGCGCCCATCCTTTCTCTGACTCCGCATTAATGAGGAAGTTGACTCGACTTGACCGACCCAGAACTTCTCACTCACGCGTGCGCTAGGACTGCGCACGCGCGCATCCGGTTGGTCCACGTCATCGCAGCACGTGTCCCACTTCTGCGAATTACATAGCTACCCCTGCGCTGACGTCACGCATTTTCCTTTTCTAGATAAAAACACCTGACCCCTCTCTTTCTCTCTCTTCTGCTTTCAATCTCTTTCACCAAATCTCTCTTTTCTCTCTCATTTCTTACCAACTTCCAAAAGTTTTCCCGTTTCAATCATTTTCTCCTTCTCTGAAATCTCTCTTGCTTCTCCAAAGCTTTCCTTTTCTTCTTCGTTGACTATCTTCAACCGCATCTCTCTCTCTCTTCTCTGTCTATACTTTTTTTCTATAAATGGCTCCCCGAAAATCGAAAGCAAAGGTAGTTGAGGTCCATGAACCGGTCGTTGAGGTTCCAGTCGAAGAAACCAAACCCGTCGACGATATGGTAACAACTTCTGATCCTCAAAACTCAGTTTATTCATTAACCGCCATTGTTGTTATTTCGAGTTCTTGAAACTCCCTTTTTCGATTTCTCTCTTTTCTGTTAATCATTTTGAAATCGTTTGATGTTTTGGGTTCGTCTCTCTCTGATCTACTCCTTTATATACTTTATTTTATGATCAATGCTCTTTTTAATCGCTCTCTGCAAACTTTTTGGTCCGAAAATTTCCTGAGCAGACGAACAGTTATTCTTGATTTCTGGGCTTATTTTGTTGTTGTTGACTTTCATACTTGCTTGGTTGTTTTCGTCTCTGTTATGCGGTCATTTTGACATGCTTTTTGTTCATTTTGGTCAATCTTTGATTTTTAGTGTTCATGAACAGTCATTTCGTGCTCTTCAAGTTCTTATTCTTTAAATATACTTTGGATCGCTTAATTTTCTTTAAGTGTTTATGATTTTGCGCATGCATCCTTATATTTTGCGCATTCTTTATATCTTGCATGGAGTTTCTGCGCATCAATTTCTTTGCGCTATCTGCGCATGCGCAAAGCTCCATGCGCAATAATATTTGTCAACTATTTCTTGTCTTGCGCAGAATTCTTTCTACTTTCTACAAGGATGTGAATTAGATATCGCTGCGCTACAAAAAGACGCAGTGGGACGCAAAATCATCAATCTAATGGACGTTTCTGGAATTCTTCCTCTCTTCACATTGGATCAGGACTTCTATGTCCCTTCATTGGTGGATGAATTTTTCGAGAGCGCAGAGCGTGTAACCATGACGCACAAGCACACCAGGGTAAAGATCGATGTGATTCGCTCCATTGTTCAGAACTACTCAGTGCGCATTATTCATGCGTCACTGAAGAAGCTGTGCGGTTTCAACGTCGATAATGCGCCGGAAGTTTATTCTGAAGCTAAACAGAACAAACTAGCGCAGAAAACTGGTTTGGGGAATCCTCTCTTGTGAAGAAGTGGAGTCTCCATGATCGCAAGGAGTTTGGTGAGGTGATGTATCACCTGTGCACCATCATTGGCGATTCTGTGAACTGCAAGAATGGAAATAAGGGCAAGTTCATTTCCAAGCAGTGGGCTTACTGCGCTGCCGTCTACAACGGCGATGCCTTAGATTGGTCTTCAGTTCTATTTGATGAACTTTGGGACGCTTCTGAAAGCTACGACAAGCGCATGGACAAAAGGTAGCCAAATACAGAACTCACTGTAGGCTCCTTTCCAAGTATCTGATGAATATCTCTGAGCTGCGCACCTTCGTACAGAAGCGCCCAGACCTGAAGGTCCCTTGGTCCAAAACATATTCTCTTTCTCATCTATATTCACTGCGCAATGAAATTGGCCGCAGTGAGTATCGCAAGATCTGGAGCAAGGATGAGAGCCCCGACAAGGAGGCATGGGTTGATAGTGATGGTGATGATGACCTTGAAGAAGCCCCTCAACCAACGTCAAAGAAAGCTGCTGCGCAGCCCTCTAAGGCCACTACGCCTGATGTGTCTGAAACGGCAGCTGCGCAAGCAAAGCGCAAGGGCAAAGGTATTGCTGAACCTGCGCCCGAAAAAGTTAAGGTGATTCCTGATGTCCGATCTACTGCTGGCATCAAAATCAGGCCTCCGCGCAAATTCCTCCTGCTTCATCAATTCCAGCGATCTCCACATCTTCTCTCTCCACGTCCACTGAACTGCGCCAAATTCTTCAAGCCTTGAATTCTATTCAAGTGAACCAACTGGCAGCGCAGTCTCAGATGGCGCAACTGCTTACTTCCCAGACAATGCTTCAAGAGCAGCTTGATGCGCAGCGCATAGAGATTGCTGCCATTAAGGGGGAGAGGAGTACAACAAAGGCAGGTGCAAGTACCTCCGCCGGCCCCTCTGCGCAGAAAATCCCCGATGCTCTAGATCAGATGATTTTTGACTCACTGAAGTCAATTGCTGGGATGCTCGAAGACGTTTGCACCTACACCGCGATTAATGACGGGTTTGTAGGATTGCTGAAACGTCTGCGCAAGAGTCTAGCCGATGGCCTGCATGAAGGCTTTGCGGAAATTGAAGCACAGATCTTGGAGAAGACTATGCAAGGTGGTTCTGCGCAAGCTAGTGCGCTCAACATGGAAAGTGTCAGGGAGTGCATTACTCAAGCGATGACTGATTTCGCTGATGGGTTCAACGCTAGGATGGATCAAGCAATGTTCGACATTCAAGCCAGCGTGAACACTCAGCGCCTCCACACTGACCAACGACTGGAAGCTACACAGACCACCATCTTGAATACCATAGAAGCTGCGGAGCAATCCTACTTCAACCAAATGACTGCTCATCAATTGCAGTATAAAAATAACTTCCAAGAGCTGCGAGAAGACAACAGAGATATGCGCAGAGGAATTGTTACATTTGTTGATGAAAGTGTTGCGTTCAGGGAAAGGTTTCAAGCGCTGAAGATTGAACTTATGAACAAGTTCAACAGCCTGCAGAACGAGCTGCGTGAAGCCCTGCATCGCATTAATATCAATTAGTTTCTTGTATTTTTTTGTTTTTGCGCAAGGTATCTCTTTTTGTGCGCATTGTTTGTTTGTTTTTTTTTTTTTTTTTCTCTTTCAAACTTGTAATCTCCAACTTTTATCATTTCAAGTTTTAATGAGAAAATCGCATCATTAGTTTCAAAACTTTGTTCAATTCAAACTTTTCGTTTGTGGAACAATGAATGCTTTATTTCACGTCATGCACATATTATTATCTGCTCATATTTTCTACGCATGATGTTTAAACATTCAGTTTAAACGCATACTCAAACTAAAAATCACATTATTTGTATGCACTGCATGTTATTTCTGTCTTTCTCATATTGTAAGTTATATCTTTTGGATAGACTAGAAATCTATAACATTGGCTAGTGTGTGCATTGACTTGAGGCATGATTGACCATTTTCATTCTTATGGACATGCTATTATCAAGTACAATGAATTGCCTTTGTTATAGTAGGTAATGGCATCAATCCTTTAGGGGGAGATTGTTGGGTATGCTTACTTCTTAACCCTCCTATTTATGTTAGAAATGATTGATACCATCACCTAAAAGTATTTTATGGACTTTAGAACCCTATGTAAGAAGTTTTATAACTTCATTTTTTTAGCATAGTCCATTTTTTTAGTATAGGCTTAGAATATAGGACTTGGAGCGAAGGAATGAAGATCTTAGCAAGACTGTGGTTACTGCGCAGGACTCTCTGCGCAGGACAAACACTGCGCAGGTCTCCTCTGCGCAGCATTCAACCCTGCACAGTTTTCAATGCTTTCAGATCACCTAACTTGGAAAGCTCTCAGAAGATGTACGCTTAGTTATGCATAAACGACAAATCTTGCACACTCAGCATAGCCAACGGTGGAGATACGCTCAAACATAATATTTCAAATGGAGACAGCTGTCAACCTTCCAGATGAAGCGTTTGAATTTGGTCTCCATGCTCAGTCTCCAACGGCTCAAAGATACCTGCGCACCAATCACATTGTGCCAGGTCATCAACCTTGATCAGAGCTCCAACGGCTATAAAGGACACCTGCGCACCAATCCTATTGCGCCAGCTCATCGTCCTTGCTCAGAGCACCAACGGCTAGTTTTAAGCTCTCTGCTATAAATAGCCTGCTCATCTTCATTTCCAAGTTGCTAGAGTTTGTGCTTACAAGTATTCCTGAAGTTCTGAAGTTTGCTGCTTACTATTCCCAGATTCAAGAACAACCTTCAAGCCTTCATACCTTCAAACTCCTGCCCAGATCCTAAGCCTTATATCACCAGAATTCTTCGTGCTCTTCATCTCTTAGATTCATAGAGCCCAGAATTTCTGACACACACACACCTCTTGAAGCTTCGATCATATAGATCTTACTTCTTGAGAAACACCGGTTTAGTCTAGGATTTGCTCTTCATTGATTAGATTTTGATTTGAGTTTTTGATTCGTTGTAATCTTGTAAAAGCTCCTCATATCAATATATATCTCATTAGAAAATCCAAGACTAACATCTTGGTAGAGGACGTAGATCTTTCTTCGATCGAACCTCTCCAAATAGCTTGTTCATTATTTCTGCTATTTACTTCCTGCTTAGTTATTTCTGAATTACTGCTTTGTTTGATCCTACCAGATTGCTGCTATTGCTGCTGTGTTTGTTATTGCCTATTGCCTTGGAATCTTATTTTATCCAACAGTTTAGCCAAACCTTAGCGCGTGCGTTTTTACCCTGCGCAGTATACCCTGCGCAGTGTTGCTTTAAATTTCCGCTGTGCATCTCACACTCTCTCTGCGCGCTATACTTAGCTTATTTGAGAACTGTGCGCATAAGCCATTGATTTGCAAAAAGGGTTTGAAAAGAATTTTAAAACGCTATTCACCCCCCCCCCTCTAGCATTTTTCATACCCTTGTTGCCCCTCTGGGACCAACAACACTGATTTTATTCTTTGGTCACATGATGGCTTATGTACTGCACAAGGCCTCTGTTCAACTTTACACGATTTGCAGTGTTGAAGTTAGTATTAGAATTTACAAGTTCCATATTCTGAAAACTGATGAAAGTGTGAAATTCTCATGACAGAATGCCCTAGATGTGAACCCCAAAACTCTGACTCGGGTCTGAGTCATATATCCGACAGGCCCTATCAAAATGACTGCAGGATAAAATGCAGCATTGCTGTTCATAACTTAACCAGAGCAAAACCATGAATGAACAAGAACCTAAAACAGAAAGGCGTAAAGGAAAACAGCTATCAAGGTTGCTGGACCTAACAAAGTCTCAGTCTTGTGATCTTCATTATATCCATTGCGGATTAAAGTCACATTATGGGGACTTCTATCAGATTGACATGGTGGTTTTGCAACCATAGTCGTGTTCTTATTAGAAGTAGAGTCTTCTGGAATCGGAACTTGTTCTGGAGGTGTGGGTGCGGTCGAAATTTCTGGTGGTGGTTGTGGTAGGTTGCTAGACATGCCTGGTGGAA
Organism: Campanula takesimana; assembly: GCA_026119855.1. Lineage (NCBI taxonomy): Eukaryota > Viridiplantae > Streptophyta > Magnoliopsida > Asterales > Campanulaceae > Campanula > Campanula takesimana. The sequence goes on from JAOWBW010002095.1 coordinate 19,608, forward strand.
ATATTGATGGCACTGGACTAGTTGGTGGGTGTAGCCATGGGACTGGACTCGGTGGTGGTGGATGTAGAGGTGGACTAGGGCTAGCTGGTGGGACTAGACTCAGTGGTGGTGGTTGTAGAGGTGGCAGTGGGCTTGCCGGTGGAAGTAGCCATGGGACCGGACTCATTGGTAGTGGATGCAGAGGTGGCATTGGGCCCACCGGTGGAAGTAGCCATGGGACTAGACTCAATGGTGGTGGATGCAGAGGTGGCATTGGTCCCACTGGTGGAAGTAGCCATGGGAATGGACTCGTTGATGGTGGATGCAAAGGTGGCATTGGTCTAGCTGGTGGATGTAGCAATGGCAGAGGGCTAACCGGTGGAAGGAGCGATGAGACTGGACTCATTGGTGGTGGATGCAACATAGGCATTGGACTAGCCGGTGGAAGTAGCCATGGAAGTGGACTAGCTGGTGGATGCAGCGGTGGCATTGGGCTAGGATGTGGAAGTAGCCATGGGACTGGAGTAGCTGGTGGATTCAGTAATGGCATTGGGCTAGCTGGTGGAAGTAGCCATGGCATAGGACTAGCTGGTGCACGTAGCTTCTCCAATGTATCTAAAACATGAAAAACAATAGTAAACTTTTTTTTAAAAAAAAACACAGAAAAATCCAACATATAAGGTGACATTGTGGTTGATCTTATGTTTTTGTTAGGGGAAAATGCAATACCTGGGCATTGGCTCAGTGGGGGAACAGATATGAAGCAGTTTGACAATGGAAGCAAAAGTTGTTTGCTGAACAGAGGATCGAAAGATGAAACAAACAAGCATAAGCAGTCAAAACCGGCTTCAACTGCTTTGTTAAGCGCGCTACAGCATGAATCTGAGACGTAGTTTTTATCTGGGATGAAGCACCCTTCCAGGGTTATACCCCCGAAAGAGCAACCTTCCGCCTGGGGTTTGATGCATATAATTAACATCAAAATCCAGGTAATACTTGAGAAAAACAGTATCCTAAGATCCATCACAGCCGTCAGCAAATCAATTTGGTCTGTAGGAAAATGTTCTTGTTTATAGTTTATTTCCCCAGATATGGAAAATTTCATCTGTATTATGCGTACGCTTTTGATGGAGGGCAGGTTTTGCTTGTTTATGACCTACTCAAGAATCATACATTTTGCGCTTTTTTGCGTGTTTAATTTCTCTAACTATGAAAGTATGTACTCTTATTGTCTTTGACACACAGGACTTGTCATGCATATTTGGTGTCGGCGGTTCACTGAAACTTCAACTATTTTCATATAAATGCGAAACCAGATGTATCATTTTCTAAGGAAACAATGAAATCACAAAAGATGCAAGCTTTTTGTAAAGAATAAATCAAAACTAGCATCCAATCATATGGAAAACCCAATACAATACTCGAAAGAATAAACTATCAAATACTCGTATAATGCAATGAGCTACAATAAATACACACATGAAAAATAGGAACCCTCAACAAATTCAATAGTACTTCAAGAGTGCAGCTCCGACCACAGCCAGCAGAAGGAATGGCGAAAAGCTATAAGCAGGACTGGCGGCAGATGGTGTCAGAACAGGGCGACTGCCTGAGTTTGAGGTTGGAGTTACGCCACCGGTGGTTGTAGATGGTGGAGTTAGATCTGGTGTTGTGTCGGAATCTGGTGACTCTGTTGGTGTCCCTGGCAGAGGTAATGTAGAAGCTGCATGAAATCAAAAACAAAGAAAAATGGTTAATACTCCTATATTTTAATCAAATTTTTAGCATCAATTTGTAATACTACATCCGTCCAAAAAAAATCAAATTTTCTCTTGATCAAGAGTAAATATGAATATACTTGTTTGACACATTTGGGGACGGAGGGAGTAATAAACTTTAGTAGTGAAGCTATACCTTGAGGACTAGTAGAAGGAGAAGGAGCAGGTAGACTTGTACTTGGCCCTAGTGCAGCTGGTCCGGGAGCTGGAACAGGCGCGCTAGTAGCTGAAAAAAACAACAACAAATTCTCACTTAGCAAATGATGTGTTACAGATATATAAAAAAAAAAAAAATACAAAACCTCCCACTATATATGGGGTCCAGGGAAGGGACGGACACACAGATATAGACCTGCAAGTAATGAGTATAACGCTCACCTTTGCATTGAAGAGGTACACCGGGCATGTTACAAGCACGGGGGAGAGAAATGGCGAGGCTTCGGTTAATGGGTAATTGAAAAGGGACCATGCCAGTTGCAATAAGGCAGAGGCAACCTGTTCCATTGCTCATGAGGGACGAAAGAGAACTGCAACACCCCTGAGTAGGCGACACTCCATTACCAGTACTATTTGTCACGAAATTCAAACACGGAGTAAAACTAGTGATCATTGAAGGAGAACATGGCATAGAAATTTGGCCGTAAATTGGTAATAACAGAATAGTCAACGCGATGGTCAAAGCTGAAACGGCACGTGTAAACTCCATAATATTGGTGGGAAATTTTGGTTAAGTTTAGGGAGATGAAAGATGATTGGGTTGAAGAATATTTGATGATGAAGAGAGGGGGGAGAGGGGGTTTTATAAGAAGCTTTTTTGAGTGTAGAAAAATGGAGGGAAGGACAGATATGATAAGAGGTGGATATGGAGTTCAGCTAACTTAACCAACTTTGTTAAATAAAAGGTTTGCTTGTTAACCTATAAAAATAACTAATCTATTTGACTTTTTCTGATAACAGAATAACACAAGGTATATTCAACTCGCGTTCTCGCTCACCTGGTGAACTCAGTGAGTTGCTGATCCAGGTCCTGGTCAAGTCTCAACTCAACTTCAATGATTTCTCAATTTTAATAAGGAAAAAACTTATTACAAGTCAGAATGTTTATCAGTTAGGTGATCTTCATTTGGATATACAGGTCCCTTTCTTCCCTAGATCCCTTGCATAAAATGTCGCCGCAAATATCAAGCGCATATATATATATATATATGTGTGTGTGTGTGTGTGTGTGTATGCATATGTAGGGTCGTGCTCCTGTGAGAACCTAAATATCGTGAGAACCGTGAGAACTTGGATACATTAGGTAAAAAACTAATGTATCCAATGGTTCACTTGGATACATCATTGGATACATTACTTGACTTGGATACATCATTGGATACATTACTTGGATACATTAGGTAAAAACTAATGTATCCAATGTGCACTTGGATACATCATTGGATACATTAAGTTCTCACGGTTCTCACGATATTTAGGTTCTCATTTGAGCACCTACGTGCATATGTATATGTATATATGTATATGTATGTATTTGTAAAGTAGAAGTTCTCATGGTGTAACAGAGGAAACGAATACGATGATCTAAGCATGATAAGTAAGGCAAGCTATGCTAGAAAATGACGCGTAATGACCATTTGATCAATTAGTCCTCTTTTAGTTTACCAGTAATTACCTCTTTTTTGCGGCTAATGCATCATTGATTCAACATTACAAATATAAATCACGCGTAATAATCTCTTGAATCCAAAACTAAACAAACTTAGCCATTTTTTTCTTTGCATTTTTATTACAGTTTGAAACAAACAACCAAAATTCAGATGGCTTCAAGTTCAAGTATGGTTGAGAAGATGGGGCTGGCCCTGGTCCTGGTGACCACACTTTGGGCAGGAGCCATGGCTCAATCAGGGTGCACCAATGTCCTCATTGGCATGGCTCCATGTTTGAACTACGTAACTGGAAGTTCGACCACCCCTTCTTCTTCGTGCTGCTCCTCACTTGCAAGTGTCGTGAAATCTCAACCCCAATGCCTTTGCAGTGCCCTCAATGGAGGTGGTGCAGCGTTGGGAATTAGCATTAATGAAACGCTCGCTCTTGCTCTTCCTGCTGCTTGCAAAGTTCAAACCCCACCTGTTAGCCGATGCAATGGTAACATATATACTCCCTCTGTTATCCTCAAAAGTTTGTCCCGTTTGACTTTTTTATGGTCAACACAAGTGAATCTTCGTCAAACATTGATGTTGATCTAATCATCCTAGTAAAATCTTTAAAAAAAATTGTTATTGATAAATCACTAGATTGGCACTAATGTATGGTCAAAGTTAACGTGAGTTTAGTGGCGAAGCCACGCCCAGGCTATAGGGGTCATTCGACCTCCTTGATTTCGGATTTGTGTCATTTTTATCACTATCAAGTTTAACTAATTAATATTTTTACCCCTACAAAGGAAATTTTATCATGTTGACCCCTTTTGGTTTAGAAAAAAATAACTATATATCATAATTTTGATCGCGTTCTACAAAATTATTGGCTTCGCCACTGCGTGAGTTGACCATAATAAGTCAAATGAAACAATCTTTCCAGTGATCAATGGAGTACATTTTTTCCCTTCATGACCCGTAAATTTACTTATATGGTTGATAATTTTCAAATTTTTTTTGGTGTAAGGTGCTAATAATGCCCCATCACCGGCCCAGTGGGATTGTTCCCAGCGGGACCATCTCCAGTGGGGCCGTCCCCAGTGGGATCCCCGGAAAGCTCACAGGCTGACTCTCCAACTAGCTCAACGTTAGGTTCAGGTACTCAGTCATAACTTAAGCTTTTTCTGGTGAATCATATTGTATAATTTATTTGATTTATGTAATTAATAAGTAAATGTGAATACATGATCTAAAACAGTTCCAGAAAACGGTTCATCATCTAATGCAACAGGATCTAAAACAGTTCCAGACAACAACGGTTCATCATCTGACGCTTCTACGAATACAGGATCTAAAACAGTTCCAAATAACAACGGTGCATCATCTGACGCTTCTAGTACTAAGACGATTATAAGCCATCACCTCCTTGCTGGCCTTCTGATCGTGGCTGCGTTTGTTGCTGCCATCAACGGTGTCTGATGTGTCCCGATCGTGGAAGCTTTTGGTGTCTCTTTAATGGTTATTATGTTCATGTATGAGTGAAGTGAAGTGAAGTGAAGTGAAGTGTTTTATGTTGTGATTTGTGAGCATAGATGTTTAGGTGTTTGTACCAAAACATCAATTTCAGTTATCTTCCTGTATAAACTGTTGGTTTTCTATTAAAATATTTGAGTAAAAAAGGGATAAATCAAGATAAAAATAGTCTATTAGACCAAGACATCAACATCATAAGTTTGATTTCCAACCCACTAGATCTACCCAGTTGGCAAGTAATGAAAAAGTCCCTTGATAATTGATTGAAAATCTATACTCCGACCCGCTATAAACGAATGTCCGAAAAGTTTTCAAATTAACCAGTAAAATCATAGTCTATCCAACCAACGGTCATACGTTGGAGATGCCTCATACCAGCCGGCGACAACCCACCCTAGCCTGAGAGTTGTTTGGACCAGCCCAATATAGACCCCACGGTCTTATGGGTTGGTTTGGGCCTACAAATTACAATCTTGGTGCCAAGCCGAAAGCATGGCTTTAAACCTAATGCCTTTTTTGTAGAAGTTGCAATAAAAATAAGTCATATTTTTAGAAATACAACTCTTTTTGGAGCATAGAGTACGATTACTCCCTCCTTTAAAAATGATTTAACATTTAACTATTTAAACTTTTAAAAATATAAATATTTACTACTAGTAGTTCTCTAGCCATATTTTATTTATTCAGTTTCATAACCAAATTATAGAAATAAGAATGATGGAATGGAAGAAGTAATGTTTTTTTACTCCTATACTCCCTCTGTTTCAGAATAAATGTCATAGTTGACAAGTCAATGCTTTTAAGCTTTTAGTTGTGTTTTCTTGATTGCTTCAATCTATTCATAAGGGTAGAGTGACACCTCTCTTATGACATTGCAATGCTTGTGCCTATTAAAATGGGAAGTATAGGAAGATCCCCAAACTTAATACCTTATTTTTAGTAAGATTATATTTATTTTGAGAAAAACGAAAATGTAAAGTATGAAATTTATTCCGAGAAAGAAGTTTTTTTTTTTTTTTTTTTTTTTTCTGGGACTGAAATACCTCTTGACATATGACTTTCCGATTGACATTTGGAGAATTTAAAAGAGAAAAACACAAAGAAAGAAAGAAAGCAAACCACATGCAGGTGACTTCTGACTTGTCCTTAAAAATTGTCCAATAAAACTCAAACAAGTGGGAAAATGTTTCACTATCACAAGTCTACAAACAAGATTTTAACACCTCAAGAATTAGGTGACATATGTTGTTTAACGAGTAGGTCGCCCATAATATAACCAACCAATTTGTTTGTTTCTCCTTGACCCCGTCCACAACCCCCTAATTTAATTGACTTATTTACAAAAAGCAAAACACAAAGTGGCATAAGTTGGTTGTTAACCTAACAACATCCAACCCCCCCCCCCTCCTTGTTTGACTAGTCAACTCCCAAAAAGCTCTCTATATAATTTACCAGAATTTCCACTTTTCTCTTCCAAGCAAAACTCACACAATCTCTCTCTCTCTCTCTCTATTCCATAGAAACATAGTTCAAATGGCACACCAGAAAAATGGGATGTTCTTGATGCTAATGATCACCATGCTTTGGGCCGGAGCGTTGGCTCAACCATCGTCGAGTTGTACCAACGTGATCATAAGCCTGTCTCCGTGCCTAAACTATATTTCCGGCAACTCCTCCACGCCCTCCCCAGGTTGCTGCACGCAGCTCTCCAGTGTGGCCAGTTCTCAACCACAGTGTTTGTGCGAGGCTCTTAATGGTGGCGGCTCTTCTTTGGGTCTCAACATCAACCAAACTCAGGCTCAAGCCTTGCCAGGTGCTTGCAGAGTTCAGACACCACCCATCAGCCAATGCAATGGTAACAATTCTTTTATGTCATCATATTTCACCTTAACATGACTCGAAAACGAAGCAAACACGATCAAAATTGTACTAACTTACGCTTTTATAATCTTGTTTTTTTTTTTTTACAGCTTCTTCACCGGGCAACTCTCCTTCCGGAGGGGGATCTAACAGAGTACCTTCAACAGATAACACTTCACCTTCAGATGCAAGCTCTACTAAATTGGCAATCCCTATGATTTTTTTCTTTCTCTTTGTTTCAAGTGCTTTGACTTCCACCTTGTTTTGAGTTTTTTCTACCATCAGCCTATTCAGTTTCTGTATTTTGACCTATTTTTTTGTGAGTTCTGCATTTGTTGAGTCCATAAGTTATTCTTTTCAGACCCATTCATGGGCACATATGTATGGTCATTGGTCATTGAATAATTGAAGAGATTCATTTTCATAAAAGTGTGAATGACGCTATTGTTCATGTTTATTACGATTGATTGTGAACCGCGACATGAATCAAACATCAGTCAATCCCGTGTTTATTTGCCGAAATTGACAACACAGGATGCAACTTTGAGCCTTCCACTAATCGGATACCAAAAATAGAACATAATATTGACAACCCCAGTCTATATACTGAGATTTCACATATACAAGAACTAGAAATCTGAAAAATCAAGAACAGATTGAGAGCTGAGAACCAAACTTGGTTACAAATATCTATTATAGACATGCTCAATAAAACAGCTTGAATAGATAAGATGATCCAGAAACGTAGGAAGATAGTCCATACTCGGCCCTCAACCCTCAAACTGAACAAGTGAGAGGAAAATAAGTACTCCGTACCCAAGATAAACCAGAAACATTAATATCATGGAGAAAAAACTCATGGTTTAGTTGTGTACATTGCACAAGGTCTTGGACTGGTCGAGACATTGTTTGTCACGTGCTTGGGAGAGAATGGTGGCATTGGAACCAAGTTTTCGTTTCAGCTCCTGCACAAAAGCAAAAATATAAGCCCGCAACATATGCATGAGACAGCTGCATAAAGAATAGGCACATAAGAGCCAGAGAGATGGAGTCAAAAGAAGATAGAAAAGGTAAACACAGAAGAAAAATAATGCTACCTCTGTCCCAAAATGAATATCCAAAAAGTTTTCAAATTTATTGACCCACTGTGATGGCAACAGATAAAAATACCCTTCAAATTTTGAGCTATAGATTAATGTCAAAGGTGAGGACAAAACAACTCGGCTTAAAAGACAAAAGTGAAGCACATTCGGTTAAAGTCCTGGAAGCAGCCTCTTGCAATGCAAGGTAAGGTTTGCCTACATTTCACCCTTCCCCGGACCCTCGCTATGCGGGGATGCCTTGTGCACCGGGCTGTCCTTTTATTTCTAGAAAATTTTGTGGCCTGACCCATGGAGGGATACACGGAAAGAGAGTATCATTGAATTTCTTGTACGCATGCATACAGCATCCTACAAGGGGTTAACCGTTAATGCGTATTAAAATGCTCAATAAAAGAATCTCCTAGAAAAAAGTATTTCCAACATCAGAAAAGTTTTCATAACTTTACAAATTAAACATTAAAAAAGATATTAGGTTGCAACCATTAACAATAATAAGTTGGTGACCCGGATAACTAACCATTTGTTTAAATCCCTCTAATCATACAAAGTACAAACCCCACAAATCTAAGCTGCTAATTTACGAAGATATTCTTATGAAAGGAGATTTTCTTTACCTTTTTTTTTTTTTTTTCCTGATTCATCACTAGTATAATTATTACTGTTATTAATGTTAGTTTGCAGAGTGGGAGAAGTTGTTAACCTATCAGGCTATCACAGCCACTCTAGGTTTAACTCTTCACTTCCAAGGCTCCCTATATAAACCATCAAACACTCCTTTTCCCCTACCAAGAAAAGCAAACTAGCTCGTATCTCTCCATTTGACAGGCGATTTTCAGTACCAAACCAAGAAGTTTCAATGGCACATAAAAAACATGGAACATCCCTACTTTTGATGATGGTGATCACCATGCTCTGGGCAGGAGCAATGGCTCAGTCAGGGAGTTGTACAAATGCCATCATAAGCATGTCACCGTGCCTAAACTACATAACTGGGAACTCTTCCTCACCCTCCTCCGGATGCTGCACGCAACTTGCCAGTGTCGTTAGCTCAAAGCCACAATGCTTGTGTGAGGTCCTCAAAGGTGGTGGCTCGTCAATGGGGCTTAACATCAACCAAACCCAGGCTGCAGCATTACCAGGCGCTTGCAAAGTTCAAACACCACCCGTCAGCAAATGCAATGGTAAGAATCACATTTCCCTAGAACTACAGTACTTAAACATACTTAGGAACAAACGGGACCACAAATTATCTAGATATGCCCTAAGTGTATGCATTAATTTGTTGGCTTACCTTTATCTATCTCAACTTGAACAGCTGTGTCTCCAGGCAACTCTTCTTCAGGGACACCGAAGTCACAAAATACTCCTTCCAACCATGGATCTAATACGGAACCTTCATTAAATACAGAGCCCTCAACAGATAGCGGTTCATCAGGCGCAGTCTCCATAAAATTGGCAGTGCCTCTGGTCTTCTTCCTTCTCTTTGCATCAAGTGCTTTAACCTTCACCATGTTTTGAGCTTCTCCTATCAGGCTATTCATTTACTGTGATCGCACATGTCCTTACTTTTTCCTGGGGCTTGGGCCAGAACCCCACACTCTATTTTGGTTTCATATTGGATATTCGTTGTTTATTTATTCTTTCTAGACCCAATGTAGTGGTCTATATTCATGTTTTTTTTTCATGTAATTTGAAGACATACCCGTCTTAGTATAAATGAAATGATACCATTTTCATCATATAATAATTGTAGACTACGAGGCGAATCAGGCAATCGCTAATCTAGCTAATGCAACAGGACCACACGCACACAATATAGTTCAGTTGCAAAGATGTGACATAGAATGGAACCCTAGTGGACTGACTTTAAACAGTTAAGATATTCTAGTTTCACACCATTTGTGAAAGGAGGAAGAATTTCGCACTGGAAAAATATATTTGTTACGTCAAGTTCTTCCTCAACATTAAAGCTCATATCCTCATATCATTTACAAGGGATTTGATAAGTCCAAGTTCATTCACAAATATATTTCCTAAAACAGTAGAACGACAACATCAAAAAGACATGCTTCCAAGCTTCAGAAAAAATAATATCACAAGCCTAGAAGTTCTACATTCAAAAGAAATAGTTTGAAGTTAGGTACTTCAGCGAGTATGGGGACGAAATAACCTACCAGTTTTATAATCTTCCCTAAACATACAATTTCTTGAAAATCTATGAGGTTAATTTAGAAAAACTATCAAACGCTCACATAATTTGGCTCTTAGCTTACTAGGCTCCTTATAAGCCACCAAATTCTCTTTTTTCCTCCGACAAGCATAACTAAACTATCTTCCTCAGTAACTCTTTACTCCTACTGGTACTAAACCAAGAACACTCCATTGGCACAAAATATAAGAGACATGCCTCTGTGATGACAATCAGCATACTCCCTCCGTCCCAGACAAAGTTAGATTTTTAGTCAAACCTGATTACACTTTGACTAATAATTTAAATAAAAAATAATTACCATATTTAATATCTGAAAATTGTTATTGGAAATATTATGAATCATGATACATTAACAATTTTTAAATTTTCATTACGTTCATTATTTACTCTTCAAATTAATTGTCAAAGTGCAATCGAGTTGACCAAAAGTCTCAATTTGTCTGGGACGGAGGGAGTATGTTCTAGGCAGCATCCATGACTCATTCTTCAAGTTGCACAAATGTCATCATGAGCATGTCAATGTGCCTTAATTACATTACTGGGAACTCCTTTTCACCATCCTTAAGATGCTCATCCAGCTTGCCAGTGTTGTGAAGTACTCCCTCCGTCCCACTACAAAGTTCATACTTTGACTTTGCACGGAGATTAAGAAAAAGTAAATGTTGTGTGGAAAGCAAAGTAAGAGAGAAAGTGGGTAGGGAGTTTTTGTCGTGAGAATGACAAGTGGGTCCCAGTTTCCATATTAGGTAATAAAGTAAAGTAAGAACCTTAAATTGGGACAGACTAAAAAGAAAAGTAAGAACCTTAAATCGGGACAGAGGGAGTAGCATCTAATTACTTGCATGAGGTCCTGAACAGTGGTGGCTTATATTTGGGCTTAATATCAACCAAACTCAGACTATGGCCCGACTATGGCCCTAGTGAGCGCTTGCAGAGTTCAGTGAGCTGATGCAATGTATAGAATTTCATGACCCCCCCCCCCCCCAGTAAAACTGCATTTCTTTATATATGTTGATTTGTCTACTTACTCTGCTTTATCTCAACTTGGCAGCTACTTCACCAAGCAACTCTCCTTTGGGGATGCCCAAGTCATCAAAACACCTACCAGATGTGTAACTAATACAATACCCCCAACAGATAGCGGTTCGCCATCAGATGCAGGCTCCACCAAACTGGCAATCCACTGTTGGTCCTCCTTGCATCTAGTGCTTTGACCTCCTTGTACCTAACATCCTACTCCCTCCGTCCCAAAATGATCTTCATACTTTTTCGCTGTTATTGCGAAAGAACTTGAGCAATAATTTTAAGTTGATTTTGTTAGAGTACAAGTTATAGACTTAAGTGTAGAACTATATATGTACAGGGGTCTTAATGTAAGTTGTATATGTATTGTTTAAAATACTCAAGCCAAAGCAGTTAGGGCTGCGGCTTATGATTTTCTCTCCGTATATCGTACACTAACATGGTATACAGAGCGGTTTTGATACTAGGGCTAGAGATCGCCGTGATCGTGCGATTCTCTTGAAGAAATTCTTGATTAGAGAGACCAAGTTGAGTCATTTATTGGAGGAGTCCCGCTGAAATTTAAGTTTATCGGAGGAGATACGTTGAATTTTTATTTATTTATTTGGTTTCTGAGAATAGCATCGTTTGTTCGTCCAGCCTAGGCGACTTCGTCTGTCCAAGTCTCGCCGTTAACGGTCACCGGAAAATCTCCACACGCGCCTCACGCACCGGCACGTCTGCCGGAGTTACGTCACCGGGAATTTGTAGATCCGTTATGTTCGTATACTGATATCTCTTGCTTCATCATATCATTAGGCTCTTCATCAACTTGATGTGAAGAATGCATTTCTTAACGGTGATTTACAGGAAGAGGTTTATATAGAGCAACCACCTGGGTTTGTTGCTCAGGGGGAGTATGGGCTTGTCTGCAAGTTAAAGCGGTCACTTTATGGATTGAAACAGTCTCCACGTGCATGGTTTGGCAGATTCAGTGAGGTGGTGATAGAGTTTGGGCTTACGAGGTGTCATAGTGATCACTCTGTATTTTATCAACAGAGTAGTGCAGGTGTGATCTTATTAGTTGTGTATGTGGATGATATTGTCATTACTGGTGGTGACAATGCAGGTATTGATAAATTAAAGGCGTTTCTTCAAGAGAAATTTCATACTAAGGACTTGGGTAGTTTGAAATATTTCTTGGGGATTGAGGTTACACGTTGTAAACGGGACATCTTCTTGTCTCAAAGGAAGTATGTGCTTGATTTGTTAACTGAGGCAAGGTTGTTAGGTGCAAAACCGTGTGACACTCCGATGGATCCGAATCTGAAACTTATAGTAGAGGGTGGCAATGAATTTGCTGACCCAGAGAGATATCGTCGGCTTGTTGGGAAATTGAATTATCTAGCTGTTACACAACCAGACATTGCATTTGCGGTTAGTACAATAAGTCGATTTATGTCATCACCACGGAGTATCCACTGGGATGCTGCTGTGAGGATTCTTCGGTACCTAAAAGGAGCCCCAGGACAAGGTGTATTATATAGTGATCACGGGCACATGCGAGTGGAGGGGTTTGCAGATGCAGAGATTGGGCAGGTTCTCCTTCAGATCGGAGATCTACTAGTGGATACTGCATTTTTGTTGGAGGCAACTCGGTTTCTTGGAAAAGTACGAAACAACTAGGGAGGGCAATTTGTCCGAACCCGCTCCGTATCCGGGACGATCCGCTCCGCAGCGGGGCGGGTTTGGTAGCCTTTTTTCAAAACCCGGCGAGTCACGGGCGGGTTCGGTTTCACAGCTCAACCCGCGGGGCCCCGCCCCCTATACTAATATATGTATTTAATTACTATAATGTCCCTAACCCATTTCAATTATTACCCCCACAGCCCCACTCCCTATCCCTATCGGCATTTCAATTTACAGACGCGGCTTCTCTTCTCTCTCTCAAATCGATCGATTTCCTAGGGTTAGAGGAGTCTGAGATGCGGCGCTAGCTAGAGAGAGACATCGACATCCATTTCGCGACTTCCACTCTGCCGCCCGCCGCTTACAGGTCTTCCTCCGGCGACTTCCACTGGTTAGAAAGGTAAGTTAATCTCTCTCTCACTCTCTGACTCTCTCTCTCTCTTTCTCATATGTCGATTACTCGATTTGTCAATTTCTAGGGTTAGAAATTCAGTAACGTTCACTGGTTATTGATGTTGATTTTGATTTTCTAGGGTTAGAAATTCTGGGCTGCCTAAAGCCCAAAAAAAAAAACCGATTTGGGACATGCGGTGCGGCTGCGGGTTCACCAGTTGGCGGGGCGGGGCGGGTTCGGTACTAGGGGGGTTCTTTGAGGGGCGGGTACGGTTTTGGTCAAACCCGCCCCTTATCCGCCCCGTTGCCATCCCTAGAAACAGCCTGTTGTGTCTAGGTCGAGTGCTGAGTCAGAATATAGAGCTATGGCTCACGCCACTTGTGAACCTGTGTGGATTCGTCAACTATTGAGTGAGATTGGTATATGTGATTCGTTGCCTATGCGACTATGGTGTGATAATCAAGCAGCCATTAACATTGCTTCAAATCCGTTTTTTCATGAGCGAACGAAACATATAGAGATGGATTGCCATTTTGTTAGAGAAAATTCAGGAGAAGGTTATCGCTACGAGTTATGTTAAAACGGAAGATCAACTTGCCGATGTGTTCACTAAGTCATTGAATGGTAATAAGTTAAGGTCTATTTGTAACAAGCTGGATATACATAACATTTATGCTCCAGCTTGAGGGGGAGTGTTAGAGTATAAGTTATAGACTTAAGTGTAGAACTATATATGTACACGGTTCTTAATGTAAGTTGTATATGTATTGTATAAAATACTCACGCCAATACAGTCAGGGCTGCGGCTTATGATTTTCTCTCCGTATATTGTACACTAACAGATTTAATTGTCCTAATGAAAATCTAAAGCTTGTTATTGATAGACCAACAACAATACTATCAATAACAAGTTTTAGATTTTCATTAGGACAATTAAATCAACATAAAATTATTGCTCAAAGTCACAATAACAGCGAAAAAAGTATGAAGATCATTTTGGGACGGAGCATATTACATTAACTTATAACCCCAGTTTTTACCTTAATGCTACGAATCCGCATTTTAATAGGGTTTCACATTGGTTGTGACGTCTTGTAATTCTTTTGAGAATATATATAAAGAACATCTTGTTAGAGCAATAAATATAAAGAACGATGTCAAGCGAAATAATCAAACGCAACACAAGAATTTACGTGGTTCACCAACTTGGCTACGTCCACGGGCGGAGGGAGAATGTATTATTATTCAATGACCAATTACAAAAGACGATCTTCACTAGTCTAGTTGCACGAATTATTGAGCTCAATAATTCTGTCAACCTAAATCTAGATCTTAGATCTCTATTTGAGAGATTGTCTCTCTCAAAGATGACCGGCAAATAATATGCTAGAGGAGGGGTTAGTATTTATAGGCATAAATACTAGAAACCCAAAAGGAGAAGGAATCATATTCCTTGTGTTCAAAGTATTGGAATCCTATTTCTTGTGTACAAAGTAATTATATTCTCATTAGGAAAAAGCTTTCCTAATTCTTGAACAATTCCTTGTACCAATAAGAAACCTAATTAAACCAATAAACTTTAATCCTTGTACCAAAAGGATTTCCTTTTTCCAATTCAAGTCCCAAGAATTACTCAACTTGTCGCGGACATATCCTTAACCAATGGTCATTAATTCAAAGTCATATTCTCAACGCATCTCTCTTATCATATTAGTTCAAACAAAATGGTACATTTCTTTGCATACTTGAATAATGAACCAAGGATTATGGACAGCAGCATTTACACTGCCAAGGAAAGGCCATGTATAATGCACAAACTCAAAAATAACAGAAAAATACAATCTTCAACTAGTGGATGGCCAATAGGAGAAAACAAGATACTAACAGAACTTTAAGCCATTTTTACAGAGAGTTTACATTTATTTTATTTTATTGGTTAAAAGGAAGTAAGAGAGTTTATATTTACAGGAATTAAAGACATCACCATAACAAGTAGACTGATGTAACAATTTCCATTCATAGATTCAAATAAAAAACTTGAATAAATATTAAAAAGTTGAATGGATCTCACCCCCCAAAAAAAACTATATATGATGAGACTACAAGATTACCATCATGGGAAAACATACAAGGGCCTGAACAATGTATGCCAGAAAGATATTTCATTTCTCAAGGCCACATTTAACTTACCTAAATAGAAAGCACAGGGCCATCGAAACAAGTATTCCTTCCTCTCACCTCCTGCCACAAAAGCAAAATATCATCATACATACATATGTGCAAGGCTCACAGCCCCATAACAGAGAAATGCATAAAGAGGGAAAAAAGGAACGCTACGCTAGTAAGAGGAGGAGGGGGCAGTTTAACCATCAATTTTGAGCATTACAATTTACGACAAGGACAGGATCACAACCAGTCAAAACAAAAATGCAACAAGGAAGACTATCGCTTAGATTTGCCTTCAGTACTTCACAGGAAAAGTATCCATCACTAGTCAGATCTGTTTGATCCAACTCAAGGCAATCAAAAGCAACTCCCCAATCTCAAGACAACCAGAAGAGATAATTACACATAGAACCTTCAGGCTATCCCTATGAAAATTATTACTATCTCTTAAGTGTGAAGCAATATACTAGTGTCAGACAAATCCATTACATAATCACAGTAACAATATTGGCTCCATTCATATAGTTGATTTAACAGGACTAACTTGAAAGCCATTCCTTGGCCAGGTGAAACACATGTCCTGCCTGTGACTTGCAACACAGTTCCATATCTTACTGACTTTAGTTCCCATGCGAACCTCAGATATCAATAGAATCCCTTAATGAGGGCTGGACACTATAGTAATCTAATAAACAAGTCCAACGCAGGTACAAGGAACATAAATTGAAACATCGAAACTGGGAACTGGTGCTTCGATCCTTCTGGGAGTAGGTACTTGACAATAAACAACCTTACTAATTTGTTCTCTACAGTTTGCTAATAACATGTAACCACTAGCACAAAAAACTCTTTTATCTTTCACTAATACTAGTTCAATTTATAAATGAACGAGAACATCAAAATCGAAGACCACTAGTGCAATCTAGGTCCTGACCAAATAAATACGATAGAACTTTGTGGATATTATTTTTGAATGGATAGACAGGTATGCACTTTCACAGACATAACTGCTGGATTGTGATAGAGTCTCCTATCAAAACATAAAAGTTAGCAATTCATTAGATGTTTAATTTTATCGGATGTCCCCGAAGGGACGCAATTCATTAAATGTCAATCTGGTACAATTTGACAAATCACTCACTTTCAAATCACCTTGGCCTTTACGTATTAGAAAAGATATGACTCATTATTTGATCGTCTTTCGATTATTTTGCACCCTAACATTCCCCCAACCAAATCTGCAATCAGCACCTTTGCAACCCATTAGTGCCAATATTATCAGGAATTCCATGGAAATCCATCAATAATGCTTAAGGGTCCACACTATAATGCAAAAATGTGTAGTTGTTTCCGGTCAGAGACAAAGTGATTGCTCATTAACGGAAATTCATAACATCTTCCGAACTTACTACCTTCTTTATTTACAATTTTTCCTGGTATAGGAAATACTCCCTCCGTCCCACCCGAAATAAGACGTTTTGCCATTTTGGGTGTCCCACTCGAAATAGGACATCCAAAAATGGAAAGCTTTTATTACTTTTTTATTAGTAGGACCCACTTGTCATACTCACAACAATTTTTCATTTATTATTCCCCACCCACTTTCTCTCTCCTTCATACTCACAACACCTACTTTTCAAACAACTTTTTATAATAAAAGATTATTATTCCTTAATCCCCGTGTCGGGACCAAGAATCCTATTTCAGATGGGACGGAGGGAGTATGTTATTTGCCAAATTGGAATTAGGTTTATGAACATAACATTTTTTTTTTCGTTATTTCATTAAGGGTATTTATGTCTGCTAATTAAATCACATACATATGGGTAAACAAAACCCTTCATTAATGATTGAAGCCAATTTTTAATTTTCACGATCAACACAAAATTAAGAAGACTTAATTGCTTAGGGAGAATGTCTTACCTCAAGAATGTGACCGTGAGCGCATGAATTCTTCTAACCTGTCCCACACATCAAGCGCAGCTGCTCTGTCTTGGTGTCTCTTGTTCTTGCTTATCTAAATACACAAGTTACCACCCGGTTATGTGGTTCCGAAAAACCATCTATAGAGATATCGGTAAAAAGAGGTTAAAAAAAGTAGAAAAGACACATATGCTCACCGAGATAATCTTCACATTCCACTGCTTTACAATCTTTGCTGACTCCACACTGTCATCCTCAAATCGCATATAAAATCCAAGAACTGCAAATTAAATGCAAAATTTACTTTTAATTACCCTATGAAATACTCCCTCTGTCCCAGAATAAAGGTCCTACTTTCCATTTTCGTTTGTCCTAAAATAAATGTCGTCTTACTAAAAATAGGGTATGAAGTTTGGTGATCTTCCTATACTACCCATTCTAATAGGCACAAGCATTGCAATGCCATAGGTGAGGTGTCACTCTACCCATATGAATAGATTGGGACAATAAAGGAAACATAACTAAAAGCTTAAAAACATTGACTTGTCAACTATGACATTTATTCTGGGACAGAGTGAGTACAACCTAACCTAGGCAACACAATATAATAAACTTTTGTAAGGTTCTCTAAACTTTGAAAGAAAACCAAGAAGGCTCTTTTTCTGAAAGCTCTCTCTCCCATCAAGACCCTTTTCCCTCACCCCCCCCCCCGGGATACTCACATTCAAAGCCAAATCAAACCTTAAACAGTGTATCACAATACACAAAAATAGCTATTCAACCGCCTCAGTCGCATCCCGAAGGTGGTTCCCGAAATTGTACATGAAGTTACATGATAATCATAGTCTTCATGCTTCTCAACATAAACAGAACTAAGGGGAATAAGTATTCTAAATAATATGACAAAGAGGTATCATATTCGTGCAAAAAATGTGAATGTACTTGAGACCTAGAATAGAACTCTTGTCTACAATAAATCAGATATCGTACTTACTTTTGTTAAAGATCTCAACATGGTCTTTAAAAGGCCAATCTTTAAATTGCCATTCCTTCCCCAGCACGAAAACTGCCACAACCCGATCCCAATCCTCGGCTTTCAACGCAGACGGCTTATCCCTCACCTCGTAAGCAGTTACCACCCTATCCCTACTAAACTTCTTCTGTACTGTTACGCAGTCCGGTCTTGGCCCGTTCATTTGCTTCATCTTAACATCAGTTGGTATGTAAACCCCATCTTCCAAAAATTCCTTCACATTATATATAGTAATCAAAGTCTGTGAAGCACTTGGCACCAAAATGATGGGCACAGCAATCTTGCTCCCTTTCAAATGCAACTTGGGCTTCGGAGTCCCATCAAAACCTGACCCTAATTCTTCCCCAAATCCTCTCTCTATTCGATTCTTTGCAACCAGACCATCTTTCCTTTGTTGTGACTCCAACTTCTGCCTCTCTTCATCCCGACGAGTAGCTGCCGTAAGAACACTATAAAAATCCCTATGCCTACACTCCAATATCGCTTCCCTATCTCTCAACGGCTTCTCAAAAGCTTTAAGCATTTCCATAGGGTTTTCATAAACCTGAACCCCGGGATTCTCATTCTCGAGCTCAAATTCATTACCGGGCGCATTCAAATTAGGGAAATGAGAGTTTTCGGGGCGGTAGTCGTCGAATTTAGGGTTCGGAGGAGGGGCAATAAACTCGATAGCATCGGTGTTGGAGAGTCTGCCCTGGAGGTAGTCGATTAGGGGTTTCCGATCGAGGAGAGTGACGGCGGGGATCTTCTGAGTGCCGGCGTTGCGGATGTAATCGTGGTGCTTAACGTGGAGGTTAGTGATGAAGTAGACTAGGGTTTCGAGTGTGTAAAGATTACCTTGCTTGGAGCGGTAAGCGGTTTCAATGGTGCAGGGGAACGAGTACGCTGAGCCGAATCGGTACTCGTTGTCGACTCGGACGATTTGGTCGAGCTCGTTTCGCATGGTGAAATCTCGGAGAACCGAAAGTGGATCCATGGGCGGGAGAGAGAGAGAGAGAGAGAGAGAGGTACACACAGTGAAGCTTTTGAGTTTGCAGATATGCAGGGTGGACGGGAAGGGGCTCTGTGACTGCTTAAACTCTTTGTCAACGTTAAACTCTTTCCTCTAGGACTAAATTTTTGGGCTAAATACCATATAGTCCCTCATGGATCCACACTCTCTCTTCCTTTTTTTTTCTTTTTCTTTTCTTTTCACTCAAAATTTAAAATGAAGCATCTTAAAATTCGGAATTACAAAAATTAGGGTGTCTGGTGGTTTGGTTTGAACCGCGGTTCGAAACCAAACCGAACTAAACCATGTGGTTTCGCTCGGTTTTGAAACATGAACGGTTCAGCTCGGTTTCGAAAATCGACAAACCACCTAGTTCGGTTCAGTCTGTGGTCTGAACCCTTCAAACGAAACGAAACCAAACTGAACCAAACCAAACTAAGGTTTGAACCGCGAGACCGAACGGAGGTCCAAACCGTTGAACCAAGCCATGGCCAGACCATTTGTATTTACCTCCTCCGTCTCCCCTTTCTCTCTTTCTCCATGTGGGAAAAATGTACTTCCAAACCATTTGTACGCTCTTCTTTCATTGGTTCATCCCTTCCAAAAAGACTTCCAGCTCTTGTCTCTCTCTCATTACAGTCTCTATGAAAGCTACTTATGTATTCTATAACCTAGATAAATCTTATTTGATGTATGATTCTATAACTACAATCTCATTATTATGCAGATTTGAATAATAAAAAATATGAGTTTATTTTTTATGTGAATTTGCAGATTATGAGATACCAAATTTTGGTATGGAAAGAAGAGAGAGAGAAATTTAAAATTACTCACCTTTTTGATAGATTTTTTTGAGAATATTGGTCACACCAATTCAAAATAGTTATTTTTTTCTACATAAGTCTAAATGAACTATGTTACTGTTTACATAAAGAGTGATTACGAAATGAGTTTCTGCTTGAAAATGGGTTTATCCTAATATGTAGAGAGAGAAATTGGAGAAATAGAGAGAGAGGAAGGAGTTGTGGGGAAGGTTTGTAGGGGTTGGAGTGAAGAAGAATAATGTGGTCTGTAGAGAGAAATTGGGGATGAAGAAGAATTTACTGTGGGAAAGATTTGAATTTTGATGGAGAGTGAACAAAATTCATTCAAGAATGATGTGTGTGTGTGCAGAATAAGATGAAGGATTGAGTGTTTTTGAGGATGATGTATTTTCCCACACGGAGATGAAGAGAAAGGGTAGAGGAAGCAACTGGGTACAAAAATGAGGTAGTGCAAAGAGTAAAATGTAAAAAAGTCTGTTGGCTTAATGGTTTAGCCGTGGTTTTGAACTGTTATACTAAACAGTGGTTTGAACCGTGGTTTGGGCCACGGTTTAGACCGAAGTTTAAACCACAATATTAAATTGTGGTTTAAACCGAACCGAACCAAACCAATCTTTAAACTTTATACCACACCACATTTCTCGCATTTTCCCAACCTATTATTCAACAACAATTGAGAATTTCTCAGTTGTGAACAATATTCTCAATTAATCTTATTCTGGCTGAGAATTCTCAAATGTTCACAATCACAATCTTTAAACTTTATACCACCCCACATTTCAACAAATAATTTGAGACAACAGAGAAGTTCTCAGTTTTTTGGAAAACAACTGAAGACTTCTCACTTGTTCACTACACACAACAACTAAAAAAAAATCTCATTTTTTTCAATCTATTGATCAACAAAAACTGAGCTTTATCAGTTGGACCAATATTCTTAGTTACTCTCATTTTAAACAATAGAAAATTCTCAATTATATACAATCGCAATATTTTAAATTCATTAACACATAACAACCCATTTCAACAACTGAGAATATTAGTTCTATGTTGTTTAAACTTCATAGGATTTTTTTATTTTTATTTTTTGAGTTATTAACAACATTCTCCATTGTGTTTCTTTGATATGAACAACTGATGATTAAAACTGAACAATAAGAACATCATGATCAAATTCAAGATTTGGCTTGAACAAAGTTCATCAAAAAATGAAGAATAACTAGAAAATAAATGAATTGCTTGCTCTTGTGTACAAAATGAGAGATCTCATGTGCCCCTCCATGTGCCCCTCTATGTGCCCCTTTAATCTAGACCGTTTACAATATCAATATAAACGGTCCAGATTAGAGGGGCACAAGGAGGGGCACATGGAGGGGCACAGGAGATCTGGACTCGTACAAAACTACAAACTTGCATTACATATATTAGTCCTTTTTTCACTTCCCAATGAATGTTTTTTTTTTCAATTCCCAAGAGATGATAGTGATCTTTTTTTTACTACTCTCATAATCTTTTTATGCCAACCATAATGGCACATGAGAAAAATGCCAGAACTTTGTCCTTGTTGTTCCATCATCTTCAACACATAATCTTTAGGAAGATCAATGCTAGGGACACAAAATAAGGTCACAAAATATTGCTCACACAATGAGTTGGTGATACTTTATTGGTTGCATCGATAGTGGACCCGCCACACTCTATTTAAAAACACCAATAAAATTATTACACCTAAGATTTTGTGAGAAAAATTTTGTGACTTTTTTGTGCCCCAAGTATTATTCCTTTAGGAATCCCCATGTTTCACCGTCATCTTGAGGTCAATTTGACAATTTTAAACCATTATGTTGTTTGTCAGGCTTGAGTCTCTAGTCAGGCATCTTAACCATAGCCGACGTAAGGGTGTGATCAGAAGGGGCACCCGCTCAGGCCCAAGTTGTTGGATATTATGCCCTAGGCCCTTGAGAAAGGCCTATGCGTTACATCATAGCTTCATTGTTATAGAGATAACAAACCCGATTATTATATCTTTTGCATGTTTATTATAATAATCATTGTCCCTCCCTAGCACTTATGAAGAGCTAGCATGAGTTTAATGGATAATCATATGATGATTATGGTGCATAGGATGCGGATTAAACTTGTGGGTACTTGTTGGAAAACAATGTACTAGATAGACCCGTTATGAAATTTATGTCATGGTCAAATGCCATAATTAAATTTCATAATAGTCATACCATTTGAATCCTTAGACCTGAGATTATCATGGTCTTCTACATGATGAACATTATTTTTGACGTACTCAAACACTACCCTTAACCGGGTGGTTATAAAGGCTACGATTGGCATAATCAGATTCTTGTAGGGAAGAATGATAAGTCAAGATGGGATTTGTCCCTCTCTCAAGAGAGATATCTGCTTGGCCTCTCGATGAGTGAGATTGATGATAGTGTACGTGTTGGTAGTGGTGCCCTAGGCACGTTTAATAAACGTTGTAATTGTTATCATTTATTTCATATCAATAAAGAGATGTTTTGATTATTATTGTTGTTCATGTTTACTTATAATAATCCCCGTCCCTAGTACTTGTTAAGCACTAGTATAAAGGCTAAATGATCATGGGATGATCATGTTAGATTTATGGGTACTTGTTTGGAACAAGGTACTGGACATGACCTGCTGTATGAGATTTATGTCATGGTCTATGTCGTACATATATCTCATATTAGTTATGTTATTTGAATCCTTAGACATGAAGTTATTATAGTCTTCCACTTGATGAACATTGTGTTTGACATATTCAAACGCTACCTTAACACGGTAGTTATAAAGGGTATGATTGGCATAATCGGATTCCCGTTGGGAAGAATAATAAGCTAAATGGATTTGTCCCTCCTCGGAGAGATGTCAAGCTTGGGCCTCTCGTAGGAATGATGTTGATGAAATGTTCGGCCGGACTCAAATGAATTGATTGGATCAATGTCATTTGGATTATCAACATATTCGGAATCGAGAAAGTATTGAACAAAACAAGTTGACCCTTTGACCATGACTTGTGTTCAATGATATCGTGGACAAAAGGATTATGACATATTCTAAAGGAATGCGAACTTGTATCTAGTTATACTATTTGGGTAGGTATGACGGTTTGCTAGAACCTAATCATATCTTATGGGATCATGTTTGAGCTCATTGCCAACTTAGTATAATCCTAGAGGGTCACACACAATAGAACGAATCTTTAAAAAGGATTACATTGGAATTTTGGAAATTCTGGACTTTCTGGGAAGTGGGCGACCGCACATTCTGGACTGGGCGGCCGCACACTTAGCCAAATTTTGTTTCAGATAGTTGTGCGACCGCACAGAGGGTTTTGGGCGGCCGCACAGTACTGTCGGGTGGCAGATTCCTAATTTGATTAGGAAACGAATTTTGGACGGATTTTGACACAAGTTTCCTATTTGGAATAGGTCATACTTGTGTATAAAAGACCAAATTCGGCCAGCACTCTAAGCTAACGATTTTGTGAGTCTCAAAGAGTTTGAGAGAGGGTTTATTTTGTTCCAAGACATTCTTGGTTGAGGAATAAAATAATACACAAAATAAATTCCATATAGTTCTTTTGATTGTGAAAAAGTGTTTCACAATTTGGTCTAGCAACCAAGATCAAAGAAGCTCCTTTGATATTCGTTCGAAGTGTGGATACCGCTAGAGGGTGAAAATCATCATCTTCAAAGTTCGTGTTCAAGCTTTGTGATCGTGATCAAGTCTTCAAACCTCCACCAAAGACCAAGAGAATTTGATAGCCATCAAGGGTTAGTTTATTCCTTTATTCTTATGTCGTATTTGATTTAATCATATGAACGGATCTATGGCTTTGGGTTTCAAAAAATTTAAATGCTAAATTCCGCTGCGCATGTTTGATCGAAACCCAACAGTACGGCCATACCCAAATTAATTGAAGTGTTCAATGTCATTTGCTCATATCAATCTACTCGGGATCGAGAAAGCATCGGACAACATAAGTTGACGTGGACCATGACTTATGTCCAATATGATATCGCGTGACAAAGGGATTGTGATATGTTCTATAAGGTAACTTTGGACTTTCAATGTTATACTAATTGTGTTGGTCCCAAAGGGCGACAATGGTATGAAAAATAGCTAGAGGGGGGTGAATAGCTGTTTTAAAATTCTTTTCGTACCCTTGATAAATTCAATTGCAAATGCGCACTTTATCAAATAAGCGTTATGATATGCGCCTATGTGAGTGAGTGAAATGCACAGCGGAATTTAGTAATGTAAATAGGCGCAAAGTATGATAAAGGGGGCGCACACACACTCTAAATATTTTGGCTCAAAGTGGGTGAAATAAGAAACTAAGGCAAATGATATAACAAACACAACACAGTTCAATCAATCAATCTACAATGAATAAACAAACAAATAGTTAGATATGATATGAACTTGAAAGGAAATAGCAAGATAGTAAGTACGCGCTATTTGGAGAGGTTCGATCGGGAAAATGATCTACGTCCTCTACCAAGATGGTTAGTCTTGGATTTCTAATGGAGATCTTATATAATGAGAGAGTGTTACAAATTACAATCGTTTGAGCTTATACACTAACTCAAGATCTAATATTCTATGAAAGAACAAATCCTAGACAATAACCGGTGTATCTCTAAAAGAAAGATCTAAGTGATCAAACTTAAATAGGTGCGTGTGCGATTTTAGATTCAAGGCTCTTTAGATCTTTGAGATTGAGAGCACAAGAAAACTAAAGTGTTTTTGCTTGAGGATCTGGGCTAAGGATGAAGTTATGAAGATGTTCTTGAGAATTCTGGAAATAACAAAGGCAATCTTCAAATCTTCAACGAATGCTTGAGAGATAAATTCTTGAAATGCTTAGCAACTTCAAATGGTTGAAGTTATGGGGTATTTATAGTAGAGCCCCAAAAACTAGCCGTTGGAAATCCTTGGTGAGTCAGAGAAAGGACGGATGTGCTGTCGCACATTGAGTGGAGCACGTGTCCTTTTATAGCCGTTAGACACATAACACAAATATGACCGTTATGGACAGGTGTCCTTAGATGCGGGTGCATACGTGTTATTTAACCAACGTTGGATCATTGGCGTAGTTTGAATCTTCTTCAAGTCTTCGATTCTTCATTAAATCACTGAGTGAATAAATCACTATAAGGCGCGTGAGCTAAGAGAGGCGCGTTACACTTTGCGGGCGCATAAGAGGTGATGCAGGGAATGTTACTGATGTTTCTAATACAGGGAATGCTACTCAGAAGTCTTAGATAATCTGAATGTCGAGGGGGGATGAATAATTAGTTAGTCTGAGTTTTATGAATGTCTAGATAATTCGTATGTCTGTTTAGATGCCCAAGTCTTGATTCATGTATTCTTCATATTAGAACTCTATATAAACCCCTCAATACTGAGAGGGGAGGACAACTTTTGGATTAAGAAATAAAATATAACTCAGTTTGTGATTTATTTTAAGTGCTTACGCTGCATCAGGTGGTATTTAGAGCTTGATGGCGAACCTAGGCGAAGGCGGTGGTCTCAATGGCGGTGATCATGAGACTGGAGCCCCACTTATTGGGGAGGAGGTGTTGCAACGATTGGAGCAGCGTTTACAGGGACACTTGGAGCAGCAAATTGATCGCAGATTCCGTCGCTTTGAGGAGCGATTTGATGAAATTGCAGATCGGCTGGATGCTCTCAGTGTTGATGGGAACCGGAATCGGGATAATGATAGAAGACCAAGAGTAGATGCACCTCGTGGAGACCCTATCAACAGGCCTATTCCTGTTCGCAGACAGAACAACCGAATTGAAGATTCTTCCAGCGAGGAGGATGAATATGAAGAGGCGTTGAATGGCATTTATGCAGGCAGGCGTAGGAATGTTGGACAGCGGAGAAGGTATGATGATAGAGAGGGATACGACTTCAAACTAAAGGTCGATATTCCAAGTTTTAATGGTGGTTTGGGAATAGAGGATTTTCTGGATTGGATTGCTGATATTGATAGGTTCTTTGACTATATGGAGACTCCAGAAGATAGGAGGGTCAGATTAGTTGCTTGTAGATTAAAGGGAGGTGCTTCAGCTTGGTGGGATAGAATGCAGAGAACACGAGAACGAGAAGGTAGGGGTCGGATTCGAACGTGGTACAGGATGAAGAGGTTGCTGGTGAAAGAATTTCTACCACCCGATTTTGAGCAGATTTTGTTTCAACAGTATCAAAGATGCCAACAAGGTACCCGTACTGTCCATGAATACACTGCAGAATTTATGCGATTAGCTGAAAGGAATAATCTGCTGGAAACGGAAGGGCAGCAAGTGGCTAGATATGTTGAAGGTCTGAAGCCTTTAATTCGGGATAAAATTGGAGTTCAGGTGTTGAGGACCCTAAATGAGGCAAAGAATTTGTGCAGAGAATAATGTTAGCTCCGAAACTAGAGGAGACTTCTCAACGTAATCAACTATTTCGGACAAGGTGTACCATTAGTGGTAAGGTATTTGGAGTATTAATTGACAGTGGTAGCATGGAGAACATCATCGGGAAGGAGGCTGTAAAGAAACTAGGGCTGCCTGTGGAGAAGCATCCAAACCCATACTCTTTGGGATGGATAAAATCTGATGCTGGAAACATAGAGGTAACGGAACGCTGCAAAATTCCTTTTTCGATTGGCAAGTAAAATGATGAAGTATATTGTGATATTGTGGACATGGATGTGTGTCATTTGTTGTTTGGGAGACCATGGCAATATGACGTGGATGCTCAACATTCAGGACGTAGCAATGAGTATAGTTTTTTGAAGGATGGAACAAAGTACACATTGCTGCCTTTACAGAAGAAAGGTAAGCAATCTGCAGAAAAAGAATTTATCACGTTGACTCACAGATTTGAAGCATAAATGAAGGAGACTAGACAAGTTTATGCTTTGATAATGAAGCAGGTGTGTTTTGCCGAAGATGAAGCAAAATTGGCAGAGCATCCTGAAGCAGTTAGGCCCTTACTATCGGAATTTCGGGAAGTAATGCCCGATGATATTCCTGATGGCTTGCCGCCCATGAGAGATATTCAACATCATATCGACCTAATTCCTGGAGCAAGTTTGCCTAATCTACCTCATTATAGGATGGGTCCAAAGGAGAGTCAGATCCTTAAGGAGAAAGTGGAGGAGTTACTAAGAAAAGGTCTTATTCAAGAGAGTATGAGTCCTTGTGCGGTGCCGGCGTTACTAACTCCAAAGAGAGATGGAAGTTTGAGAATGTGTGTCGACAGCCGTTCAATCAATAAGATTACAGTTGGTTACAAATTCCCAATTCCGAGGCTGGATGACATGTTGGACAGATTACATGGAGCAAAGTGGTTTTCAAGGTTGGACTTGAAAAATGGGTACCATCAGATTCGAATTAGGCCTGGAGACGAGTGGAAGACGGCCTTCAAAACGAAGGAGGGGTTGTTTGAGTGGTTGGTAATGCCTTTCGGACTTTCTAACGCTCCAAGTACTTTTATGCGGCTTATGAATCAGGTATTAAAGCCTTTCATTGATAAATTTGTTGTTGTATACTTTGATGATATCTTGATTTATAGCAAGACGGAGGAGGAGCATTTGTCGCAATTGCGAGAAGTACTTACAGTCCTGCGAACCAATAAGTTGTACGTTAACCTTAAGAAGTGCAGTTTTTTTACTAATAAGCTGCTATTCTTGGGGTATATTGTGAGTCACGAGGGAATCCAGGTGGATGATACAAAGGTGAAGGCAATTAGAGACTGGCCTACACCCAAAACAGTGTCTGAAGTGCGAAGTTTTCATGGGTTGGCCACTTTCTACAGGCGCTTTATCAAGAACTTTAGTACCATTGTGGCACCTATTACCGAGTGCATGAAAAAGGGGAGATTTTATTGGGGTGAAGAAGCTGATAAGAGCTTTGCAGTTCTGAAGGAAAAATTGTGCACTGCACCGGTCTTAGCATTGCCAGATTTTGAAAAGCTTTTTGAGGTTGATTGTGATGCGAGTGGTGTTGGCATTGGAGCTGTTCTCTTTCAGGAGCGAAGACCAGTTTGCTATTTTAGTGAGAAGCTCAGTGATGCTAGGCAAAAATGGAGTACCTATGACAAAGAATTTTATTCAGTTGTCCGGACTCTAAAGATATGGGAGCATTACCTCATCGGTAAGGAGTTTGTTCTTTATTCTGACCATGAAGCCCTTAAATATTTGAACAGTCAGAAGCGAATTAGCAGGGACATGCATGCAAGATGGTGCCAGTTTTTACAGAAATTCCCATTCAGATTGCAACACAAATCTGGGGCGCAAAATATTGTGGCTGATGCATTAAGTCGAAGGGCAGGTTTATTAATCGCTTTGAGGCAGGAGATAATTGGGTTTGAACATCTCAAGGAGTGTTATGCGGGTGATGAAGATTTTGGACAGATTTGGGAACGATGCGCTAATGGTCAACCTGTTCAAGAGTTTTATGTGCAAGATGGCTACCTAATGCATGGAAATCAGTTGTGCCTTCCTCGAACATCATTACGAGAAAAGGTAATTCATGATTTACATGCCGGTGGACTTGCTGCGCATTTGGGGCGAGACAAAACAATAGCTGCAGTTCGGGAGAGATTTTATTGGCCACATATGCTTCGAGATGTAACCATGTATGTGCAGAGCTGTTACATTTGCCAAACTGCCAAAGGTCAGTCCAAAAATACTGGTCTTTATATGCCTTTGCCTGTCCCGGAAAATATTTGGGAAGACTTGTCTATGGATTTCGTGTTGGGACTGCCTAGAACACAAAGAGGGGCGGATTCTGTTTTCGTTGTAGTAGATAGATTTTCAAAGATGTCCCATTTTATTCCTTGCAAAAAGACATCAGATGCTATTGTTGTTGCTAGATTGTTCTTCAAAGAAGTGGTTCGTTTGCATGGGATGCCAAAAACCATCACTTCGGACAGAGACAGCAAGTTCCTTGGTCATTTTTGGCGAACGTTGTGGAAATTATTTGATTCTTCTTTGAATTTTAGTAGCACTGCTCACCCCCAAACAGATGGTCAAACGGAGGCAGTAAATCGTACATTGGGGAATATGGTTCGCAGCATTTGTGGCGATAAACCAAAGCAGTGGGATATTTTCTTGCCTCAAGCTGAGTTCGCTTACAACAATGCGATTCACAGTGCTACAGGAATGTCTCCTTTCTCTATAGTATACACAAAGGCGCCACAACACACCTTGGATTTGATTCAGCTACCAAAGGGCGCAACTAGC
Source organism: Campanula takesimana (assembly GCA_026119855.1). NCBI lineage: Eukaryota > Viridiplantae > Streptophyta > Magnoliopsida > Asterales > Campanulaceae > Campanula > Campanula takesimana. The sequence continues at coordinate 49,018 of JAOWBW010002095.1, forward strand.
AATGGGGCAGCAACTCAAATGGCCAAACAAGTTGTGGAAGTGCACAAGGAGGTCAAGCAAAAATTGGAGGAGACTAACAAGAAATACAAACGAACTGCAGATAAACACCGGAGACGGCAGGTGTTTTCGGTAGGGGATCAAGTCATGGTGTTCCTAAGGCGAGAGAGATTTCCGGTTGGCACCTATAGTAAACTTCAGCCCAAGAAGTATGGACCTTATGCAGTCAAGAAAAAGATCAATGACAATGCTTATGTTATTGATCTTCCTAAGAGTATGGGAATTTCAAATACTTTCAATGTTGCTGACTTGTCTCCGTTTTATTCCTCTGATGAACCTCTATACCCGGCACTGGAATCAAACTCGAGGACGAGTTTTTCCCAAGTGGAGGAGACTGATGCAGGGAATGTTACTGATGTTTCTAATACAGGGAATGCTACTCAGAAGTCTTAGATAATCTGAATGTCGAGGGGGGATGAATAATTAGTTAGTCTGAGTTTTATGAATGTCTAGATAATCCGTATGTCTGTTTAGATGCCCAAGTCTTGATTCATGTATTCTTCATATTAGAACTCTATATAAACCCCTCAATACTGAGAGGGGAGGACAACTTTTGGATTAAGAAATAAAATATAACTCAGTTTGTGATTTATTTTAAGTGCTTACGCTGCGTCAAGAGGCGCAGGCGCACTGTGAGGCATATAGCGCGGCGCGGCGCGTGAGTGATGCGCTTGGGCGCATGGCGCATGACTTGGCTCAAACTCGTGATTTTCTTGAATCTTGATATTCTTGCCCTATTCCTAAGTCTATTCTATTACAATGGACAACTTAAAAAATGAAGTATAGATACTTCTTACATGTGGGTCTAAAGTCCATGAAATAAAACTTAGGTGATGGATCAATCAAATCTAATCAATCCTATTATATTGAAACTGAGATATAAGTGGGCATACCCAACAAATTGGGTAGTCATAATGGCTTACTAGAGTCCGCTTATGACTTACGGGTTCTGACTGGTTCGGACTCGTTGCCAACATAGTATAATCCTATTGGTTCACACACAATAGTTAGAACGGATTGTAAAAGGCTGAAATCTGGGAAAATCAGCTCTGGTCACCGTACGGCACTGAGACCACCTCCTCCCCCCACACCAGTCTAGTTTCTGCAGTTTTCTTGATTAAGAAGGAATCCCGAGTCCTAACGGAATTAGGTCAAACCCTCATATAAATATGTGGTGCCGGGTTTGACATACTCTAATGTTGATTTTGAAAATCAATAACAATTATTTTAGAAACAATAAATTATAGAGAGGTAGGATTATTTATTTTGTGATCGATGATCATCAAAATACAATAATCAATGAAGGAAAAGAATTCCTATGAAGAAATCGTTTCTTCACCATGCCATGGGTCTAGCAATCCAGATCAAGAAGGTGTTCTTGATATCCGTTCGACGTGTGGATACCGATAGAGGGTGTTTGTGTTAGCACCTCAAAGTCTGTGTTCATGGATTCGATCTTCAAGTGTATGTTTTCTTTCATCTTGTATTTAATTTAATCAACATGCACGGATCCGGGCTCATGGGTGTTTGATCTTATGTTTTATTCCGCTGCGCATGATGCATCAAAACCCAACACAAGTCTGGTAGGGGTCCAACCCCAAAAATAAATGATGTACTAATAAATATTAATATTGTATTACAATAAACTGTCGTTGCCACATTACTTAATCACATGGTCTTTGAATAATTAAACAAGATTGAATTTCTCTTCTTCTTTAAAATCCCTTTTAATTCTTTTCTTCAATTTTCAATATTTTTAATTATATTATTTTATTTTTAATCTCCCATTTTCTTATTAAGCTTTTGAATATTTACTATACACAGTGGCGTATCCAGGATTTTGAGTTAGGGTGTGCAAAAATTAATACAATATAAAAAAATCCAAGATAAAATAATCAGCCTCAATTTTTAAAGAATTATCATATACTTGCGGTTGAGAAGAAGTACCTTGTGCGATTTCCTGTTGAACCCTTTCAATATTGACAATATTAGGATAAAGATCAACTGCAGCCGAAATCGATGTCTCATATCGAGGGCGTTTGGTGAAAAATCCATAAAGCTTAGATTGCTTACCTATCATAAATTATAACAACAATTGCTAAATAAATCCCGAAATCATCAATTTTCAATTTTTAAAACCCTAAAATTGAATTACAAAAAAATACATTTTTGAGATTGAGACATTACCGGAGAAGTGGAGCTCCAGAGGAAGAAGAAGCCACTGTAATCACCGACACCACCAGCCACCGGTTTGGCCGTCGATTGTCGTCACGTCTCGCGTAGTGCCGACTTGCAGCGGAGCAGAAAAACAAAAGAGAACGATTTGTAACGAATTCCGTAAGGGGCCTGCCTAGAGCATTAAATTGTTTCAAATAACTTCTCTAATTGTAACACTTTGCACCCTTCTTCCTTTAAAAATTAACAATTTGCACCCCTAAAATGTTTTTTTTTTTTTTTTATAGCTAATCGGTAAAAAAAATCTTGAAATCCTGGGTATGCACCTGCGTACCCTGGCGATACGCTACATACGCCGCTGACTATACATAAGAGTTCTCATTTTTCAAAAATAAAAAAATAGGAACCTTTAATTCTTTGTTTAGTATTTTGTTTTGAAACATTTTGGGTCTTTTTTTCTTGTCGATGTTTTTGTTTTATGTATTTTATTTTGTTTTATGTGGTGGCTTGAGGCGGCCCACCACAGCCACAAAAATTTAAAAGGGTGTGGTGGCTTGAGGCGGCCCACCACGGCCACAAAATTTTTAAAAAGGTGTGGTGGCTTGAGGCGGCCCACCACGGCCATAAAATTTTAAAAAGGTGTGGTGGCTTGAGGCGGCCCACCACGGCCACAAAATTTTAAAAAAGTGTGGTGGCTTGAGGCGGCCCACCACGGCCACAAAATTTTAAAAAGGTGTGGTGGTTTGAGGCAGCCCACCACGGCTACAAAATTTTAAAAAGGTGTGGTGGCTTGAGGCGGCCCACCACGGCCGCAATTTAAAGAAAGAGGGGAATTTTGAAATTGTGAAAGATGGGGGTGCGCTCCCTGTGTGAGCGGCTTTATTGATATAGAAAAGATATGGCGGGATCCGTCTTGCTGAAGCGGGATCCGTTTGCTGATGCATGGTCCGTTTGCTGGTGCGGGATCCGTTTGCTGGTGCGGGATCCGTTTGCTGGTGCGGGATCCGTTTGCTGGTGCGGGATCCGTTTGCTGAATGCGGGATCCGTTTGCTGATACGGGATCCATTTGCTGAATGCGGGATCCGTTTGCTAATGCGGGATCCGTTTGCTAAGGCGGGATCCGTTTGCTGATTGCGGGATCCGTTTGCTGGTGCGGGATCCGTTTGCTGAAGCGGGATCCATTTGCTGAGACGGGATCCGTTTGCTGAATGCGGGATCTGTTTGCTGATGTCGGGATCCGTTTGCTAATTGCGGGATCACCATGGACCAAATTGATGTCTAGAGTTGCAGTTGCTGTTGACTTTATCGTGGGGATGCGGGCATGGTTGATTGTGGACCATTTTCTGCTGGGGATGAAGTGCCTTGAGTAGCGGATGCTGTTGACTTCGTGGTGGTACCTGTTATGTGTGTGCTTGGCAGGTATATGTGTTTGTGCAAGAAGATGCATGAAGTGTGAAATGAAGAGAGAAATTGTGCTCGTGGTGCAATGTGATTTGAAAGCAGTTTTGCATGAGAGAGAAGTAAAGTGATTCTGTGTGTGAAGTGATTTTTGAAAGCAGAGATTGATTGAGATGAATGATGTTCATACCTTCACTTACCATTGCCGCTTGATTGGGGATGGATTGCTGAAGGATGTTGATGCATTTTTTTATGAAGAATGTCCATGCTTTGGATGGAGAATGATGATGTTGATGGTGATGAATTGTTCTTGCCTTTGACGGAGTGTCGGTGAGATGGTATTCTGGATGGTGGGTTGGTCGTGCCAAAAGGCTGCCTATGTATCCCTTGAAATGAATCAGACCAGCGTAGTTCAAGGATGATGGAGAATGCTGGAGGAGAAGCTAAGAGCAAAGCAAAGTAAAGCACATACTTTTTCACATAGAAGGAGAAAAAGAAAAAGATTTTTTTTATTTAGATTAGAAGGGAAAGAATATCCACACATGTGACAAAAAGGTTTTTTTTTAGTTCGTGGGTGAACCATTTTAACCATTGTGTGTTTGTAAAGCCAACCCAAGATCAAGTCATGTTCGATCGAAGTCCGGATTGCCTCGCTCGAATGTTGTCGTCGTTGCCGTGGTGTCCAACGAAATTGATGTCTAGCCCCAAGAGATTTGTCGTTTATGGGGCTTCAAAAGGATTATTGATGTCGAGATGCCAAGGGGTTGCTGACTGTAAAGCCCCTCGAATGCTGAACTTTGAGTGGCTTATGAAGCCCCAAGATGAATCAACTCTTAGCCCATTCAAATAAACTGTCTTTTGTTGTCGACGTGGGCAAGCCCCAAGAGAAGATCATTGATACCAAGCTTTGAGAGATTGCTAAGCCCCAAATGTCATGGGCTTATCAAGTTTGTAGATGGCGGGATGTGGAGACCTTTCTATGTGAAGCCCCAAATCGGCTTAGCTTTGTATTGAGAGCGGATGCCACATCGGGTAGGGCTCTTGAAGGTGATCTCCTTCTTTCTCTTGCTTGGATATGGATGGCCCTTTTTGTGGTTGATACCCAAATGGCGGAAGGTCCATGTTGAAAATGTAGTACGGTCTTCGGGAGACGTCTCGTGGGAGATGGTGATGTTGTTGCAGATGATAAGGTCTTGGTGTGATAAAGTCTCGAACGGTATGTTTGCTCGAGTTTTTTTGAGTTGAACCGACGGCGGATCTTCGGATGCAGCTTGTGCTTTTGATCTTGGAGAAAGGGGGTGCTGTATTGCAGAAACATTTGGATTGGCTGTAACTCTGCTTATAGAGTTAACATATTGGCATTGCCCGCTATAACTCAGCCGGGTGAGTCTAGCATATTGAATCTTTTTCCTTTTCTCTAAGACTTCCTTCAGAATCTCGCTGTGAGTTCTAACAAGAATCATCAAATTCATTCATATCATCGGAGCCTTCATTTAAAACCAAGAGGCCTTTTGACTGGAAGTGTTGAGGGACCATTGAAGTTTGATCCCTTTCATGGAGCCATAAGACTACTCCCAAATTGCGTTGTTCGAGTATTGTTGCCCAAAAGACTGTCGGTCGCGAAGCCCCAATATTGCCCTTTGCTTGAATTACTGTAAAGCCGTGGCCCAAAAGATTTGTAGATTGTGAAGCCCCTTGAGACCTTTCGGTATGAAGCTTCAAATGTTGCTGGGGACATTGAAGTGAATTGCTTCTTGCCGATGGAGCCTTTAAGACTTGACCGTATCCCTTAGAGTGCCATCATTGATTGCGAGAAAGGTCCATCCTTGATTGGGGGAACGAGTACGGGCACACATGACAAGAGGGATTTTTGACATCCCTTTTGAGAGACTTTGAGGATAGTCTCACACATCTTTCTTGGGCATAGCCCCTAGGGCTTATTGATTGTCAAATGAAGCAAAAGAAGCCCTTGTTCTTGAGTCACATAGCCCCTAGGGCGTCACCATTTGTTGAGCAAAGCAAGAGTGACTCATCCTCATGCGAGGGAACAAACATGAGAGGACATGGCAAGAGCTACTCCATTTCTCGGGAGCCTTTCGGCGTACTTTAGAAGCACATACTTGCAGAAGCTTTGAAAACTGAGACACATGTTATTGCTGCCCAAGCCAATTGACTAGCTAGGGATTATTTGTGCAACCTCGTGCCCTTTTATGATGGGCTTGTTCTCAGATGGGTCTTGGTTACCACGGGCCTTCTTTTCATGAACCCAAAAATGCACACTGCTGGAGAATGATGCCGATAACCCAAGACAACCTTTGATGGTGCCATATCTTGTCGAGCCTTTTGCAATCCCAAAGTTGACTCGGTGGGGAATTGATTTGTTGAGGAGATCCAATGTAGAGCTTGTGCAGTTGTCTTCCTTAGAGGCCGGAGATCTCCATTTCTCTTTCCCTTCTCTCTCTCACTCTCTCATTTTTTTTTATGACACACCATGTTTTTTGCCTAGACCGCCCTTTCGGGTTTTCAATCTAGCGGGCATCTCTTTTGCGTCTTTTTTTTTTTTTTTTGACTCGATTAATGAGGAAGTGTGCATTGAGTCTGGCTGAGGAGATAAGACATGTGATTTTGCGGTGAAGACCTCTTGTCACTAAAGATGAGTGACATTGACTCGACTAGGGAAGTGTCCCTAGTATTGACTTCATGTATGTATATTTTTTGAATGACTCACGAAGGCAAGTAAGTCATTATGAGAGAAGAGAAAGAAAGCCCCAGTTTGATTGCAAGAAACTGGGAGTATCGCAAAAAGAAGAGAAACCCTAGACTCGATAAGGAACAGAAAGTGATTCCAAATCTAGGAAAGTTGTTCAATCTTGAGGTGATTAATTCATTGGCAAATGAATCTTACAAAGATGTCTTGACAAGTTTGGGACGAAGGCCGATCACCATAATGCGCTAGGGCTAAACATATCTTCTTTCTTGCATGAGACCGGACCCGAAGGTTCCCTACGTTCCTCCAGTGTAGAGGCTCAGGTCACCGTAGTTCTTGTGGATTCTCCATTCGTCGTGATGGAATTGTTGCTTCGTCATGATTGTTGTCAATGTTGCTTCGTCCTTCGTTTGGTGGAATGATATTGTTGTTGTGAACTTCTTTGAATGAAGGGGGATTTTTTTTTTTTTTTGCCTAGGTTGATTTGAGGATTTCAACCTAGCGAGCTTTTTTTTTTTTTTTTTTTTTAATCCCCTTTTGAAAACTTTGCTTCATGATTGTTGCTCCACCTATCTTTGTCTTGATTTCGTCGTTGTTGATGTCTTCGTTGTTGATGCCGTCATTGATGTTTAGCCCCTAGGCGTTCAAGCGATGGACTTCATTCCAAAACTTGTTTAGACATTTTTCGTCATTTTGCCAAGAATTAATTGAACAACTTGGAAGAGTGTATGAGGACAAGAACGACTTTTATTTAATGATTGACTCAAAATTTAACATTGGACGAGAGAAAACATTAATGCACACATTAGAGGACTTTTTGACTCTCTTTTTTTTTTTTAATCCTATTTCTAGGTAGAGAAAGAGAAACGGAGATTGCTGTTGTAGTCCCCATTGTCGTTGTAGCCTTCCTTGCGGCATGATCTCTTGTTGAGACCCTATTTCAAATCTGAGCCCCTTCCTTGATGAGTTCTTGCATGTTCTCACTCTCTGACTGTTGTTCTTCACCCACGGTAAATTCACCATTGTCAATCAAATCTTGGATGATGTCGCGGAGGGAGAAGCAATCCTCAGTGAGATGACCGCTGCATTGGTGATAGTCACACCACTTGTGGTGGGCATGGTTGCGACGTAATGGTTGTGGTTGCTTATACCCTTGGAGAGGATAAACTTGTCCCTTGGTTTTGAGAGCTTCGTAGGCCTCGGTGATGGTCATGCCATTGAGAGGGGTATAGACACGGTCGTTGGTGGCACCTTTGTGACTTTTGAGGGGTGAGCCACTTGAGCGTGCTTTACCGTGGACCTTTGCCTTGCTGTCGGTGAGCTCTTGCAAACGAGCCATAAGTTTGGACACTTCTTCCTTGTGAATTTTCCTCTCGAGATCAAGACGGTCTTGCCACAAATCATCCTTGCGGCGGGAATCCTCGACAAGTCTATCCATTTGTTCCCCCATGGCTCTTATTATGTTGAAGAGCCTTTCGTTGGACACGGAGATGTTCTCACCCTTGTTGTTGTTGCTGTTGGAAGCCATTGGACCTATTGAGAGAACATGGTCGATCTTAGGTTGGCCCCACAAATACCTTTTGAATCAAATGATTGAACCCACGAACAAGAAAAGACTCAACCACATAAGAAAATGACTTTTTTTTTTTTATTATTTACAAAGTCGGAAGGACATAGTCCTTTTTGGGGTTTCTAAAAAAAATAGTGGAATCGTCACACTAGTATATAGACCTTCTCGCGGTCCCATATACTCATCGGATTCCACCACGCTTGTGAATCCTACATGTGTCGGGATTAAACTAAATTAATGTAGTAAAGCACCCACACTCTGTCAAGACTGTCCATTCTGTTCACTGCTCTGTTTCTGGGAAATGCCCAGAAGCGCGTGCATTCAGATGCCTACTCGGGAGGCGCGCGCGTTAGACTGAGAGAAGTGGAGGCGCCCGCTTCTGGGCAGTACCTGCAAGTCAGCGGGTTCAAGGGATTGCCTTGACCCTAAATTATAGAACATTTTCCCCTGCAGTAAACGTTAGCACATAAACATGGAATTGAAGGACAAGATGGGAGGCGAGCGATTCTGGTAATTAGGGTCGGACGCGCGCGCGTTATGCCAAGAAGGCCAGAGGTGCGCGCTTCCTATCCTTTTTACCAGAATGCCCAGAAAACAGAATAAAAGAACACCAAAAAATGAAAAACGCAAGTTTAACCCTCTATATCCCCAGCGGAGTCGCCACTGTAGATACCCCGGGGGACCACGGCTTGGCTAGAGCGCGTGAATCACCTAGGATGTCTAATTGATTTTAAGAGTCGCCACCTATGTTTTAGAGGAACATAAGAAAAACCTAAAAAGAGCCAATTTTATATACAAAACCAGAGATTCGGGAAAAGATGGGTTCGGGGGTTAGGTGACGGAGTGAGAAGTACTTAAACACCCACTCCGCCCCGCTTACGCGGGTCTTGCTACTTTTGGTGTTCTAATGCTAAATGTCCTTCAATTTAACGATAAGAGAAATGTGCTAACAATTATAATGAAAAGAAAGGGGAAATTTATAGAGGAAAAATAAAGGAGAATTGCTTATTTATTGATTTATACTAAAGATTACATGTCGAATTATCGCTAGGTAATTACATTAAGAAATGAGAATGTAAATTAAAGTGGAATTAAAATGTTGGGATGTAACCTTGACCAAACTTCAATAGTGAAGTGGCCTTTTGGTTGTATCCTTTTTTATGGAGATTTCATACATTGACTAGACATGTATAAAATAAGAAGAAGAAAAAGGGAAGTTGTACCTTAAGAAGAAGGACTTTAAACCTTGACTTGAAGATGGTATTGTTGTAGAGAAAATGTTGTGCAACACTTCGTGTAGAGTCTTGTTGTTAAGAACTCTTGTTGGGAGAATTTGTGTATAGTGTAGTTTGTGAATCAAAGTTGAGGTCCCTTTCCAAGGTAGGAGATGATGGTTTTTATAGGTAAAATTAGGAGGGAAAGGTTGGAGGGAAATTGGTCAATCCATGTGAAATGGAATTGACCAATCAAAAAAAAGATAAATAAAAGAATTAATGAAAGAAATAAAAGAAAATCAAATAATAATAAAATGAAATATTTTGTTTTTATGGAGAATGGCTAGAATAAAGGATTTGGGAGTTATGAAATAAGGGGGAATGAATGTTGATGTAAAAAGGAGGTGTTTGTGATCAAGAAGAGATTTTCTAAATAAGAAAAGGGATGGAAAAATGGTGCTATCCGTTACTGCCAAAGTAGGAAGCGCGTGGGTCCGGCCTATTGGACCAAACGCGGGCGCGCCCCATGACTATTACCGGAGGCGCCCGCGGGTGAGAATAACAGAATGACAAAATGACTCTAAAAGTTAACTCTGTTATGCAGTTTAGTCCAAAACTAACGGAATCAGTTAGGAACTTAACGGAAGTAACAGAAATTAACAAAAACAAGTTAAATAAAAATACTATGTATGCAATCGGGGTGAAAAGTCCAAAGCGGGGTGTCTACACACATAACACAAATATGACCGTTATGGACAGGTGTCCTTAGATGCGGGTGCATACGTGTTATCTAACCACCATTGGATCATTGGCGTAGTTTGAATCTTTTTCAAGTCTTCGATTCTTCATTAAATCACTGAGTGAGTAAATCACTATAAGGCGCGTGAGCTAAGAGAGGCGCGTTACACTTTGGGGGCGCATAAGAGGCGCAGGCGCACTGTGAGGCGCATAGCGCGGCGCGGCGCGTGAGTGATGCGCTTGGGGGCATGGCGCATGACTTGGCTCAAACTCGTGATTTTCTTGAATCTCGATATTCTTGCCCTATTCCTAAGTCTATTCTATTACAATGGACAACTTAAAAAATGAAGTATAGATACTTCTTACATGTGGGTCTAAAGTCCATGAAATAAAACTTAGGTGATGGATCAATCAAATCTAATCAATCCTATTACATTGAAACTGAGATATAAGTGGGCATACCCAACAATCTTCCCCTATTTGATTGATGCCATTACCTACTATATCAGGGACAAACATTATACTTGATAATAACATGTCCAAATAAATGAAATTGGTAAATCATGTCTCAAGTTAATGCACACACTAGTCCAAGATACAGATTTCTAATCTATTCCAATAAGAAAAAAGCATTACAAATGGAAAGATAGAAATGACAGTTTATAACACATTAAAAATGATATATGAGTTTTAGTTATGAAATGTGTTTAAACAAAGTTTAAACTCAATGCATGAAATATGAAGCAGTTCAAATATGATGCATATGATTTTAAACAACAATCAATGTTCTACAAACAAGAAGTTTGAGTGAACAAGTTTTGAAACAAAAGTGATGTTTTGTTCTCATTAATACTCGAGGTGTAAGAGTTACAGAGTACAAGTATTTAACAGAACAAAAATAAAATGTGCTAAAACATGTAAGCACTAAATCACTAATAAAAGTTTTTAATCACAACAAGGAGTTCTAACAACTTACAAACAAAACAAAAGCTAAGGGTTGGGAGGAGGCGCGTCGTCATCCTTCAATCCTTCTTCTATTTCTGAAACGGAGCGCTGGATTTGTTTGGAAAGTTGGTGACATCGGTTTACAACCCCATGAGTGTTTGTGACACTATCTCTGATATAGCGCAAATGATCCACATTGATGTTTTGATACTCATCAATGGTGCGCTGAGTGATAGATTGCTGTTGTGAAAAGTTTTCAGTGAAGGCTTGGAAGTTAGCTTCAACAGCAGCTTGGGCAGTAAGTATATCAGCGGAAACTCTATCTGTGCACCTGTCTGCACTGGAATGCGCGGCATTGAAGTGAGTGACAACTAATTCCTTCAAAACATCAATCTTTGATAGCAGTGAATTAATGTCAAAATGCGCGCCAGGAGCAGAGCTGGAAGAGGGCGCATGAGTTTCAGGAGCTGAAGGCGCATGTGTTTCAGAAGCTTTGGGTTCTGCGCCAGGTTCAGCACCATAAACAGTTAAGCCCAGGATTTCTAGTTCATCCTTAACTTCTTTGAGTTTATCAACAACACTCAACAATTTTTGGCTATCTCCAGCCACCATCTCAAACAACTTCCTTATATCACCTGCTATATTCAACTTTACCTCCCTTATGGCGTTAATGAAATCTTGGCCATCAGTGAGTTTGATGCCACCATCTACGCGCTCATGAAGGGAAGCAAGAGTACCTTTGAAAAGTTCATTCATCTGATCTATAGCGTCATTCCATTGTTGAGGAGTAAGGAAATGTTTGTCCTTGATATTCGCATCTATGCGCGCCATCTCCCCCTTAATGGCAGCAATCTCATCAGCTTGCTGAGTAAGCATGGAAGTATGAAGCTCTAACTGTGAATTCATCTGAGCTTGGCCTTGCTGGAGTTGCTGTAGCAGTGAAATAACTACACTCATGTCAGGAGTGGGAGGAGGAGGCGCAGGAGAAGTATGGGGCGCAGGAGGAGATTGAGTAGGAGCGCTAGGAGAAGGCAGATATTCATCACTTGAAGTAGGCTCCACTGAAATAGTTGGGGGCGCAGAAGGACTCTTGCGCCTAGTCAAGGGCTCTGGCTCCCCCTGAACTGGATCATCACTCAAGTCGCCAAAAAGTTCATCAGATAGCCTATCTTTAAGTGCTTGGCGCTCAGTAGAGAGTGGTTCTGAAGTTAGTTTCTGAGTTGGAGCAGGAGCAGAAGGCTTTGATGGAGGCGCACGAACAATAGGAGGCGCATTAGTGGCAGGCGCGCGTACATCAGCGCTAGACCCTGCACCTTTGCGCCTTTCAGACTTTGATAACTCAGCAGCCTGTTTCAATCTGTAGTCCTCATCCCTTTTCTTCTGCGCTTCCAGTCTACTGGCTTCCTTTGCGCGTTTAAGTTCCTTCTCTTCTTCAGTTTCAGATCTTGGGTGCTTAGGAGGTCTGCTTGTTCCTTCAGCAACCCTTTTGCCTTTGCCCTTTTCTGCGCCTGGAACAACTGTTGTTCATCAACCAACTGAGTACCCTTTACCCTAGGCGCGCGCTTTGCCATGCGCTTCCTGCGCCTCTTCAAGACAAGGTTGTCTTTCCCAAAAACTGGAACATCATCAGTTTTATAAGCAGGGTTCTCATTACGGAATTTGGAAAGGGCAGTATAAGTGAGAAAAATTTTGGTAAGAATCCTGCAGTGAGTTTTGAACTTTGTCTTCCCATCAGACTTGTTTTTGTTGTATTTGTCAATCTGATCTGACAAAGTTTTGAACAAAATCTGAGGCCAATTCAATCTAGTCTTTCCCATGATGGCAGCAGTATACTCCCACTGCTCCACGGTGAATCTATTCACATTGCCGGTCTTGAACACGATTGAAGTATCAACAAGCTGCGCTATATGAGCAAGAAGATCCCCACCATCCTTTATCTCAACGTTTTTGATGTTGTTCAGAAGAGTAGGGATTTTGAGATAAGTATGCGCTACAATATTCTGCGCTGCAAATGAGTAAGAGTTTGGTTGTCCAGAAACACCCTGAGGGCCAGTAGTGCTGAAACTCACTATGTTCTTGATTGTGCCCGTAGAGATGGTTATAGCAACATTCTGAACGGTGGCGCATATCCTGTAGCGCACGTATCCATCAGCTGGAGTCTCAACTAGAGCTGCGGTTGAGAAAAAATCATCAACAAGAAGCGGAGAATATAATGGTTGATCCAGCGTGAATAAAGGAGTGAGTTTAGCGGTGTGAAGGGTTGAGAGGATTTCAAGCCCCATTGGATCAAGTGAGAGCTCAGCAAGATCAATCGTTTCACCGGGTCTGAAATTTGCAGGATCCATTTCATCTTGATTGGCTTTGGTTGTTCTCTTTGGACCCATTAATGAAAAATATAAGAAGATAAAAGAGAAATATATAGAGAAAAAGAGAGAGAAACAGAGAGAGAGAGAGAGACGGGAAGGAGAGAGACTGGGAGTGAGAAGAGAGAGAGTTGGTGAGAAGGGTGTAGGTGATGATGGAAATGGAAGGGATAGGGTGAGTATATATAGGTTTAGGTTTCCCCAAAAAAATGAAAGATGGGCATTTATGAGGGGAAAAATTTCGGCTCATTATGGCAAAAAAAAAGGACGGCGCATTTATGAGGGATTTTAAGGAATTGATAGGTAATAAATGCTGAATGACCCAAAGTACACTTGATGTGACTTTTTGGGTAAGGGAAAAACTGCTTCACTTTCCCTTTAAGTGTATGAGCAATTTTGACTAATTTTTGCACAAACCCCAAAAACATCTGTTTTGGTGTAAGTTTGGGGTGCAAGAAATATATCCCCAGAAAATAAAATTTTTCGAAAAACGTAAAACGAGGGAAAAATTAATTGCACAAGTACCCTTGAACAATTATGAGAATGTCAAAAGACAGAAATTCCTATAATAAATGATCAGAATAACTTATCTGGTACTTGTGAAAATTGAATGCGATCAATCATTGAAATAATAAATTTTGGAGCATTGATTTAGCCGCAACATTTATTAGGCGCATGGGAGGCGCATGGCTCACGAGGCGCGCAGAATGATAGCGGCGCATAAGGCACTTGGCGCGCAAAGAGTGAGGGGCGCATTCCAGGCGCATGAAGTTTTCTTGAAACTTTGAAAATGATCTAACATATAAACCTAGTATACTCATAACTCACTAAAGCAAAATCATTAGTATTGACAAAACTGTATTGAATTTTAGTTGAGTTCAAGCATACCCATTTCACCTCTCAAAAAGATGAACCGTTTCGCGTCAAGTGCTTTCGTTAGAATGTCGGGGATTTGATAGTCGGTTCCCACGTGTTCCAAATGAATATTGCCTTTCTCCACGTGGTCTTTGAGGAAGTGATATTTGATGTCGATGTGTTTGGTCTTTGAGTGCAAGACATGATTTTCAGAAACCGCAATTATTGAAGTGTTGTCGCAGTAGATGGGACAATTTTCTTCAATGATATCACAGTCCACCAATTGCTGCTTCATCCATAGTATTTGACAGCAACAACTTCCCGCAGCGATATATTCAGCTTCGGTTGTTGAGACAGATACTGAAGCTTGTTTCTTACTTGCCCATGACACAAGTCGATATCCGAGGAAATGACAAGTGCCACTAGTGCTTTTCCTATCAATTGTGCACGCTGCATAGTCCGCATCTGAATAGCCTACAAGTTTAAAGTTCGAATCTTTGGTGTACCAAAGTCCAAGGTTAACAGTACCGGAAAGATATCTTATAATACGTTTCACAGCAATTAAGTGCGCTTCTCTAGGGTTAGATTGATAACGAGCGCAAACACAAACACTAAACATAATATCGGGCCTACTAGCAGTAAGATAAAGGAGCGAGCCAATCATACCTCGATAGAGCGTTTGATCAACACATTTACCTTTTAAATCTTTGTCGAGTTTGTTGCCGGTGGCCATTGGAGTATCATATGCTTTGGCGTTCTCAAATCCAAATTTCTTGATTAAGTACTTTGTATATTTGGCTTGATTGATAAATGTGCCTTCATTCAGTTGCTTGATTTGAAGCCCGAGGACGAATGTAAGTTCTCCCATCATGCTCATTTCAAACTTGCTCTTCATTAATTTCTCAAAGCGCTTGCACAACAATTCATTAGTAGAACCAAATATAATATCATCAACATAAATTTGAACAAGTAATTTATGACCATTATGTTTGGCAATGAAAAGAGTTGTATCGATTTTACCGCGAGTGAAGCCTTTTTCAATGAGAAACTTGGATAGTGTATCGTACCATGCTCTTGGTGCTTGTTTGAGTCCATACAAAGCTTTCTGGAGTTTGTACACATGATTTGGAAATTGTGAATCTTCAAACCCAGGTGGTTGAGCAACGTAGACTTGTTCTTGGAGTTCACCATTTAGAAACGCGCTCTTCACATCCATTTGATATAACTTGAAGTTCTTGTGAGCTGCGTAAGCTAGAAATAATCTGATAGCTTCAAGTCTTGCTACGGGCGCAAAGGTTTCATCGTAGTCAATTCCTTCTTCTTGCCTATAGCCTTGTGCAACCAATCTTGCTTTGTTTCTTGTGATGGTTCCATTCTTATCCATCTTGTTTCTGAACACCCATTTCGTACCAATCACTCCTTGATCATTTGGTCTTGGAACAAGAGTCCAAACCTTACATCGTTCAAATTGATTAAGTTATTCTTGCATTGCAACAACCCAATTAGGATCTTGGAGCGCTTCATCAGCCTTCTTCGGTTCAATTTGAGAGATGAATGCAGTGTAAGCATCAAAGTTTGTAGCTCTCCTTGTACGAACACCAACGTTTAGATCACCAATGATATTATTGATTGGGTGAGCTCTAACTTCACGAATTTCAGGAGGTAAGTTAGGTTGAGTCGTAGTAACTTGAAGGTCTTTAATTGGTACATCTTCACCAGATTCTAAATCATCAAAATTTGGGGGTTGAATTGGTGTAGAGTTGAAACTTGGGTTTACACCAGATGCAGCAGTAGATATAGGCGCATAATAGGAATCAAGAGGCGCAACATGTAAGTGAGGCGCAGCTGATGATCCATTTGGTGCGTCATATGAGGAGTTAGGCGCAACTGATGTGGATGGACTTCATTGAGTTGATAGATTCTGATTTTGAGTAGGCGCAACATAAATAGGAGCACCTGTATCATTAAGCTCAACAGAATCATCAGCAATATTTGGAGCCAAATGTGGATCAAGGAGAGAATGTTCATCAAATGTAACATGTACATATTCAATTAAAAATGCGAAAAGCTTTAGAATGTTTGGCATACCCAACAAAAATACCTTCGTCGGCTTTGGCATCGAATTTACCTCTATGTTCGTTTCCGTTGTAGAGGATATAACATTTGCAACCAAAGATCTTGAAGAATGCAATGTTGGGAGTTCTACCACGCCAAAGTTCATACGGAGTCTTGTTGTAAAGTTTGTTGATGAGGGAACGATTTTGAGTAAAACATGCTGTGTTGATAGCTTCTTCCCAAAAGTACTTAGGCAATTTCGCTTCAGCTATCATCGTCTTTCCCGCTTCAATCAACGTTCTATTCTTTCTTTCCACAACCCCATTTTGTTGAGGAACTCCAGCGGTTGAGAAGTTGTGATCTATCCCATGATCGTCGCAATATCGAGCAACACCGTTGTTCTTGAATTCTGTTCCATTGTCGGATCGAACACTAACGATGTCATCTTCTTTTTGGGTTTGGAGTAGTCTGAATAAGGTGGTCAAAATGTCGTAACAATCGTCTTTTGAGATCATCATTTCCACCCATGTGTATCTTGAATAATCATCCACCACAACTAGAGTACACTTGTTCTTTCGAATACTTGCAGTGGTGACTGGTCCAAATAGATCAATGTGGAGCAGTTGCAAACATCTAGAAGTTGAAGGATTGGTCTTGCTGGAGAAAGATTTCTTCGGTTGTTTGCCAAGTTGACACGCGGCGCACTTCTTGTCATGATGATCAGCAACCTTGGGAAGTCCTTTGGCAAGGTTATTTCTGCTGAGTTTAGATAGATATTTGAAGTTCAAGTGACTTAAGCGCTTGTGCCACAGCCAACTATTTTCGCTCACACTTTTAGATACAAAACAAAGATTAGTACTAGAGTTCATACTATGGAAATCAATAATGTAAATATTTGTCTTACGATATCCCGTGAGTAATGTAGCTCCAGTTTTGCCATTCTTGATAAGACATTGAGTTGAGGTGAAATGGCATTCTAATCCTTTGTCGCAGAATTGAGATATGGATAATAAGTTGTGCTTGAGCCCTTCGACGAGAGAGACTCTTTCAATGCATACTTTGTCTTTCTTGAGCTTTCCATATGCAACAACTTGACCTTTGTTATTATCACCAAATGTTACTGAGGGACCTCTTTCTTCATGGACATCTTTTAATAAGGATTCATCTCCAGTCATGTGTCTTGAGCACCCACTATCGAGAATCCATTCATAATTTCTAGCTTTTGAAGATCCATCCATGAAACAACGAACCTGAAATATAGACATTTAAGCAGGTCCCCTTTATTCCTTTTGGGTCCTAGGGTTAGCAACTTTTGACAACCCACTCTTGCTTGACCTTAGGATTTTTACGTCCTTTGGCATTGGGAGTGAATCGCAAAAGGCATTCCACGGCCTTGTGTCCAGAACAATCACAAATGGAACAATGATAAAAGCCACCAATCACATGAGTTTTCACAAACTCTTTACTTTTCTTTGGGATAGCATTCTTCTTTGGGTCAGATGGACTAGCCTTAACAAAATCCTTCTTTTGAAACTTTGGAGCGCTTGATCTAGGAGGGCGCATAGGGCTAGGAGGCCCACGGCGATGAGGCGCGTGGCTCTTAGGCGCATAATGAGCAATCGGAGAAGGAGCGCGCTTTGTTTCAAGAGGAATTTTGCTAGAGGATGATTCATCTGTAGCTATATCTTTCCCATTAGCTTTCCCAAATTGCTTCGTTGGGTAGACATAATGGAATTTTTGTCTCTTGACTTTTTCCTGTCCTTTACCCATTGAATTAGAATGTTTTTCCTTGGGAATTTCAAAAGTTTGCGGGTTTGTAATTTCACTATCTCTTTCAGCACATATATCACATTTAAAGTTGTCACTAGTTGATGAGAATCCCAAGCCACTTTTATCACCACTGACTTTTTGGGACTCAAAAATATTCTCCATAGTGACACGAGAATTGGACCACTCATTTGTAATCTTTTTAAGATCAGTAATTTGAGCAACCAATTCATCGTTTTGAACTTTAAGAAGTGAGTTATGTTCTGTTAGAAAAGTGTTTTTGACAGTAAGAGGAGTCATGCTCTTTATCTGCTCCTTAAGGAGTGTGAGTTCAGATTTAAGTAGAGATTTCTCGGTCTTAAGCTGGGAAATTTCATCACATGATAGTGCTAAAGCTTCCTTCATATTATCAAATCTAGTGATTACCTTTTCAGCCTTTTTTAACATTTTTTCTTGTTCAGCAATCACTTCATCATCATTGATTTTGGAGATTGGAGCAGTTGGTTCAACTTGAGGTCTGATGTAAGCTCCTTTTCTCAACTTGTTCCTTGCACTTAGATCACATCGTGAGAATAACAATCCACCATCGCTTTGAGCCGGAGTGAGAAATCCTTGTTCAATGAGCTCGTTGATGGTTGGTCCTTTCTTCCTTTTCACTTCTTGAAAACCTGCAGATTTCTTGATAGGTTTATTCAAGACGTTCATATCAGGAACATCCTTGGAGAAGTCATCATCCGAATCATAATTTCCAACTTCTTCATCATTTGCCAACAAACAAATGAGTCCATCATCGGAATCTTCATCGCTCTCATCTGAGTTTGTTTCGATCCAAGTGTTCTGCTCATTTGCTGGTGATTCTTCTTCAGCAACCATTCCCTTGTGACGAGTGAATTTGGGAGTGAACTTGGGAGTATGGCTGCTTTAAAATTCTTTTCGTACCCTTGATAAACTCAATTGAAAATGCGCACTTTATCAAATAAGCGTTATGATATACGCCTATGTGAGTGAGTGAAATGCACAGCGGAATTTAGTAATGTAAATAGGCGCAAAGTATGATAAAGGGGGCGCACACACACTCTAAGTATTTTGGCTCAAAGTGGGTGAAATAAGAAACTAATGCAAATGATATAACAAACACAACACAGTTCAATCAATCAATCAATCTACAATGAATAAACAAACAAATAGTTAGATATGATATGAACTTGAAAGGAAATAGCAAGATAGTAAGTACGCGCTATTTGGAGAGGTTCGATCGGGAAAATGATCTACGTCCTCTACCAAGATGGTTAGTCTTGGATTTCTAATGGAGATCTTATATAATGAGAGAGTGTTACAAATTACAATCGTTTGAGCTTATACACTAACTCAAGATCTAATATTCTATGAAGGAACAAATCCTAGACAATAACCGGTGTATCTCTAAAAGAAAGATCTAAGTGATCAAACTTAAAGAGGTGCGTGTGTGATTTTAGATTCAAGGCTCTTTAGATCTTTGAGATTGAGAGCACAAGAAAACTAAAGTGTTTTTGCTTGAGGATCTGGGCTAAGGATGAAGTTATGAAGATGTTCTTGAGAATTCTGAAAATAACAAAGGCAATCTTCAAATCTTCAACGAATGCTTGAGAGAGATATTCTTGAAATTCTTAGCAACTTCAAATGGTTGAAGTTATGGGGTATTTATAGTAGAGCCCAAAAAACCAGCCGTTGGAAATCCTTGGTGAGTCAGAGAAAGGACGGATGTGCTGTCGCTCATTGAGTGGAGCACGTGTCCTTTTATAGCCGTTAGACACATAACACAAATATGACTGTTATGGACAGGTGTCCTTAGATGCGGGTGCATACGTGTTATTTAACCACCGTTGGATAATTGGCGTAGTTTGAATCTTCTTCAAGTCTTCGATTCTTCATTAAATCACTGAGTGAATAAATCACTATAAGGCGCGTGAGCTAAGAGAGGCGCGTTACACTTTGCGGGCGCATAAGAGGCGCAGGTGCACTGTGAGGCGTATAGCGCGGCACGGTGCGTGAGTGATGCGCTTGGGCGCATGGCGCATGACTTGGCTCAAATTCGTGATTTTCTTGAATCTTGATATTTTTGCCCTATTCCTAAGTCTATTCTATTACAATGGACAACTTAAAAAATGAAGTATAGATACTTCTTACATGTGGGTCTAAAGTCCATGAAATAAAACTTAGGTGATGTATCAATCAAATCTAATCAATCCTATTACATTGAAACTGAGATATAAGTGGGCATACCCAACAAATTGGGTAGTCATAATGACTTGCTAGAGTCCGCTTATGACTTACGGGTTCTGACTGGTTCGGACTCGTTGCCAACATAGTAATAATCCTATTGGTTCACACACAATAGTTAGAACGGATTGTAAAAGGCTGAAATCTGGGAAAATCAGCTCTGGTCACCGTACGGCACTGAGACCACCTCCTCCCCCCGTACCAGTCTAGTTTCTGCAGTTTTCTTGATTAAGAAGGAATCCCGAGTCCTAACGGAATTAGGTCAAACCCTCATATAAATATGTGGTGCCGGGTTTGACATACTCTAATGTTGATTTTGGAAATCAATAACAATTGTTTTAGAAACAATAAATTATAGAGAGGTATGATTATAAATATGTGGTGCGGTTGAGAAGAAGTACCTTGTGCGATTTCTTGTTGAACCCTTTCAATATTGACAATATTAGGATAAAGATCAACTGCAGCCGAAATCGATGGCTCATATCGAGGGAGTTTGGTGAAAAATCCATAAAGCTTAGATTGCTTACCTATCATAAATTATAACAACAATTGTTAATCATCAATTTTTAATTTTTAAAACCCTAAAATTGAATTACAAAAAATACATTTTTGAGATTGAGACATTACCGGAGAAGCGGAGCTCCAGAGGAAGAAGAAGCCACTGTAATCACCGACACCACCAGCCACCAGTTTGCCCGTCGATTGTCGTCACGTCTCGCGTAGTGCCGACTTGCAGCGGAGCAGAAAAACAAAAGAGAACGATTTGTAACGAATTCCGTAAGGGGCTGCCTAGAGCATTAAATTGTTTCAAATAACTTCTCTAATTGTAACACTTTGCACCCTTCTTCCTTTAAAAATTAACAATTTGCACCCCTGTAGATACCCCGGGGAACCACGGCTTGGCTAGAGCGGTGAATTATCCTAGGATGTCTAACTTGATTTTAGATTGTTTAGAGTCGCCACTTATGTTTTTAAAGGAACATAAGAAAAACCTAGAAATAGCCTAATTTATGTACAAAACCAGAGATTCGGGAGAGAAGGGTTCGGGGGTTAGGTGACGGAGTGGGAAGTACTTAAACACCCACTCCGCCCCGCTTACGCGGGTCTTGCTACTATTGGTGTTCTAATATTTACATGTCCTTCAATTAATTAAATAGAAATGGGCTAACAATTGTGATGAGAAGAAAAGGGGAAATAAAGGGGAAATAAAATAGAATTGTTTTATTTATTTAATGATAAAGATTACATGTAACAAGTAATGTTAAAGAATTACATTAAGAGATGAAGAGAAATTAACATGGTGAATTAAAGTTGAGATTAAAATGTAGGGAGATAACCTTAACTAACTTCAATATGTGAAGTAGTCATGTTGGTCATGTCCCATTAATGGGGATTGCATACATCAAGAAGAAGAAAACAAAGGAAGAAAATGGAGTTGTACCTTGAGAAAGAGGACTTGGAACCTTGACTTGAAAGTGTTGTTGTTGTAATGAAATTGTTGTAGAACAATTTGTGTAGAGTCTTGTTACTAAGAACTCTTGTTGGGAGAATTTGTGTAGGGAAAATGATATAGAATTTGTGTAGAGAGAAAGTTCCAAGTCTAAAAAATGAGGTCATTTTCCAAGGTAGATGATGATAGTTTTTATAGGTAAAAAAGAGAGGGAAATGATGGAGGGAAATTGGTCATCCATGTGAAATGGAATGAGCCAATCACAAATAAGATAAATGAATAAAAGAAAAATAAAAGAAATCAAATAATAAATGAAAGAAATATTAGTTTTTGGGAAAAGACTTAGAATTTGGGATTGGGAGTTAATGAGAAAAGGGGGGATGAATGTGGATGTAAAAAGGGTTGTTTGTGATCAAGAAAAGATGTTTGTAAATAAGAAAAGGGAGGGAAATAAGGTGCAATCCGTTACTGCCAAAGTGGGAAGCGCGCGGGTCCGGCTTTTGGGGCGGGACGCGCGCGCGGCTCACTGGCAGTGCCGGAAGCGCCCGCGGGTGAAAAATGACAGAATGACAGAATGACCCTAAAAGTTAACTCTGTTATGCAGTTTAGTCCAAAACTAACGGAATCAGTTAGGAACTTAACCGAAGTAACAGAAATTAATGAAAATAAGTTAAATAAAAATACTTTGTATGCAATCGGGGTGAGAGGTCCAAGGCGGGGTGTCTACAGAGCCCCTCGGCGACGTGGATTGCAAAGCAAAACGCGTCGACGAAAGTAAAAACACCCGCCGAGGACATCGACAAAGAAAAAGAAAGAAAAGAAAGCAAAGACTCGATGAAAGCAGGAATTTGAAATTACAAAGGATAGAAATGCGCTCCCTGTGTGAGCGACTTTTGCTGATGGAAGAGGTATGGTGATTTGAGCGGTCCACCATGGACCAAAGTTGGTGCGCGGTGCGGCATATTCTGATGCGCTGTGCGGCGGTATGGTGATTTGAGCGGTCCACCATGGACCAAAATTGGTGCGCGGTGCGGCATATTCTGATGCGCTGTGCGGCACTTGTTGATTCTGGTGCTTTGTGCGGCACCTGGTGCTCTGTCCGGCACCTGTTATGTGTATGCTTTGCAGATATACGTGCTTGTGTGAGATGTGAAATAGGAATTGCGAGAGAAAATTGTGATTGTGGTGTGATATGATCTTGAAAGCACCTTTGTAATGAGAGAGAAGTAAGAATGTAGAAAGTGATCTTGTGTGCGGTGTGATTTTGAGGAAAGCATTGGATGTATTCATACCTTCACTTACCATTGCCGCTTGAGTGGAGATGGATTCTTGATGTCCGCAGAGGATGTCCATTCTTTAGATGTTGATGAGAGAATGCCCTTGATGTTGGGTTGGCGAGATGGTACTCTGGATGATGGGTTGGTCGTGCCAAAAGGCTGCCTACGTATCCCTTTAAGAGAATCAGACCAGCGTAGTTCAAGGATGATGGAGAACTCTGGGGAAGAAGCTATGGAGCAAGGCAAAGTAAAGCACATACTTTTGCACATAGAAGGAGAAAAAGAAAGAAAAAATCTTTTTTTTTTTTTTTTTTTTTTTTTAGTTCGTGGGTGAGCCATTTTAGCCATTGTGTGTTTGTAAAGCCAACCCAAGATCAAGTCATGCTCAGTCGAAGTCCGGATTGCCTCGCTTGAATTCTGTTGTCGCTGGTGTGCCCAACGAAGATTGATGTCTAGCCCCAAGAGATTTGTCGATTATGGGGCTTCAAAAGGCTTTTGATGCCGAGATGAGGGGTTGCTGATTATAAAGCCCCTAGAATGCCTTTGATGCCAAATTTTGAGGGACTTACATAGCTCCAAGATAAATCAGCTCTTGGCTCATTCGAGTAAATCGCCCTTTGTTGTTGTAGTGAGCAAGCCCCAAGAGGAGATCATTGATGCCAAGCTTCGAGAGATTGCAAATCCCCAAGTGTCGTGGGCTTGTAGATGGCGGGATGTGAAGACCTTTCATTGTAAAGCCCCAAATTATCTCGTTGTTGGCTCGGCATTGAGAGCGGATGTACCGTTTGGTAGAATTCTTGATAGAGATCTCCTTCTTTCTCTTACTGGGGAGATGAATGGCCTCATTGTGGTCGATACCCAAATGGCTGAGGGCTTGTGTCAAAGGATGCAGTAATGTCTTGCGGTGCCGTCGAGGTCGCAGAGGATAAGGTCTTAGCGTGATAAAGTCTCAAATGAGTATGCTTGCTTGACTCTTCTTGAGTTGAACTAATGACGGATCTTCGGATGCAACTAGTGCTGTGGCCCAACTTTATCTGAGCTGCACCTTGTGCTTTTGATCTTGGAGAAGGGGGTGCTGAATTGCAGAAACATTGGGATTGGCCGTGGCATTTCCCGCTATAACCCTGTTTTGATTAGAGTTTAGCATATTGAATCTTTTTCCTTTTCTATAAGACTTTCTTCATGATCTCGTTGAAAGTTCTAACAAAAATCATCAACTTCATTCATAACATCGGAGTCTTCATTTAAAACCAAGAGGCCTTTGACTTGAAGTGTTGAGAGACCTTTGAAGCTTGATCTCTTTCATGGAGCCATAAGAATACTCCACATTGCATTGCTTGAGCATTGTTGTCCCCAAAAGACTGTCGGTTGCGAAGCCCCAATATTGCCCTTTGCTTGAATTATTGTAATGCCGTAGCCCAAAAGATTGTAGATTGCGAAGCCCGTTGAGACCTTCGGTGCCGAATTGAGGAAGCTTCCAATGTTGCACATGACTTGGCTGGGGATACTGCTGGGGAGTTAATTGCTCTTTGCCGAGGGAGCCTTTAAGACTTGACCGTAGCCCCTAGAGTGCCATCATTGATTGCGAGAAAGGTCCATCCTTGATTGGGGGAACGAGCACGGGCACACGTGACAGGAGGGCTTTTTGACATCCCTTTTGAGAGACCTTGAGGATAGTCTCACACATCTTTCTCGAGCATAGTCCCTAGGGCGTATTGATTGTCAAGTGAAGCAAAAGAAGTCCTTGTCCTTGAGTCACATAGCCCCTAGGGCGTCACCATTTGACCAAAGCAAGAGTGACTCATCCTCGTGTGAGGGAATAAAAATGAGAGGATATGGCAAGAGCTACTCCATTTCTCGGGAGCCTTTCGGCGTACTTTAGAAGCACATACTTGAAGAAGCCTTGAAAACTGAGACACATGTTGTTGCTATTTGCTGCCCAAGCCAATTGACTAGCTAGGGATTATTTGTGCAACCTCGTGCCCTTTTATGATGGGCTTGTTCTCGGATGGATCTTGGTTACCACGGGCCTTCTCTTCGTGAACCCAAAAATGCACACTGCTGGAGAATGATACCAATAACCCAAGACAACCTTTGATGGTGCTATATCTTGTCGAGCCTTTTGCAATCCCAAAGTTGACTCGGTGGGGAATTGACTTGCTGAGGAGATTCAATGTAGAACTTGTCTTCTTTAGAGGCCGGGGATCTCCATTTCTCTTTCCCTTCTCTCTCTCACTCTCTCATTTTTTTTTTATGACGCACCCTGTTTTTTGCCTAGACCGCCCTTTCGGGTTTTCAATCTAGCGGGCATCTCTTTTGCGTCTTCATCATTTTGACTCGATTAATGAGGAAGTGTGCATTGACTCTAGCTGAGGAGATAAGGCATGTCGCGACCCCGGACCCCGCGGGCCCGAGACCGCGAGCTGGACGTCGACTCTAAAACCAAAACTCAGAAATACTGAAGTTAAAAATTCCAATTGATACCAAAAGGTAATGATCCAATGTTTACAAATCCAAGTTTGAAAATAACCAATTACAACTAACATAAACTTCCACAAGTTTATGCCCAACAAACGATAAATATACAAATCCTAACGACGTCAATGTTTGGTACAAATATCCCCAAAATGGTTACACATTTACATAATGTAAACCAACCTATAACAACCTTCCCCAAAAGAACGGATCCACACTCGACGTCCTCTTTCTCGTGATCAGCGTGACTAATCCTTAGCACCTGGGGGGGGGGGGTTAAGGAAAAACAAAGATAAAAGAAAAGGGGGTGAGATAAATCTCAATAAGTTACTAATGCAACTACATGACATGCTATGATGCAATAAGCAATAAACAATAATAATTATCACATAGCACATAGCAATTATCATATATCAGATAGCAGCGGAAATAAACACATAACAAAGGATATAGCCAAGGTTTTCCAAACCGGAACATCCAAATAAAGGATCGCTGCGCAGCTTCAATAATCACCAAATCATCATCTTCATAATAGCATGAAAGCCGAAGAGAAAACCCCGGTACCGGAACCAATAACCGTAAAAGTGTCACAAAGGACAAGGACCATGACACAAAGTCATGCCCGATAGCTAGATACATTCACAAAGGAACGCTAACTCATCTCTTCCAAGGCCAATCTGGAAAAGGGTAAAGAAGGGGCAAAACAATGGTCAACATTATAATGGACTTGGCTTTGCCATTATAATCCTTCCCATCGCCCGATGCAACAAATATGCCAGCTGGGCTTCTAATTAAATGCTAAGTAATAATAATTTAGCATGAAGAACAACTTAAGGTTCCAAAGTAGGGAACCAATCCAATTAAATTACCACAAAGGTAAACCAATCCAAACAACACATCAAGGATGAACCAACATTCCCAAAACGGTACTTAAATAAATTCCATATCATATTTATTCACAAAAGAATCAAATCCAATCAAATAAGTGTTCCACGGTGTTATCTTAAGTTAATTAGAAGCAATAAACCTAAACTAGTTAAGCCTTAAGTCTTAAACCAAGCAAAAAGGTCAAATTCCTGGAACAGGGGGCGGGCGGGCGCCTGGGCATAGGCAGGCGGGCGCCTGTTTGGCCAGTGGGTTTGGGTCGCTGGAAAACAAGGGGCAGGCGGGCGCTCGGGTCAAGGCGGGCGGGCGCCTGGTCTACGGGTTGGCCAAGAACACAGCTGGGTAAACGCCATTTTCGACCAAAACACAATCCTTCACTTATGTTATCAAAATCAAAGCTTCCCAATACATTTCTAAAGCTCCTAAACAACATCCAACCTAAAGGGAACCTAAATAACACCCTTTAATCATCCAAACCAACCCCAAATCCCCACATTCAAGATTTCACCATTTTTTCCCAAAAACTCAAATAAATTCAAAATAAATTCTAAACTCAACCAAACTTCAAATATAACACATCAAACATCATATAAACATGATATGAACAATTTAGCATCAAAATGGGGGAAAAGTAACTTACTTGCAAATTCTCAAAGTTGATGGATTTCAAATCTTTTTGATTCTACGCGATCCTATCGACGATCTAAACAATGTTCACGTTTTAATAAATGAATAATAATGAGAGGAAGAAGGAGAAAATGAAGAGAGAAGGAAGGGAAAGAAACTTACCCACAATGCTAGAGAGAGAGGGAGAAGTTGCTGGGAGAAGAATGGGGAGGGTGATAGGGTGAGGGAGGTGAGTAGGGAGAAGAGGAAGAAAATGAAATGTTACACCTAGCCCCCTTCCCCCACTAACTAGCACAAAACTTAGCTCCCGACTAACAATTACGACTCAACACTTCCACACTAGCCCAAATGACCAAAACAAAATGCTAGGCATAATTATTATAACACATAAATTGCACACATAATTATTTAAATAATTAATAATTTAAATAAATAAATAAGCAAATAATTAAATAAAAATCATTTAATTACTAATAAAATAGATCCTAGATTTCGGGTCGTGACATTCACTCCCCCTTAAAGAAAATTCGACCCGAATTTTAACGAGACTCACCTTAACCAAAAAGCCACGTAAATTTCCTCTCGATCTCATCACGAAGCTCCCACGTCGACTCCTCGATATTATGGTTCCTCCAAAGAACTCGAACCAATGAAATACTTTTGCTCCTCAACTCTTGGACTTTGGAATCTAAGATCCGAACCGGCCGTTCCTCATAAGTCATATCGGGCTCAATATCCTCTGGTATCCTCGGTAACACGTGAAATGGATCATGAACATACTTCCGAAGCATAGAAACGTGAAAGACGTTATGCAACCGGTCCAAAGATGACGGTAACGCGAGACGATACGCTAGAAGTCCAACCTTTCCCAAAATCTCAAACGGACCTATAAACCTCGGAGCCAATTTGCCTTTCTTCCCAAACCTACGAATACCCACCTTTGGAGACACAAAAAACACCCAATCACCGGTCTGAAAACTAAGATCTCGCCTTCGGTTATCTGCGTATCTCTTATGTCGACTCTGGGCTGCTTTCAATCTATCCCGGATAACTTTGACTTTTCCAACTGAATCCCGAAGCAAATCGATACCCAAAACTTTCGCTTCACCGACCTCATCCCAACAAATAGGCGATCTACACTTCCTTCCATACAAGGCCTCAAACGGTGCCATCTCGATGCTAGCCTGATAACTGTTGTTGTAGGAGAATTCCACTAACGGTAGGTGCGAATCCCAAGAATCAGAAAAGTCTATCGCACAAGCTCGCACATATCCTCCAA
The DNA here is from genome assembly GCA_026119855.1 of Campanula takesimana. Classification (NCBI taxonomy): domain Eukaryota; kingdom Viridiplantae; phylum Streptophyta; class Magnoliopsida; order Asterales; family Campanulaceae; genus Campanula; species Campanula takesimana. The sequence goes on from JAOWBW010002095.1 coordinate 77,114, forward strand.
AATCTGAATAGTCCTCTCGGATTGACCATCGGTCTGAGGATGAAAAGCTGTACTGAATCGCAAATTTGTACCCAAAGCTTCCTGAAACGCCTTCCAGAATCTAGAAGTAAACCTCGGGTCTCGATCTGACACAATGCTAACCGGAACCCCATGCAATCTCACAATCTCGTCGATATAAAGGGTCGCAAGCTTCTCCATCGAATATCTGATGTCAATAGGCAAGAAATGAGCACTCTTGGTCAATCTATCCACGATTACCCAAACACTGTCATACTTCCTACGGGTACGAGGCAGTCCCGTAACGAAATCCATGGTCACATGCTCCCATTTCCATTCCGGAATATCTAACGGCTGAAGTAATCCCGCAGGTCTCTGATGCTCGGCTTTGACCTGCTGACAAGTTAAACACCTCGAAACGTACTCGGCTATTTCCCTCTTCATATTAATCCACCAAAATTGTTGCTTCAAATCCTGATACATCTTCGTACTGCCCGGATGAATAGTATACCTCGATTTGTGACCCTCATCAAGAACTCTCTGTTTAATTCCATCAACATCCGGAACACACAATCTTCCACGGAAAGTCAACACTCCCACCGGGCTAATAGAAAAATCCTCGAAATTCTTTTCTTTCAGTTTACCCATTACCTTCACCAACTCGGGATCTTCTTTCTGAGCTTCCTTTATCCTCTGAATTAGGGTCGAAGACACCCTAATATTCGCAAAAATAGCCCCATGTCTCGATTCACGAGGAGACCAATCTCGAACATCCTCAAGCATTTTCCATTCTCGAACCATCATCGAAGCCACATAAGATTTTCTACTAATCGCATCGGCTACCACATTCGCCTTCCCCGGATGATAAGAAATCGTACAATCATAATCCTTCAATAATTCCATCCATCGGCGCTGTCGGTTGTTCAATTCCTTCTGAGAGAATAGGTACTTCAAACTCTTGTGATCGGTAAAAATCTCAAACTTCGCTCCATAAAGGTAGTGCTTCCACTTGTGCAACGCAAATACTATCGCGGCCAACTCCATATCATGAGTCGGGTAATTCTGTTCACTAGGGGTCAACTTCCTCGAAGCATAAGCAATTACTTTCCCATTCTGCATCAACACACAACCCAAACCCTCTTTCGAAGCATCACTATAAATCACTAGGCCATCGCTCCCATTAGGCAAAGTCAAGATCGGTGCGGTAGTTAACCTCTTCTTCAATTCCTCAAAACTCTTGTCGCATTTCTCCGTCCACACAAACGGAACATTCTTTCGGGTCAACTGAGTCATCGGAGTAGCAATCCTCGAAAACCCCTCAATAAATCTTCTGTAATAACCGGCTAAACCAAGAAAACTACGAATCTCGGTCACTGACTCGGGTCTCTTCCAATCCACTATAGCCTCTATCTTTGAAGGATCCACAGAAATCCCATCTTTAGAAATCACATGACCCAGAAATGACACCTTCTCGAGCCAAAATTCGCATTTACTGAACTTCGCAAATAATTTCTCCCTCGCTAGAACGGATAAAACTGTCCTCAAGTTCTGCTCGTGCTCCTCTCGGGATTTCGAATAAACAAGAATGTCATCGATGAAAACCACCACGAACGAATCAAGATAAGGATGGAAAACTCGGTTCATCAAATCCATAAACACGGCCGGCGCGTTAGTCAACCCAAACGGCATCACCAAGAACTCATAATGACCATAACGAGTGCGAAAAGCAGTCTTAGGAATATCCTCCGATCGAACCTTCAACTGATGGTACCCACTCCTCAAATCGAGTTTAGAGAAAACCACGGACCCTTGAAGCTGATCAAATAAATCATCAATATGGGGTAGAGGGTATTTGTTCTTCACCGTAACCTGATTCAACTTCCGGTAGTCGATACACAATCTCAACGAACCATCTTTCTTCCGCACAAATAAAACCGGTGCTCCCCACGGGGAAACACTAGGGCGGATAAATCCTCGATCAAGCAACTCTTGCAACTGAACTTTTAATTCCTTCAACCCTGCGGGAGCCAACCTATACGGTGCTTTCGAAATCGGAGCCGTACCCGACAAAAGGTCTATACCAAACTCAATCTCTCGGTCGGGAGGCATATCATACTCGGTAGAGAAAACATCGGGAAATTCCCGAACTACCCGAACACTATCCAAACTAGGGGATTCTTTCATAGTATCAAGAACACTAGCCAAATACCCCTCACAACCCCTATGCAATAATTTTCTCGCTTTCATAAAAGAAATTAAGCGAACCTTTCTACTCAGAGGACTAGCCTCAAACACAAATTTAGGCACATCGGGAATAGAAAAAGTAACAGTTTTCTTACGGCAATCAACAGAAGCATGAAACTTGCTCAACCAATCCATACCCAATATGACATCAAAGTCTTGGATAGGAAGAACCACCAAATCCGCACAAAGGACACGACCACAAATAACCACATCACAAGCACAAAAGATTCGATCAGAAATCAAGCATTCTCCTATAGGGGTCGACACCTCTAGCACGTACGGTAAAGACTCAAATGCAGCATTTAACATGGAAGCAAATTGCACAGAAATGTATGAATGAGATGATCCTGGATCTACTAACGCTCGTGCGCTCACATTAGACACAGAAACAATACCTCCAATAACGGATGGATCATCGGTAGCTTGTTGTTGATTCATGGCATAAACCTTCCCTTGAACTTTGGGCTTCCCATAAGCATCCCTTTTCTGACCTTGATTAATACCAACTCCTGACCCGGATGCTTGACCTCGGTACCTCGTGCACTCTCGCGCAAAGTGCCCCATTTCACCACAATTGGTACACTTGCCTTGCTTTTTCCAACACCTATCCTCCGCATGGCCTACCTTCTGACAAAAGGTACAAGGCTTCCTGTTCTGAATCCCCGGAGTAGTACCCGGATTCCTCGGTGCGATTTGCCCCTTAAACTGAGATTGTCCCCCAAAGTTACCTTGATTATCGGAACGGTGTTGTGGCTTGCTTTGTGCTCCTTGCTTACTCGGGTTAGCTACCTCGGTCTTCCTCTTATGTTCCCCAATATCTTGCTCTATCAAATAGGCTCGGTCCACCGCATCTTGGAATGTCACAATCCGTTGAGCAATAAGTTGAGTACGGATGGAGGTCTTCAATCCCCGAATGAACCTCATAGCCTTTTGTTCCTCGGTCCTCACCAAATAGTCGCAATACCGGGCTAATTCTATGAACTTAGCCGAGTATTGTGCTATTGACAACACACCTTGCTCCAGGTTGAGTAGCTCGATCTCCTTTCGGTTTTGATCAACGACCGGAATGAAGTGCTCCTTGAATTTGCGCACAAACAACTCCCACGCATAAACCGTGCGAGTATCATCCCAAGTAGCTTTAATACCTTTCCACCAATGCTCGGCGGCTCCCACAAGCTTGTAAGCCGCGAACCGGACCTTGTCCTCATCCGAACACCCAAATACATCATAAATCTTCTCCATAGACTCAATCCACAACTCAGCTTTCCTTACATCGGGTTCCCCATTGAATTCAACCGGTTTCAACTTCAGAAATTGCTCCAATCCATAGCGGGGTGGTGCTTGTTCTACCCTCGGACCTTGATCATGTATGGCCTTCATGGCCGCCTCAAACATGCCTTGAAACATGGCACGTGCTTCTTCCCTTGTATCATTCTGATTCTGTTCCCCACTAGTACCTTCACCTGTTCTCCTTCTAGCCATTTCAAACAATTACCTGCATAAGACATCAACCGTTAATCACTCCGCACACTACTACCCACCTAGGTCATACTAATCCACCTAGAATTATACATAAAGCTAATGCCATAGCTCTGATACCAACTGTCGCGACCCCGGACCCCGCGGGCCCGAGACCGCGATCTGGACGTCGACTCTAAAACCAAAACTCAGAAATACTGAAGTTAAAAATTCCAATTGATACCAAAAGGTAATGATCCAATGTTTACAAATCCAAGTTTGAAAATAACCAATTACAACTAACATAAACTTCCACAAGTTTATGCCCAACAAACGATAAATATACAAATCCTAACGACGTCAATGTTTGGTACAAATATCCCCAAAATGGTTACACATTTACATAATGTAAACCAACCTATAACAACCTTTCCCAAAAGAACGGATCCACACTCGACGTCCTCTTTCTCGTGATCAGCGAGACTAATCCTTAGCACCTGGGGGGGGTTAAGGAAAAACAAAGATAAAAGAAAAGGGGGTGAGATAAATCTCAATAAGTTACTAATGCAACTACATGACATGCTATGATGCAATAAGCAATAAACAATAATAATTATCACATAGCACATAGCAATTATCATATATCAGATAGCAGCGGAAATAAACACATAACAAAGGATATAGCCAAGGTTTTCCAAACCGGAACATCCAAATAAAGGATCGCTGCGCAGCTTCAATAATCACCAAATCATCATCTTCATAATAGCATGAAAGCCGAAGAGAAAACCCCGGTACCGGAACCAATAACCGTAAAAGTGTCACAAAGGACAAGGACCATGACACAAAGTCATGCCCGATAGCTAGATACATTCACAAAGGAACGCTAACTCATCTCTTCCAAGGCCAATCTGGAAAAGGGTAAAGAAGGGGGCAAAACAATGGTCAACATTATAATGGACTTGGCTTTGCCATTATAATCCTTCCCATCGCCCGATGCAACAAATATGCCAGCTGGGCTTCTAATTAAATGCTAAGTAATAATAATTTAGCATGAAGAACAACTTAAGGTTCCAAAGTAGGGAACCAATCCAATTAAATTACCACAAAGGTAAACCAATCCAAACAACACATCAAGGATGAACCAACATTCCCAAAACGGTACTTAAATAAATTCCATATCATATTTATTCACAAAAGAATCAAATCCAATCAAATAAGTGTTCCACGGTGTTATCTTAAGTTAATTAGAAGCAATAAACCTAAACTAGTTAAGCCTTAAGTCTTAAACCAAGCAAAAAGGTCAAATTCCTGGAACAGGGGGCGGGCGGGCGCCTGGGCATAGGCAGGCGGGCGCCTGTTTGGCCAGTGGGTTTGGGTCGCTGGAAAACAAGGGGCAGGCGGGCGCTCGGGTCATGGCGGGCGGGCGCCTGGTCTACGGGTTGGCCAAGAACACAGCTGGGTAAACGCCATTTTCGACCAAAACACAATCCTTCACTTATGTTATCAAAATCAAAGCTTCCCAATACATTTCTAAAGCTCCTAAACAACATCCAACCTAAAGGGAACCTAAATAACACCCTTTAATCATCCAAACCAACCCCAAATCCCCACATTCAAGATTTCACCATTTTTTCCCAAAAACTCAAATAAATTCAAAATAAATTCTAAACTCAACCAAACTTCAAATATAACACATCAAACATCATATAAACATGATATGAACAATTTAGCATCAAAATGGGGAAAAGTAACTTACTTGCAAATTCTCAAAGTTGATGGATTTCAAATCTTTTTGATTCTACGCGATCCTATCGACGATCTAAACAATGTTCACGTTTTAAGAAATGAATAATAATGAGAGGAAGAAGGAGAAAATGAAGAGAGAAGGAAGGGAAAGAAACTTACCCACAATGCTAGAGAGAGAGGGAGAAGTTGCTGGGAGAAGAATGGGGAGGGTGATAGGGTGAGGGAGGTGAGTAGGGAGAAGAGGAAGAAAATGAAATGTTACACCTAGCCCCCTTCCCCCACTAACTAGCACAAAACTTACGCTCCCGACTAACAATTACGACTCAACACTTCCACACTAGCCCAAATGACCAAAACAAAATGCTAGGCATAATTATTATAACACATAAATTGCACACATAATTATTTAAATAATTAATAATTTAAATAAATAAATAAGCAAATAATTAAATAAAAATCATTTAATTACTAATAAAATAGAGCCTAGATTTCGGGTCGTGACAAGGCATGTGCTTTTTGCGGTGAAGACCTTTTGTCACTAAAGATGAGTGACATTGACTCGACTAGGGAAGTGTCCCTAGTATTGACATGTATTTTTTTTTTATTGAATTGAATGACTCACGAAGGCAAGTAAGTCATTAAGAGAGAAGAGAAGGAAAGCTCCAATTTGATTGCAAGAAATTGGGAGTATGCAGAAAGAATAGAAGTCCTTAGGTTCGACAAGGAACGCGAAATGATTCCAAATCTAAGAAAGTTGTTCAATATTTTTGGTGATTAATTCATTGGCAAATGAATCGTACAAAGATGTCTTGACAAGTTCGAGATGAAGGCCGATCACCATAACGCGCTAGGGCTAAACATATCTTTTTTCTTGCATGAGACCGGACCCGCAGGTTGCCTACGTTCCTCCAGTGTAGAGGCTCAGGTCACCGTAGTTCTTGTGGATTCTCCATTCTTCGTGATGGTTGTTGCTTCGTAGCTTCGTCCTTTGTTGGTGGATGATGATGTTGATCTTCTTTGATTGAGGGGGATTTTTTTTTTTTTTTTTTTTTTGTGCTCTAACTTTTGCCTAGGTTGATTTGATGATTTCAACCTAGCGAGCTTTTTTTTTTTTTTTTTTTTTAATCCCCTTTTGAAACATTGCTTGATTTTTCTCCATGGTTGTTGCTTCACCTTTAATGTCTTGGCTTTGTCTTCATCATTGATGATGTTGCCTTCGTCACAATGTTTAGCCCCTAGGCGTTCAAGTGATGGCCTTCATTCCAAAACTCGTTTAGACATCTTTTCATCATTTTGCCAAGAATTAGATTGAACAACTTGGAAGAGTGTATAAGGACAAGAACGACTTTTATTTGATAAGAAGACTCGACACTTAACATGGGACGAGAGAAAACATTAATGCACACAAAAGAGGACTTTTGACTCTTTTTTTTTTTTATTTTTTTTTATTCCTACTACTAGGTAGAGAAAGAGAAACGGAGATTGTTGTTGTAGTCCCCATTGTCGTTGTAGTCTCCTTGTGGCAGGATTTCTTGTAGAAGCCCCATTTCGAAACCAAATCATTCTTCTTTGATGAGTTCTTGCATGTTGGCACTCTCTAAAGGTTGCTCTTCGCCCACAGTAAATTCGCCGTTGTCGAACAAATCTTGGATGATGTTTCGGAGAAGGAAGCACCCTTCGGTAGTATGGCCACTATGCTTGTGGTAGCCGCACCATTCACCATGTGCATGATTCTTCGGTATCGTCTTCGGCTTGTACCCCTCCAAAGGTTTGACCTTCCCACTTGCCACCAAAGTTTCAAATGCCTCGGCTTGGGTTACTCCTAGGAGAGGAGTGAAAACTCGGCTGTTGGTGGTACCTTTGTAGCTTTTGAGGGTCGGGCCATTTGAGCATGCTTTGTCATTGAACTTTGCTTTGCCGTCGGTGAGCTCTTGCAAACGGGCTTTGAGTTCGGAAACCTCTTCCCTGTGAATTCTTCTTTCATAATCAAGACGGGCCTTGAGTTCGGAAACCTCTTCTTTGTGAATCCTCTTGTCGATATCGAAACGGGCTTGCTACAAATTGTCTTTACGGCGAGCATCCTCGACAATCCTATCCATTTGTTCCCCCATTGATTTCATTACGTTGAGTAACCCTTCGTTGGACACGAAATCATTTACACCGTTGTTGTTGTTGCCGTTGGAAGCCATTGGACCTATTGGAAGAGCACGGTTGATCTTAGATTGGCCCCACAAACACCTTTTGGATAAAATGAATTAACCCACAAACAAAGAAAAAGACTCAACCACATAAGGAAAAACGGTTTTTTTTTTTTTTTTTATTTACAAAGTCGGAAGGACGTGGTCCTTTTTGGGGTTTCTAGAAAAATAGTGGAATCGTCACACTATTATATAGACCTTCTCGCGGTCCCATATACTCATCGGATTCCACCACGCTTGTGATACCTACATGTGTCGGGATTAAACTAAATTAATGTAGTAAATCATACATGCGGGGACGGATTTTTATTTTCGTCCAAAATAACCACTTTTGGGGACGGAGTTTTATTTCGTCCATTGCAACAAGTTGGTATGTATGATTTGAAGACATTAGTTTAGGGAAATCTCGGTACATGAAAAACCGACTTGAGTCACGGAGTGTTAGACCCTAGACTAGAATTGTGTGGCTTGTGCTCGGCTTGAATATGAGGCTCAAAGGTCACCCCCGGCATGTAGTCATGAACTACGCCACGGGCTGAGGTTTACCGCTTCGAAAGAGCCAAGGTCGAGTGGAGCTTGAAACTTTCTAGGACGGGCCTCGACGGGTTTGGGGTTGGACTTGTGCGACTCGATAGTGAGCAGTTGATAAGAATATGTGCATGTAGTGTGAGGTCTAACATGTGACAAAACATTTTTTTTTTTTTTTCAAAAGAAATAAATAAAAAAACAAATAAGCACATAATTACAACGTTCGAATCACCCGTGTGACCGATAAAAATAAACAGAAAGTAAAAGAAATTGTATGCAGGCCCGGTGCCCACACACTGTCATTCTGTTCTGTTTCTGTGCACTGTTCTGTTCCGGGAATGCGACCAGAAGCGCGCGCAATGGGTTGCCTATGCGGGAGGCGCGCGCGGTAGACAAAAAGGGGCAGAGGCGCCCGCATCTGGGTAACAACCTGTAAATCAGCGGGTTCAAGGGATTGCCTTGACCCTAAATAAAAATGCTTTCCCCTGCAGAATTTGTTAGCACAGAAACATGGAATGGAAGGACAAGAAGGAAGACGGGCGATTCTGGTAATTGGGGTCGGACGCGCGCGCTTTAGGCCAAAGAGGCCAGAGGCGCGCGCTTCCCACCCTTTTTACCAGAATGCCCAGAAAACAGTAATAAGAACACCAAAAGTTAAGAACGCAAGTTTAACCCTCTAAATCGTCCCCAGCGGAGTCGCCACTGTAGATACCCCGGGGAACCACGGCTTGGCTAGAGCGGTGAATTATCCTAGGATGTCTAACTTGATTTTAGATTGTTTAGAGTCGCCACCTATGTTTTTAAAGGAACATAAGAAAAACCTAGAAATAGCCTAATTTATGTACAAAACCAGAGATTCGGGAGAGAAGGGTTCGGGGGTTAGGTGACGGAGTGGGAAGTACTTAAACACCCACTCCGCCCCGCTTACGCGGGTCTTGCTACTATTGGTGTTCTAATATTTACATGTCCTTCAATTAATTAAATAGAAATGTGCTAACAATTGTGATGAGAAGAAAAGGGGAAATAAAGGGGAAATAAAATAGAATTGTTTTATTTATTTAATGATAAAGATTACATGTAACAAGTAATGTTAAAGAATTACATTAAGAGATGAAGAGAAATTAACATGGTAAATTAAAGTTGAGATTAAAATGTAGGGAGATAACCTTAACTAACTTCAATATGTGAAGTAGTCATGTTGGTCATGTCCCATTAATGGGGATTGCATACATCAAGAAGAAGAAAACAAAGGAAGAAAATGGAGTTGTACCTTGAGAAAAAGGACTTGGAACCTTGACTTGAAAGTGTTGTTGTTGTAATGAAATTGTTGTAGAACAATTTGTGTAGAGTTTTGTTACTAAGAACTCTTGTTGGGAGAATTTGTGTAGGGAAAATGATATAGAATTTGTGTAGAGAGAAAGTTCCAAGTCTAAAAAATGAGGTCCCTTTCCAAGGTAGAAGATGATGGTTTTTATAGGTAAAAAAGAGAGGGAAATGATGGAGGTAAATTGGTCATCCATGTGAAATGGAATGAGCCAATCACAAATAAGATAAATGAATAAAAGAAAAATAAAAGAAATCAAATAATAAATGAAAGAAATATTAGTTTTTGGGAAAAGGCTTAAAATTTGGGATTGAGAGTTAATGAGAAAAGGGGGGATGAATGTGGATGTAAAAAGGGTTGTTTGTGATCAAGAAAAGATGTTTGTAAATAAGAAAAGGGAGGGAAATAAGGTGCAATCCGTTACTGCCAAAGTGGGAAGCGCGCGGGTTCGGCTTTTGGGGCGGGACGCGCGCGCGGCTCACTGGCAGTGCCGGAAGCGCCCGCGGGTGAAAAATGACAGAATGACAGAATGACCCTAAAAGTTAACTCTGTTATGCAGTTTAGTCCAAAACTAACGGAATCAGTTAGGAACTTAACCGAAGTAACAGAAATTAATGAAAATAAGTTAAATAAAAATATTTTGTATGCAATCGGGGTGAGAGGTCCAAGGCGGGGTGTCTACAACCCCTAAAATGTTTTTTTTTTTTTTTAATAGCTAATCGGTAAAAAAAATCTTGAAATCCGGGGTATGCACCTGCGTACCCTGGCGATACGCTACATACGCCGCTGACTATACATAAGAGTTCTCATTTTTCAAAAATAAAAAATAGGAACCTTTAATTCTTTGTTTAGTATTTTGTTTTGAAACATTTTGGGTCTTTTTTTTCTTGTCGATGTTTTTGTTTTATGTATTTTATTTTTTTTTGATTAATGAACCCTTATATGGTTTTATTTTACTACTGTTGCTCTTATTGAAATTATAATTTTTTGTTATAACCTCTTTTTGATACTTATATTAGTTAATTAGTAATTATTTCAAGTTTTATTTTTGTCTTACTATTATTTTATATATTTAAATATGAATTAAAAGTGCTAGTTTGTACAAAAAGTATGTTCAGTAGTAAATAAAAAGCATTTGAATTTCAAAAGGGTTAATGAAAATTTAGACCCTAAAGTGATATACCACCCTTCCAAACGAACCCTGATGTTTTTTTTCCGCCAGATCAGACCTTGATGTGCAAAATGTTGGCCAGTTAAGGCCTTTTTGATGGATTTTGTTAGAAAAGTCAGTTAAGTACCATGTGCATGGCACGTGATCGACAAAATGGATGGATTTGCAATTGATATTCGCTATTCAGGGTTTTAATGAAATTTTTGAAACTTAAAGGTTAAAATATTAACTAATTTATTTTTTGTTAAAGGTAATCCTTTTTCTAAATATTCAATTTAACAAAATAAATAAATATCATCTAAAACGAACTTAATAAATTATTACCTTAACTTATTAAGTATTCCCTCCATTTTAAAATAAATATTAAAAAAAATAAGTTTGTTGTTGATCGCACTACATTTTTTTTTATTCATTTTAGGACGGAAGTGGGTATTATATTAACAAACAAAAACAACAGACAACAAACAGTAAGCCTTTCAACAAAAAAAAAAAAAAAAAAAAAAAAACACACAACCAGATGGATCAAATGTTTCTATCAAATTATTTCTCCAATCTCTTCTACCTCAAAACAACCCCAACCCCAATTTCATGCCCGCCTCAAAGATTTCACCCTATGCTGTGCTGCGTTTGCTTCTTCTCATACCTCAAAATCCGACCACCTTTCATGGATTCCCAATTCACTGTCAGTTGCTGCCAATTCAGCATTTCGTCAGCTTTTTGAGGCATTCTGTGGCGGTTTCAATAAGGAACATTCGACCGATGATGACAAGTTACTGTTGATTGAATTGTTGCCTGAGGTTTTTCCTTTGCTTAAATCGAAGATTAAGGAGAGTTCGATTGCTAAAGAAATGTGTTGTGTCTGCTGCCAATCTCTTCTCTCTCTCTCAAGATCTTTTTAACATTAAATTTAAAATGTGCAGATGGAAGAAAGAGGGGTGGAGGTGATGGCGGTTAAATGATGGCGACGGTGGCATGGTGGTGGCTTCGGTTAAATGGTAGCAACGGTGGTGGCATGTAAGGCGTATGTTTGAAAGTGATGGAGATGAAAGGGATAAAAAAAATGTTCACCCCTTCATGTTTAAATTATGTCATTTTAACCCCTTAAAAGTTTTGATAATTCAAACGAACCAAATTAATTTATTTTGTTAATCAAGTGCTTGGCACATGCTACTTAACTGACCTTTTTAACGAATTCCATCAAAAAGACCCTATTTGGCGAGTATTTTTCACATCAATGTCTGATCTGGCGGAAAAAAAAACATCAAGTTTGTTTGGAAGTGTGGTATATCACTTTAGGGTCTAAATTGTCACTAACCCATTTTAAAATAACAATTACTATTGATTCGTTAGGGCCCTTCATCTAACTTCGCCTTGGGTCCACAAAATCTTAGAAACGACCCTAATCTCAACCGAAGAAAAAGATGTAGGTCTCAACCGGAGATGAAGAAAACGGTGGTTGGAGAAGAACGTGAAAGTCTCGATAAGAGAAGAAGATAAAGCTGATGGGGTCGCTGGAGGTCGAGAGTGAGATTGGAGGGGAGTGGGGTAGGGAGAAAGTGAGAGTGTTTATGTGTATAACCAAGTTTGTGTTTACAGACATACTAGAGAGCGTTAGAGGTTGTTGGAGGTGTGGAAGGGAGGGAGGTCGCCGAAGGGTTAGGGAAGGGAGTGACCGCGCATGGGGAAAATCTATATATATTAAAAGCTGAAGCGGAGGGATGTGGATTCGCCACGTGGACATTTTTTGCTAAAGGTTGCTTTTGGTGAAGCCATGTCATCACCACCTTAAACTTTAAGTGACTTTTGATATTCTTTTTATTAGCTAATAATATTAGTTAAAGATATTAGTTATTATATAGGTTAACTATTACTATTAATAGTATTAGTTAACCATAATAGTTACTATATAAGTTAACTATTACTATTTAGTATTAATTAACCATAATAGTTACTATATAAGTTAACTATTACTATCAATAGTATTAGTTAACCATAATAGTTACTATTTATGTTAACTATTACTATTAATAGTATTAGTTAACCATAATAGTTACTATATAAGTTAACTATTATTAGTAGTAGTAATTAGTTAACAATGATAGTTACTATATAAGTTAACTAATACTATGAATAACATTAGTTAACCATAATAGTTACTATATAAGTTAACTTTTATTATTAATATTATTAGTTAATTATAATAGTTATTATATATATTAACTATTATTATTTATAATATTAATTAACCAAATTTTACGTCTCATGAAGCGATGTCAGCATTGCCCCTAAAACTAAGAGGCTATTTATTTTTCTCATTCTTAGCTAATAGTATTAGCTAATTTTATTAGTAACTATATAAGATACTATTATCTTTAATTTATTATTTTAAAATACTATAATCTAGAATAGAAAATTGAAAAGTCAAAAGTTAATACTAAATTTATTGTGAGCAATCATTTATTCATTAATAATTAATTTTAATATATTATTAAATTTTGAAGGTTTCCAATAGTCATATTGATAATCCATAACACTAAATTAACAAAATCAAACTATTATGACTTAAACAATTACCACTTCAATTACAATTATAGGTCATAAAATTTTAAAGGTTGAGAACATGTTAAAGATCATGAAATTTACATCGAATGTATAACAATTTATTCAACGAATGAACCACTAAAGCTTACGTTCATCTAAAAATAAACCAAATACGGTATATAAACTAATCTCTACACATAAATGAATAGTCTCATTAATTTTTGATAAACGGCTTAAACTTTATCGAAAATATTTTTGATTGTTCACTTTCCTCATACTTCAACGTTATTGGCTTGCAAGTTAACCCCAATTTTTTATACTGAAATTCAAATAGATAACTTCTCAAAGACATGGATAAAATTGTTATTTGTTAGGTGTATCTCATTTTCTTTTTAAACTCAATATCTACGAAAAATAGTTTACAAATCTTTGTCATCCCATTTTTTTATGTGCTCCCAATCCATTACCGTGCGGAGTACGGGCTAAATTACTAGTAGAGAGAGAAAGTAGAGAGAGGGAGGAGTGAATGAGCATCAAGTAGGATGAGGGGGGGGGGGGTACGGGGGTTTGCTTTGTCATTTTGAAAAGGGCTAAGGGGCCCTTTGATTAAATATTTTAGTGTATGATTAGGTGGAAAATTTGATTAATTTATGTTTTAAATGATATTTTTATTAGAATGGTGGATTAAGTGGTAATCAAAACTAATATTAACATTTTAGAGGGGGAAGAATACATGACACAATTACTCGCAGCTGTAAAATTATTTATACAGTAATATGCTTACTATTTTAAATGACACAATACTATGAAGTACAATTACAGTATACTAAATAACTTTACTGAGTATAACTAACAATACTCTATCATTTTCATTTTGGCAATCAATTTTATTGAATTTGATATTTATTCTTAAAAATATATCTTTAAAGTAATTAATTTATTATTGATACCTCATTACTGATTATTAACAAATTTGGTTTGAGTTCAGACTTTTTACCATACTCAATCCTATAAAAATAAAACATGTTTAGTTAATCATAGAAATTAAATAAAAATTTATCTATTTGATTTCGGTTTTTACGTTGTAATTTGTTCTAGAAATGAAACATGCAATCTCTTACGATATATATATATATATATATATATATATATATATATATATATATATATATATATATATATATATATATATATAGAATTAACATAGGGAGTATATTCATACTCTCTATTCCAAAAATGAGTTTACACCTTTTTTGTTAGTATGAACAAAATTTTGATTAATAATTTTAGTATAATTTATTTATGGCAAGAAGCATATTTTGGTCACTGAGCTTTTTTTCTTTCAAATTTTTTAATTGAACTTTGAGTTGGTTTTGGGGGAAACTAGTTTCCCCCTAATGTTAAAAAAAGACCGGTTTTGACAAGCAATAATGAACCAAACTTCTACCTTTTTTAAACCGGTTCGGTCCAACATCTCGCTCATTAACAAAATTAGGGCATAAAACGTGAAAAACACTAGTAGCCGCCGACTGTTCCCTTCTTCCGCAATCTCTCTCTCCATCTCTCTACCGCCATTGCAGACAAGATGAGCTTAAAAAAAACGATTGAAAAGGTATGAATCTTTACAAGTTTGTTCATCAATTATCACATTTTTTTTTTTAATTTGAAATTGAAATTGATATTCGAATTCTCTAACTGATCTAATTGAAATTGATTTTCTCCTTATAGAAGATGGATATGGAGATGGAGATAGTAGATCACAATGTCATTGAACCAGAGGAGAGTGAGATTGAAAAAGACAATGAAGATCAATTTGAAGAGATGGATATCTTCATTTGGCTAAAAAACACCAAATCTACACTTAATTTGAATCCTGTAGTCGTTTGCTGCTCAAATTGAAATGGAGATGTTCAAGCTGCTCAAATTGAAATGGAATTGATTTGGTGTAACTTGTTGTTTTAATATAGTAACTTGGTGTTTTGGTATTGTAACGTGATATTTTACTACAATAACCTTTTATTTTATTAGTGCAGCCTGGTGGATAATCAAGTTATGTTGTATCAGATATATACTTGGTGTTTTTGCAATGTAACTTGGTTTTTTAACAAGAAAACTTGATATTATATAACCATGCATTTTTATTGAAATAAGCTTTTTAAACATCAGCTTATAATATAACTTGGTGTTGTTTTAGTATAGTAACTTGGTGTTTTAGTATTGTAACTTTATGTTTTAGTACAGTAACTTGATGTTTTATTAGTGCACTTGGTGGTTAATCAAAAGTATGTTGTATCAGATATATACTTCGTATTTTAATAGTATAACTTTGTGTTTTAATAAACAAACTTGATATTAGCAGTTTGAACATGAACTTTCAATACAACTGAATACGCATGTTTAGGCATAAAAAACATCAAGTTAATAACTTAAAAAAACAAGTTTCGATTTCAAAACAACAAGTTACAATTTCACTGACTAACACCCTTTCTAGACCTAGTTTGCTGACATATGTTGCATTCGAACTACCAGCTTTCTTCCTCTTCTTCTCCTCGTTGTCTTTGCTCCCAAAAACTTGTCAATGTGATCATGTTTGATTGCCGGAAAGTCTTCAATTTTATTCAACAAAGACTCCTTTTATGTTTAAATCACTGAGTAACAAGTACCAAACTCAAAATACCTAATCAAGCATCAGAAAAACCGAACAAAAATGTTTGAAATCAACACAATAAGCGAACAAAATAGACTGGGAATCAAGCGGAAAAAAACATGAAATCAACACATACCTCCATCACGCCCCTCTTATTCTTCAATACAGATCTCTTTATTGTAGGCTTCACTATTGATTCCATCCTCATTCTGCTTTAAATCAAACTGTAGTTTGCTTCAAATAGAGCGAAATTAACGAACGAACAACGACAATCAAAAATCGCTTTAAAATCGAGAGAAATTGACGACCATACGACGAACTTACAATGTGTATTTTTCACTGGTTAGGTTTGAGAGAGAGAGAGAGAGAGAGAGAGAGAGAGAGAGAGGAAGAGAGAAAGAAGAAAAGGTAAAGAAGAAAAGTTGTTTTTCAAGGTTTACAACAAAGGTGCGTGGAATTGTTTGTGAACCGGTTCTTAAAGAAGCCGACTTACATACCTAGTTCCAAAACCGGTCTTTTTTTAAGTTAGGGGGAAACTAGTTTCCCCCAAAATTTTGTGTTGAACTTTTTATGTTTTTCAAACGTGCTCAATCTATCCATAATTTCGCTAAAATCTTAATGAAAGTTAGTCATATGTTCTAACATAATCAAATTTTAGAAGAAAAAAAATTAATAAACGTTACACCCCAAAACTTTTCTCATTTTAAAGGGCATAAAAGAGAAATGCTACAATTTACAGAGAACACCCCTCTCCATTACTTAAATCGTCTTCTACTCCCTAACCTAAATAAATAAACAAAAAAGAACGCAACAAAATATTAACCCTTCGTCGTCTTCACCGCTCCACCTCCACCTCCACCCAACGACCAATGGCGTCCCTTACCCCTTCCCCAGATGTTCGTCGGTCCCTTACCCCTTCCATTACTTAAATCGTCTTCTACAATTTTTATACTCCAGAAGATGTACTCTATTGATGTTGAATAACTTTGATAATGGAGATTTTGGGTGGTGGGATTGATGGTGGTGGGTTTGGTGGATGAATTGGTGGTGAAGTGCTCCCCGCAGTGGTGGTGAAAGTGGGTTTTTAAATATGACTGGAAGCTAAAATGTGTAACTGAGGTTAGTTTGATGGGTTATGTGTGTAAGTTCTGATACATTTTTAATGAAATAATTGACAGAGTGAGGACATTTGGAAAAGTTTAAACATATGGTGAGGACATTTGAAGAAAATAAGTTAAGTGAGCACATTTGAAATTGAGCAAAAGTTCAATGACCAAAACATAGGTTTTTCCTTTATTTTTCTTAATAAAAATTTATAAATCGTTATTTATAGTAACTACTCCCTCCGTCTCATAATAGATGTTGTTTTGGGAGTTAAATTTTGTCTCAAAATACCTGTCGTTTAACTATTTTCAAAGCTTTTTTATTGCTCTATACCAATTATACCCTTAATAATGATAGTGAACTATCTCTTACCTAACCATTTAATTACCTAGGTAGTTGAATTACTTTAAGGGTACTTGGGACTTCTTCACATGCATTAATGACATTTCTTAATATGTGTGAAACACTCAAAAACGACATCTATTTTGAGACGGAGGGAGCAGTTTGTAACCCGTCGATACTCGACGGGCATACTAAATGGATTAGTTACAAAATACATTTGAAATAAGTATCTAAAATTTGTATTTAATTATTCGGTTTAATTATTCGATAAATTATAATTTGAATGTAACATAAAACATAATAAGAATTAGAGAATATAATTTATTATAAGTAATTACTGTTTGATAGACATTTGAATGAGTAATTACTCTGTCCCCTAGAGGACATCAGATAAAAAAATGAGTAATTACTCTAAACTAGTATAACACCCGTGCCTTAAAGGCACGACCAAAAACACTTTGACAAAAGCACTGTCAAAAACACTCTCACAAGTAAGGTTTAGGGGTGGGGGTATTTGCAAACCGAAGACTTAAAAGCCCCACAATCACCAGTAATTAAATGTTGTTACATACACAACAGAAATACATATACTGGAGTATATATTTTGCAAAACACAAGTACTCTAAACCACATTAAAACTATTTGCCAGCCTATAAACATATAAATATGGCCTTCGCGTTGTAAATTTACATATACCAACGCTAGACCATGTGAATCCACTTAGAGGATGAGACCATGAAGTAAAAAGTGTATCATATTTGTACATGAGCTACGATTATCAGGTATAGGACCCATAAGGTTGTTCCCTGCGACATTACTAAAAGTGTATCCATCCTATTAGTATATCGATTAAAAGGAAAAAAGAATCAGTAAATAAACTATTAAAGAAATAGAATTTACAGGTCAAGCAAGTGTGTCGGCTTCCCAAGTTCAGCTGGCCATTTTCATTATTTCAAGTCTATTTTTGTCTATACCGAGCATCGAAAAGACAGAAAAAGAACATGTTTCTTAAACAATTGGCAATGAGAAAGAATGCTCCATACAGATAATGGAGTTTCGTCATATTTCCAAGTTCTGGAGAGATTGATACAGTCAGGTTGTTGTTGTGCAAGTACCCAGATAAAAACCGTAGTAAAATCACAAGTCTATCCATGTAATACAGTCATCAATGCCACGTCAGTTACGAATACTATCTTCTACGCGATAATGGTCAGGTAGTTCGGCTACCAACGGAGAGACGCCATGACTGAGAAATATCAGAAGGGCTTTGTAATTAGAGAGACTGAGAAAGAGGGAGCGACAAAAATCCACCCTCCACAACATTGATGATCTCTTTACATAAAGAATAATGCTTAGTTCCCAATTGAACATTTCCATTTTAAATATGTCTCTTAAGTATCTGTTACAAAAAGAAAAACATGAAGAAGAAAAAATTTAAATTAACTCATCCTCCAAAATATAGAGAGAAAAAATAGACCAACAAAATACAACTTTATTTTTATAACTAAAAAAGGAACTCATAGGAGAGCGGAGAGCAGGATTTCAATTTAAATGACCAAACTACATAACCCCACCCCCACCCACTTTGTTCAATAAAGTGCAACCCACTTTGTTCAATAAAGTGCAGGAAGGAGCACCATAAGCAGGACATTCATACCTTCCTTAGATTCATATCTTCCTTAAGCTTGACAATGACAGGGTAAAAGAATAAAAAGTCAATTATCAAGCAAAGACAAAGCATACAACAGGCCTTGAGTTTATTTGTTCCAATCCTCGAATGCAATAACACAAACCTTATTTGTACAGTTAATCACGCAGTAATATATCATCTCAAAGAGCCAATATATTAAATTCCTAATTGCATAGAAATCTGGAGATGACGTACCTGAGTTTGAGAATTCAAAATATAGGTTTGAATGTCAGCAAACAGAATTAAGATCCATAATCATAACTTCGACAGATAACCTTAAGCTTCTTGTAAGAAAAAATGAACATTGTTCTCATAAATCCAGCATGTACTATTTCACAAAAAGCATTAGATGCTTTACAACTCCCTTCGTCCCAAAATGAACATCCAAATGCATAAGCTACATCTTTACTACCCTACTTTTCCACTCAACAATACATGTATTGTGGTAATGATCCCAATTTTTTTTTTCCAGAGAAAGACCCCAAGATGAATAACCAAATGCATAAGCTACATCTTAACAACTTGATGTTCTTGCTACTAGACATAGGCTTTCGCTACTTCACCCAAACGATAATGAAACAACTAAATATCCGCTTCTCAAAATGCTATACCCAAATTAGTGGTCACCAATATGATGGAAATAAGACTAAATGACAGAACAAAATGTAAAAAGTGTATAATACCATAACAGCCTAGGATCTCCATAAACCCGCACTAACCCTAAACTGTAATCCAATATCATAAATCGGGATAATAAAAAATGATCACTTGTTTCACTAACCATGTGTTGCTTATTTATCTTTTTAGGCTAAAGTGTAGAAACAGGAAAAAAAAAATTGGGATAATAAAAAATGAGAAGATAATTTTGAGACGGAAAGAGTAACATTGTTCTAAAGGATCATATTCTCCTTTTCTTCAGCAACATGATTCATCCAGATTCCATAATCAAGCAAAATATTGTTTCCTAAAGAAAAAACCATATGTTGTATTTTACAGAATTTAACTTCAAAAACAAACTATATTGGCACTATGCAGCAAAAAAAGACCTTAAAATTACCTTAGAGGATTGCTTCAATAACGTTGTAGATGGTGGAGGATTCCACGTTAAGAAGACTTCTATTAGTTGATTATATACATTAAATCTGATAGATATTGGTTAATTAATTAAACTAATTACCTATTTTGATTTCAATAACAACAATACATGAATGAATACAATTTTAAAAAAAGGAATATAGTTTAGACAAATTTGATGGATCGTTGGCATGCCTTTGTGGCACCTAGTTAAGTTTTCAAATATGCATTTGAAGAGGTAAATATATTTAAGTTAGATTCACTTCAACTATTTAGATTTAAAATAAGTTTGTGATAAAGCAAATCTATAATGATTCTATGTAGAGATAAAACCAGTTTTAATGTGTAAATGTGTAACTTTGCTTCTTTGCTTGTGACATGTGGCAGCTTCTTGGAATTACACGTGGCTTCCTGTGAGATCACCAAATATCTCTGCTATATTATATATATAGATGTATCAATAACAAGTTTTATTGATCATTAAATAATCAAATTAATAAAAAATTTGCTCAAAAATCCTGCATACATCAAAAAATTGCATACTAACATCAAAAAATTATGATAACATTATTTTGAGGCTCATTTTTTGGGATGGAGTATTAATTAGTGTCAAGTTTGTTTTTACAAGTCTACAATCATATAAACAACTATGAGCAATATAAATGTTTCGGAATAAATGTCATAGTTGACAAGTCAACGTTTTTAAGCTTTTACTTATGTTTCTTTGATTGTCTCAATCTATTTATATGGATAGAGTAACACTTTCCATGGCATTGCAAGGCTTGTGTCTATTAAAATGGGTAGTAAATCACCAAACTTCATACACTATTTTTAGTAATGCGACATTCATTTAATGATCAATAAAACTTGCTTGATGAAGCGACTGAATCCACTTGGTCAATTTCATACATGGAGCAAGTAGGAATTGTAGTTTTAAAGATCTAAATCATAATCAAATCTCAAGCCACATTCCAATGAAAATTCTCAACTACGTGAACTAATTATGCTTTTGAAACATCAGCAGAAAGTATACTAAACATCACCATATCCCTTGCCCTTCCCTTTCGAACAATATATTTCCTTAAAACGCCTTCCCTCTCAAATCCAGCCTTCTCCAGCACCCTCATCGACCCCGAGTTATCGACATCCACAAGAGCTTCAAGCCTCTCCAAATCCGCCCATTCGACAAATATAGTACTAATCACCAACTTCACCGCGCGAGTTATAATCCCTTTTCCCCAATACTTTGATGCCAAAACATACCCTACTTCCCCTCTACACCAATCATATCCCGCCGATCGAGCCACGGAAATGGCCCCGATCGGGCGGTTTTTTAGGCATACTGCCCTAAACCATGGGTGTGGTAATATGACTTGTTCCATGTACTTCAATGCAGCTTCTTTTGAAGTGTAAGTGTCCCAAGAACAAAACTTACTCACCTTATCATCTGTTGCCCACACCATGAAATCATCGATATCGGACGGATCAAATCGACGGAGGGTAATATCGGAATAGTCTTCCTTCATTTCTTGAATTTCCTCTGCTTTGAATGTTAGCTCCTCCATTGTTTCTGTAAAATGAATATTTTAGTCTTAGCTCATTAACATAAGGTATGGGCATCATATATATATACTATGCTCAAGAGAAACTACCGGGAAATCCAAGAAAGTCAAATTGGATTGGTTTTGGTCAACATTATGCTTTGTTGGTGAGTGGTGACCAAGAAAAGGTCATTTATCAATTATTATATGGAAATGCCTTTGTTGTAATAAGGTGCAAGGAAACTTCCTTTGAGAACAACTCCATAACAAGTGGATGTAGTGACTGTGAGACAGAACCAACTTAGCCTGTTCGGGTTTTAGCTTAACCGGGCGGGCGGTTCAGTTTATTTTATTTATTTATTTTTTTTAAAAAAGATTTTGTGTAGGAGCGTGTTTAGGAAATTCCTAAACTCATTTCAAAATGACAAAATAAGGTCACAAAATCTTGCTTACAAAATGAGGTGGCGATATTTTATTGGTTGCATCGATAATAGACCCGCCACACTCTACTTAAAAACACCAATAACATCATTACAACTAAGATTTTGTGAACAAATTTTTGTAAATTTTTTATGCCCTAGTATTATTCTTTCAAACTCGGCAATTTGAGATCTCTAAAACCAAGTAACCATCCAAGTTTTATGGAAAAGGTTGACTTAAAAAATAATATTCTCTCTCTGTCTCGGAGTATACGTCCGCCTTTCTTTTTTAGTCTGTCCCAGAATATATGTCAACTTCCAAAAATAACAAAGAATCTTAATATTCTCCCACTCATTCTCTCTCATACTTTACTTTTATACTTCTGATACCAGAATAAAATTTAAGGTTTTATTCCAAAATCAATTGAAAATGAACGAGTAGCTTAAGATCTTTATATAGTCAATGCATATGCATGACTAGTTAATTCCCAATGTAGGATAATGTCTCTAAAACTGATACCAAGGTTCCATCCCAAAACTAATTGTCAATAGGAGAAGTAGGCATAGTGTCTCTAACACGCCCCCTCACCTGTAGCCAAGCTTAGCCTAAAATCTTTATATAATCAAGGCATGGCTTGTTGATTGCTTATATGGGATAATGTCTCTAACAGTGATGAAGCCATGCACCCCTTTTGTTGAGCAATGAGAGGGTTTAATTAGACCTGATGTAAATCCGATATGTGTCCAAAAAATCTTCAGCCCTTTATCGATCAAGGGTGTGGCTCTATCCGCACTTTTGATTGCAGCAGAGCTAGGGGATAAGATAGGATAAGTAAATCCAAATTATGTTATTGTAATTTCTTTGATATAATTATAAATATTTGACAATGGAATTTCATCCATTCCATTTCATATTTGAAGTAAATACTTGATTCCAAGATGCATTACTTGCTCATTTCTAAAGCCTAAACCATTCAATAACTTGACTTCAAGGAATTATATACTCCGTACGTCCCACTTGAATTAAGACATTTTGTTATTTTGAGTGTCTCACTCGAAATAAGACGAACCAAAAAATGGAAATGTTTTATTTAACGAGCCCACATTCGCACTCACGATAATTTTCCGCTCATTATTCTCCACCCCCACACTCTCTCGCTCTTACCTAACTTTTCATACTCAAAACACCTACTAGGCTACTTCACAAATATTTTTCCTTAATCCCGATGCCCAATCTAAAATTCATATTTCGAATGAGCATGAAATTCATGAATCATTATCTTAAGAGATGTTTTCTGAAAACTCAATAAAAGTCAATTTAACGTACGGAGTATATAATTCCTTGAAGCAGCGGAATCCATCTACTAGGCTACTTCACAAATACTTTCCTTCCCTTCGAACTTGTCGATTTTCTTGTCCGTCCCGAAATCCATCTCTTCTTGCAGCAGCGGAATACCCTGATCTTTCTCAACTAACTAGGCTCTGATACCACTTGTTAGTAAATCGAACAGAACAAGATGACATATAATAATGAGCGCAATCGATAAGAACATAGATTTAACGTGGTTCACCAACAACCTATTGGCTATGTCCATGGATGGAGGCAAAACATATATTATTACTATGGAGATCAAAGAACATATTACAGATGATCAATCTTGCGAACCAAGAAACACAAGAGATCCAGAAAAAAAAAAACAACAACCTAAAAACCAGGAAATCTAGTTTTCTACGGATACAAATCTCACTAATCTAGTTGCACGAATTATTGATCACAATAATTCAAGACTGTGCAAACCTTGGATTCAGAATTACGGATTTGGAACTTCTGTCTAACTATTTAAACTTCTTGAACTACTATCTAGTTCTAGTTGACAAGTTGATTATTATGCTAGGTAGAAAGTTGTATTTATAGACTCATAAATACCAAAACACTTGGCAATTAGGGATGGCAATTTGTCCGAACCCGATCCGTTCCGAGGGTGCTCCGATCCGAAAATTTCTGGTTCAATATGCAATTTCATGATCCTAGCGGGTTCGGGTTCGGTCAGACCCCCTGACCCGACCCGACCCGAACCCGACCCGAAATATTAGTGCTTGCCTTTTTTTTTTTTTATATATATATATATATATATCACCCCCCTTAGTTTCAACATTTACATTTTCCCCCTACCTATATAAACTAAAATTAGGGCTCGGCCTCACCAAAAACCAAACACACGCCGTTTCATCAAAGACGAAACACGATGCCCTCGCCGACGTCGCCGTCGAGTTCCAGGCCGTTGCTCGCCGTCGATCGCCGTTGCTCGCCGTCGCCTACTCGCCGGCATCACCTGCTCTCTCACTCTCTATGCGCCGTTCCGACTCTCTCTGTCTGCGCCGTTCGCCGTTCCCGTTGCCGCGCCGTTCGCCGTTCCAGTTGCTTGTGCCGGTGCCCGTGGCTCGCCTTCCGTTCTTCTCTTTGCTCTCCTCCTCAATTTCCATCGAGCTACTACATCTCCAACGAATTTAAGCTCTATTGAGGTAATTTATCAATTCTTAGCCATTGTATTTCAGTTTTTTTTGTTTGTTTTGGTTGATCGATCGATCGATCGATTAGTTTAGCTTCCCCAAAATCTGCAAACCTAGGGTTTTCTGGGAAGAGATTCGGATCAGTTCGGATCTCGGATCGGATCGCGGATATGGAATATTCGGATCGGATCGGATTCGGTAGAGGGGTTCTGAGGTTCGGATCGGATTCGGATCAGGTCTGATCCGATCCGAACCCGACCCGTTGCCATCCCTATTGGCAATAATGAATTATAATTCTCGGGCGAAACAACTCTATTTCATAAGGAAACTATAATTATGTACTCCCTCCGGTCCAAAATAACTGTCACTTTTGGACCAAAATTTTGGTCCAAAATAATTGTCATTTTTGAGCTAAATGTCCGTTTTACCCTTGCATTAAAACTTGTTCTCTTTTATTAATTGTCTTAGTGTGTGAGACATTAATGTAAGAAAGTTGCACACTTAATAGGGTAAAGTTGGAACTTTTGTGATTAAGTCATGATAATAATTGCATTTCTTAAGAATTGTGCAAATGCAAAAAAAAGACAGTTATTTTGGAGCAGAGGGAGTAATAATCTTCACCAAACACTGAAACAGTGAAATACTCGCTGTAGATAGAAATGGTTGCTGCATTGACCTCCCTGGGAGGGAAGGCGTGAAAGGCGCAAGAATTGCATGCCAAACTGCATTGTGCTTAGTGCTTACCATTACATGTGATTTTAAACGGAGGCAATGAGTTATGCTCTCCAGAGGAAGTTCCCATGTGAAGAACCCCATGACAAGTGGATCCAAGTCAGAAACCAACAAAATTTTACTCTTTTTCAAAAAAAAAATCAAAAGCAAATTTAAATATTTATTTTGAGACAGAAAAAATACTATAAAAACTCCCATCTACTATGCATCAACTTCACTACCCTCAACTGAAATGGAAGTCACCAATTCATCAAATCTGACAATCCGTCCGTTCAAACTCTCCGACGCCGACGACTTCCTTCTCTATGGCGGTGACGATAAAGTGACCCGGTTCAGCCTCACCCACACCATCAAAACCAAACAAGAAGCCTTATCTTTCATCGAGCACAACTGCATTCCCCACCCGTATTTCAGATCCATTTGTCTGAACGACCGTTCGATCGGGTTTGTTTACGTCAAACCAGGATCCGGGCTTGATCAATGCAGGGCAGGGGTAGGGTACATGTTAGCTGCCAAGTACTGGGGACAGGGGATTGTTGCCAAAGCCTTGAAGATCGCCATTGTTGAAGCTTTCAAAGCGTTTCCATGTGTGGTGAGGATTCAGGCTTTGGTCGAGTCGGAAAATGAGGCGTCTGGGAGGGTGCTGGAGAAAGTCGGGTTCACTAAGGAAGGTCTGTTGAGGAAGTACATGTTTAACAAAGGTGAAATTAGAGATATTCTGGTTTTCAGTCTTTTATCTACAGACCAAATAGTACTTTAGTTCAGTAATAAGGATTTTATTTTGTGATGAACATGTAATTTTGTTTGTGAGTTTCCGAAATCCTTGATAAAATTGAAGAAAGACATCTCTTTGATCTTTTACGATAAGTCCTTGTTTGGTGTGCGATAATAACCATTGAGTTCCATAAAATTTTAGTATATACTATCACATACTCTGTTAAGTTTAATGCCTTTGAATTTTGGGACGTAAATTTAAATGGATTAAATTAACAAGTTCGTAATTCCGAGACAGAAGGAGTATGGCTAAAGCTTTGAGCCTTGGCCATAAAAGCCGAGAGTTGTGCTTTTGGGCTGTGTCATGGCTTATTTGGTCAGGCATGTATTGGAGACTTTGGATATTAAAGGCATCCGTATATAATTGGTTTAGGAGGCCAGGTGTTCTGTTACCATGTCAGCAAACAAGAATTCTTGTTTGACAATTAGTCTTTTTCGGTATTAGAATTAGATTTGGAAATTAAGGGTGTGTATATTATACTCCCTTCCGTCCCAAATTAATTCAGTACCTTATTTTATTCAGAAAGTGAGAGAGATCAATAATTCTAGATCTAGGGTTTTGCATAGCTAGGAACTTTGTGATCAAAGTTCATGCAAACATAGATTAGTGTGATCATATTCTTGTAATTGTTTCTCCGCCATAATAATATCTGTTTCCCTTTGCCCGTGGAGGTAGCCAATAGAGATTGGTGAACCACGTAAATTCTGTCTTGTTATTTCTTGTGTTCATTATTGTTGCTATCTCTTGGGTCTGATTTACTAACAAGTGGCACCAGAGCCTGGTTAGTCAAGAAAGATCAGGGCATTCCGCTGCGGTAGAAGAGATGGATTCCGGGTTGGACCAGAAAATCGACAAGTTTGATGGGAAGAACAGTTTCAGTTTATGGCAGATCAAGATGAGAGCCATGTTGCGAAGACAAAGTTTGTGGGCTCCAGTGGCTACTGCAATCAGGGATCACAAGGATCCAAAAGGTAAGGCAGAGGTCGTTCCCACAACAGAGGATTCGAAGAAGGCTGCAGACATGGTAGTATTGGATGAGAAAGCTCATTCAATGATTATCATGAGTCTTGATGATGAGATCTTAGCGGAAGTAGCGGATCAAGAAACAGCGGGAGGCTTGTGGCTGACGTTAGAGAAGATGTATTTGACGAAGTCTCTAACCAACAAGCTCTATATGAAGAAGAAGTTATTCACTTTCCATATGTCTGAAGGTACGCCTATTAAGGATCATCTAGATCGATTTTCTGCTTTATTACTTGAATTGCGTAATATAGAGGTGAAAATTGATGATGAGGATGCTGCTCTAATTCTGTTGATATCTCTACCGTTGTCATATGAATCATATGTTGATTCATGCTTGAACAAAGAGACAATTACTCTGGAGCAAGTAAAGTCTGGTCTGAAGACTAGAGAACTGCGCCGAAAGGCGAGTGGTACTAGTACAGAATCTCAGTCATCAGGTTTGACTGCGGAAGGCAGCAAAGGGCATGGTCGAAGGAATGGAGGTTCTAGACGGGGTCCGAGACCTGGAGATATCTGTAGTTATTGCAAGGAGAAGGGGCATTGGAAGACCGACTGTCCCAAGAAGAAGAGAGAGCAGCAGAAATCTGAGTCGACTGCTGCGGTGGCAAGCAGTGACAATTTTGATGAGGATTGTGATTATGCCCTGGTGACCGAAGAAGAAACAAGCAAGGAAGTTGCATGGGTTCTAGATTCGGGAGCATCTTATCACATGTGTTCGCGCAAGGAGCAATTTACAACATACGAGCAGAAAGATGGAGACCGTATTTATATGGCTAATGGATCAGACTGCGAGGTGGTTGGCATAGGCTCCGTAAGGGTGAGAACTTCGGGTGATAAATCTCTCACATTGAACAAGGTAAGACACGTTCCACAAGTAGCAAAGAATCTGATATCGCTCAGTCGTTTGGACAAGAAGGGATACAGTTTCAAGGGTGAAGGTGGAGTTCTGGATGTCTACAAAGGTTCAGATGTGATTCTGAAGGGAGAAAGAAAAGGTTCCTTGTTCATCCTCCAAGGTTCTGAGAATGGTGAGGGTGTTGACGAGCAGGTGGAGCATCGTTTTACTCTAGGCCGGAGTGAACTGGGCAAGCCACGGCTAGAAGATCGACACACACCGGTTTTATCAGTCATGGTTGGCATGATCCAATGTCGACTGGATGGGCCACAATTGAATGACTGTTAGTCGCCCGTTGGGGCGATTCTGAGTGCCCGTAGGTGCACGTCTGGGTGTCTGGTGAGATACATTGCATGCAGAAAATATGATTGTCCAGAGGACAAGGTTGTTTGTCTGGTGAGGCAAATTATGGGTGTCTTGAAGATACATGGTGCACAAAATCTAGTGTCTTTGACAAAAGACAGACTGAGGCAAAGGTTGAAAAAAATCTGGTACGAGGGATGTGGCTCAAGGTGGAAGGCTATGTCTGAAGCTCGTATATTTGAATTATTAGGGGAGATTCAAAGTCAAGGTGGAGATTGTTAAGTTTAATGGCTTTGAATTTTGGGACGTAAATTTAAATGGATTAAATTAACAAGTTCGTAATTCCGAGACAAAAGGAGTATGGCTAAAGCTTTGAGCCTTGGCCATAAAAGCCGAGAGTTGTGCTTTTGGGCTGTGTCATGGCTTATTTGGTCATGCATGTATTGGAGGCTTTGGATATTAAAGGCATCCGTATATAATTGGTTTAGGAGGCCAGGTGTTCTGTTACCATGTCAGCAAACAAGAATTCTTGTTTGACAATTAGTCTTTTTCCGTATTAGAATTAGATTTGGAAATTAAGGGTGCGTATATTATACTCCCTTCCGTCCCAAATTAATTCAGTACCTTATTTTATTCAAAAAGTGAGAGAGATCAATAATTCTAGATCTAGGGTTTTGCATAGCTAGGAACTTTGTGATCAAAGTTCATGCAAACATAGATTAGTGTGATCATATTCTTGTAATTGTTTCTCCGCCATAATAATATCTGTTTCCCTTTGCCCGTGGAGGTAGCCAATAGAGATTGGTGAACCACGTAAATTATGTCTTGTTATTTCTTGTGTTCATTATTGTTGCTATCTCTTGGTCTGATTTACTAACATACTCCCTCCGTCCAGAAAAGATACTCTTGCTTTGGCTTTTATGGTTAACTCAATTGAACTTTAACCATAATTTAATGAAATATATAATTACCTCTATGCAATTCTAAAAATTGTTATTGAAACAATAACAACTTTTAAAATTACATAAGAATAATAAGATTTTCATTAAAGTTAAGGTCAAAGTTTAGTTAAGTTGATCGTAAAAATCGCGAGTATCTTCCGGACACAGGGAGTACTGTGATATGTAGTGAAATAGCATAGACGAGGCATAAGACAAGAGGCATAAACTAAGCATATTGACAAAGAGTCGGCTTTGTTTCACTGTAACAAATGTTCGAAATTTGACTAAATTACCCTTTTAAAAGAGGCATATTTAACCAAATTTCGGCAATAAATTGTACCAGGCACCAAATCTACTTTTTCAACAATTATAATGCTTTTTTCTTTTCGTCTTACAAAATTTATCTCATTTTTAGATTTTTATGATAACATAAATAAATTTTCACCAAATATTAATATCGATATAATCATTGTATAGTAAAATTCTGAAAACTGTAATGGCTACCAATAACAAATTTTATAATTTTATTGTGATTATTAAATTACCACCAATGCTCGGTCAATAAAAAGTTACTCCCTCCGTCTCAGTTTAAATTTCTTACTTACCTTTTTGGTATGTCCCAGTTTAAGGTTTTTAGTTGCTTTATTCTTTAAATCACTACAACAAATATGACTTTTTGCGACACTTTATAAAGTGCCGGAAACAGGAAAAAAATGCCGGAAAAGCTGTTTCCGACACATATTCCGGCATTTTTCTAAGTGTTGGAAAAAGTGGTGTCGGTAGTACTTTCCGGCACTTTAAAAGTGCCGCAAAATTTTTGGCACTTTTAAAAGTGCCACAAATTTCTGGCATTTTTCAAAAGTGTCGGGATATTCTGACACCGGAACTTTTTAAAGTACCGTATTTTAAATAAAAGTATTATTAAATTTACAATGATTTGAACACTAGACCAACCACATAGGAAACATGCTTTCTACCGCTAGGCTAAATAATTTATTGATATAAATTCACACATAAAATTATTTATTATAACACTTAAACTTATATTAATGCATTTTTATGGTTGTAGGACACATAAATCTAATATAACTAACAAATTAATGCAAACTGCAATAAAAATATGATTAAAATTCAAAATTACATGAAAATATTAAAATAAACCTCTTATTATTAGCGGCACTTTATAAAAAAGTGCCGAAAATAAGCGGCACTTATAAAAAGTGTCGGAAATTTAGAGGCGCTTTTAAATAAGTGCCGCAAAATTTCCAACGTTTTTATAAGTGACGCTAATTTCCGGCACAACTTTCGACACCTTTTGAAAGTACCGCTAAAATCTGACATTTTTTAAAAAAGTGCCGGAAATTAGTGGCACCTTTATGAAAAGTGCCAAAAATTTAGAGGCATTTTATTAAAAGTTCCGTCAATTTGCGAGTGCCGGAAATTTGCAGCACTTCATTAAAAGTGCAAGAAATTTACGGCATTTTCTTTATAAGTTCCCCAAATTTACGTCAATTTTACAAGTGCCGGTAAATAAGTGCCGCCAAAAGCCATTTTTGTTGTAGTGAATGGAAAAAGATGAATAGTGTTTTGAACATCCTTAGCCTCATAAAGTTCATATATTACAGAAAACCATCACTTACTCTTCTACTTTTCACCCACTTGCTTTATGAATGGACAATAATATCCTCCACACACTATTATTATTGACTCAAATTTACCTTGGTTTCTTAATAAGCGTGTAAAATCAAAACCTAAAAACCTTAAACCGGGACGGAGGGAGTAAAATGAAACAAACTTTTCCAACAAAGAAAGTACCTAGTCATACAACACACAATTTAGGGGGGGAGGGGGTTGGGGTTGGGGGGGGGGGGGGGGGGGGAGGGGGAAATTCTATCGTTGCAACAATTCCGACCACCTAGCAATCGAACGCATGATTTAGCCAAACATAAGAGATTTAAGAGAGGGATCACTAGGGAGAAGACTAAACATGACCATATCCATTGGTTTCCCCTTATTCAAATAATAGCTCCTCAAAACACCTTCTCTCTGAAACCCAACCTTCTCCAACACCCTCCCCGACGCCGGATTTTCCACATCCGCCACCGCCTCAAGCCGCCGGAGAGTTGGCCAATCAACAAACACAGTCGCCGCCGCCATTTTCAGAGCCCTAGTCATAATCCCTTTCCCCCAATACTTCGATCCAAGACTATACCCAACTTCAGCCCTGCACCCATCACTTTTCCGATCTAGGGTCACCACGATTTCTCCGACGGCGCGGTTTTTCAGGCAAACTGCTCTGAACCAACGGTGTGGCATGACGTAGTGAAGAAGATGGTTCATGGCTGTTGTCTTAGAGGCGTATGTTGTTGGGTACCAACCGGAAAATTTGCAGACGTTTTCGTCGGTAGCCCAAGCCATGAAATCGTCGACGTCGGAGGGATCGTACAATCGGAGGGTGACATCTGAGTAGTCTTCTTCTTCTTCGTCCTCCGGCTCTGCAGCTTCATTTGATTTGAAATGGGGTTCCTCCATTTTTAAAATTTGATCAGCTTACAGACTTTTATTTTCTAGCAAGAGAAGAAATGAATGTTGTTTATGTCAACAAAGATATGGACTTTTTAATGTGGAAGTTTTGGGGTCAATTCTTGTATCTTAGGCACTACGAAATGGACAAGTAGAAACTAGAAAGTGCTTGGAAATTGAAAGCCTCATACTCCCTCCTCTGTCTTAATTAATACGGGTCGTTTCGAGAGTTAATTTTTGTTTCTAAATATATGTTGTTTTACTAATTTTGAATTTTTTGTTGTTGTCGTTGTTTATACCCTTATTAATGATAGTGAACTATCTCTTGCACAATTAGTATTTAACTGCCAAAGTAAATGGATTACTTTAGGGGTATATGAGACTTTTTCACGTGCATTGATTGTATTTTTTTAAGAATTGTGCAAGTGCTCAAAACGATATTTATTTTGAGGCGGATGGAGTATTTGACAACACAATAAATCATACTCCGTCTGTCTCTAAATAGATGTCGTTTTGGAGTGTTTCACACATATTAAGAAATGTCATTAATGCACGCGAAGAAATCCTAAATACCCCTAAAGTAATTCATCTACCTAAGTAATTAAATGGTTAGGTAAGAGATAGTTCACTATCATTATTAAGTGTATAATTGATATAAAACAATAAAAAACATTTGAAAATAGTGAAACGACAAGTATTTTGAGACAAAATTTAACTCTCAAAACGACATCTATTTTGAAACGGAGGGAGTACTAAGCACAATTTTTAATTTATTATTCTCTACCCACTTTCTCTTATTCATACTCACAACATCTACTTTTTAAACTACTTTTTCAATGATATATTACTCCTTTCGTCCTAAAATACTTGTATTGTTTTAGACTTGTGCACACATATTAATATTAAGAAGTGTGGTTAATGTATGTGAAATAGACTAAACCACCGTTACCATAATTCAATTACCTAAGTGATTGCTTTTACAATGAAAACAAAATAATAATAATGTTGTATTTGGTAAACAATGCTAAAATGCCTAAGTAAAAGCAAAATAACAAATAGAATAATACTAGGGCCACAAAAAAATTACAAAATCGTGTAATGATTTTATTGTTATTTTTATTTAGAGTATGACGGGTACATTGTCGATGCAATCAATAAAATATCGTCACCTTATTTTGTGAGTAAAATTTTGTAGCCTCATTTTGTATATCTAGCATTGCTCAAACAAGTATTTTGAAACAAACTTGAACAATTAAATTACAAGTATTTTGAGTCAGAGAGTATCAAAAATCTTATTTTGAATTAGGAATCAGGAATCCAAAGCTTGAAGCCAATCTTTCAATGAATTAGGAACCAAAGCTTGAAGCCGAACCTTTTTTTTTTTCCCCTCCCTTTCCATCTCAAGATTGAAAGAAAAAATATTAATCATTTGTGTTAGAGCAATAACAAGACTTGATAAGAAAAGCGAGCGATCACAAGAACACCGATATACGTGGTTCACCAACTTGGCTACGTCCACGGGGAGGGGAGAGAATATTATTATCAATCTGGAGAAACGATTACTAGATCATACTATTACTGCTGCACGAATTATTGATCACAATAATTCCTAACTGTGCAACTGTAGAATTACAGACCTTGCTCTGAGCACTCTAATAATTTGTCTATGACAATCTGAAGTGTGATTTTAATCTAAACTACTGACCTCTATTTATACTAGTAAAGTTTATCTCAAAATCTCTTAGGAACTTGGAAACCTAGTCCAAAACTGATTTGGAAACCTTCCTTCTGCGCTCTGTCCCGGAATTACGAAATCTCTCTGTTGTTTAATCCTTTAACTCGGCGTCCCAAATTCAAAGGCATTAACCCAACAATCTCCACCTTGACTTTGAATCTCCATGACAACAAACCTTTTCTCCCCCCTCGCCTCTTCTGCTATCTAATAGCTGCGAACAATCTGCAAGTCCAAGCAATGTTGGAACTTGCTTCCCGTCATGAGTTTTGTGAACATGTCTGCAGGGTTGTTCGCCGTCCCTACCTTCACCTTTACCCGTTTCTCATCCCTTAGGAAATGATATCTGACATCAATGTGCTTGGTCCTCTCATGATGAACCCCAAGATCAATCCCTTCAACCATATTCCTTCCTTAGCGGACTCTGTCAATGCCACGTATTCTGGCTCTGTTGTAGATAACGTCACTGCCGTCTGCAATCTAGCCTTCCAACTAACAACTGACCCACCAAGCGTGAGCATATATCCGGTCTTCGATCTTCTTGAGTCAACATCACCCAAATCTGAGAAACCCTTGACTGCACATTATGTCCCATCTCCACAGACGAGTTTGACGTCGCTAGTGCGCACTGTAGTATACATCAAACTACCAACTGCACTAGCATAGGATACTCGAGCCATATACTCTTTCTCCTCAACCTATTTGGGCCTAAACGCGACTGTCTGTGCATTCACTGCACCTGGAGTGTCTATAGCCTTAGCTGTTGACCTACCAAACTTCTCTGAAACTTTCTTGATGTATCTCTTATGGGATAAGAACAGTTTCCATTTGGCTCTGTCTCTATAGATCTCTATACCCAGAATTTTCTTCGTGTTACCCAAACCCTTCATCTCTGCGACCAATAAGCCTTTCGACTTCTGAATCTCTGACTTATTGACTGCTGCTATCATATAGCTGTCAAATCTCTTGTACCACTGCCTAGGCGATTGCTTCAATCTACAAACTTGATCTTCCTTACCAGGAACTTGGAATCCTTCTGACTCTGTCACGTATATCTCTCCCTCTATTGCTAGCAACACTCTGATTGAAGTGTGTCTGACCACTGTTGAGAAGATCCCATTGTAGTTCACCTCCTCTCTCTGTGTGAAACCCGTTGCAATAACGCGAGATTTATACTTGAACTCTTATGCCGGTGACATCCTTTCCCTTTTCTTGAAGATCCACTTGCAAGTCATAATCTTTCTGCCTTCTGGCCTTGTAGTCAACTTCCAAGTCTAATTCCTATGAAGAGACTCCATCTCATCACCCATAGCCGCATACCACTGAGATGAATCTGAACATGTATCTGCTTTATTGAAAGTAGAAGGTTCCGTAAGATCGAGCTCCACTTCCTCAGCAACCAGCAGTGCATAAGACACCAAGTCTTCAAATCCATACCTCTTCAGAGGCTTCCCGAGATTAGCTCTTCTAGACCTTCCTTGTGCTAACCCATATTCCTCGGTAACTGAACTTGAACTTTCTGGTGCTTCAGTCTTTGTCTCTGTTGGTGGATCCTGATCAACATCTGATTGTGGGACAACTAACTCTTCAGTATCTTGTTGCTCCACCTGTTTTTCAACATCTGACTGTGGGAAAACTAACTCTCCAGTATCTTGTTGCTCCACCTGTTTATCAACACCGCCAACACTTGAAACAATCGTGGATTTACTAGTCCATACCTCATAGGGAACTTTGAGGCCAATACCGGTATGAAGTCCATGATTAATCAAGTAACATGTTGTATTAAGCGCTTCTGCCCAAAAACGTTTAGACAACTCTGTATTGGAGAGCATGCACAATGCTCCCACAAGCCATGTCTGATTCATCCGTTCTGCTACACCATTCTGCTGTGGTGTGCCTCTGCTGGTAAGATGTCTAGAAATCTCCACCTGTCTGCAAAACGAATCGAACTCAGTACTGCAGAACTCCAAACCATTATCTGTCCGGAGCTTCTTGATCTTCTTCTCTGTCTGGTTCTCCACTACTGTCTTCCAGTCCTTGAAATTCCTTAGGACCCCATTATTGTGCTCCATGATAACCACCCAAGGCCTCCTCAAGTAATCATCAACCATAGACAAGACATATCTGTGCCCCCTTAGAAATTCCTAACGTGAAGGTCCCCAACTCTCTGAGTGGATGTAATCCATAACGCCTTTAAGATCCTTGATCTTATGGCCATAAAGAAGATCTCTGTTAGTCAACTCATGCATCTCTCGAGTGCTCATGTGACCGAGCCTGATATGCCACAGCGTAGACATATCTCCCTCGTTCACCTCTTCTGATGCAGCCACTGTCGACTCTGCAAGCGTCTTTCCTTGGAGGAAATACAAGGAGCCCCGCTTAAAGCCTTTCAGCATCACTTCTGAACCGTTACAGACACTAACTACTCCACCTTTACCTTTGAAACTAAACCCTTTACTGTCTAACTGACTAAGAGAAATCAGATTATTCGTCATAAGCGGAACATGTCGAACCTCGTTCAAAGTGACAACCCTACCATCATGAGTCCTGACCTTGATCGAACCAATACCGACAACCCTGCAGACTGTACTGTTGGCCATGCTTATATCATCGCCAACTATCTGCCTATAACCGGTAAACCATTCTCTCCTAGGACTGATATGGTAAGACGCTCCTGAATCAAGAATCCACGCATTAGATGCGCATGCTGATTCTGATGTTACTAGAGCATAATCCTCATCTGAACTGCAATCTCTGGCCGTCATGGCCTCTGCTGTGACTGGTGCCTTGCCTTGCTTCCTTATGGGACAGTTGAACTTCCAATGCCCCTTTTCTTTGCAGAAATTACAGATATCCCCAGGTTTTGGACCCATCTTGTGTGAAGAATTACTGTTGGGTATGCTTATCTCTTAGCCCTCCTAATTATGTTAGAATTGATTGATACCATCACCTAAGTATATTCTATGGACTTTAGGACCCTATGTAAGAAGTTTTATAACTTCAATTTTTAGCCTAGTCCATTTTATAGTATAGGCTTAGAATATAGGAATTGGAGTGAAAAGGAATGATCTAAGCAAGTCAGTGGTCACTGCGCAGGACTTCTCTGCGCAGGACACCACTGCACAGGTCTCTCCTGCACAGCATTATATCTTACTCAGTTTTCAATGCATTCAGATCACCTAACTTGGAAAGCGATTAGAAGATGCACGCTTATTAAAAATGCTGAGGTGTGCAGAATCGACAAAGCAAGCACACTCAGCAGATCCAACGGTGGAGACGCGCTCAAGAGAAATATTTCAAATGAAGACAGCTGTCATCCTTCTAGAAGAAGCTTTTGAATTTGGTCTTCATGCTCAGTCTCCAACGGCTCTAAATACCTACGCACCAATCATATTGTGCCAGGTCATCAACTTTGATCAGAGCCCAAACGACTATAAAGGACACCTGCACACCAATCATAATGTGCCAGCTCATCGTCCTTGCTCAGAGCACCAACGGCTAGTTTTAAGCTCTCTGCTATAAATATCCTGCTCATCTTCATTTCCAAGTTGCTAGAGTTTGTGCTTTCATAAGTATCACTGAAGTTCTGAAGATAGCTGCTTACTATTCCCAGATTCAAGATCAACCTTCAAACCTTCATACCTTCAAACTCCTGCCCAGATCCTAAGCCTTAAATCACCAGAATTCTTCGTGCTCTTCATCTCATAGATTCATAGAGCCCAGAATTTCTGAACACACACACACCTCTTGAATCTTCGATCATTTAGATCTTACTTCTTGAGATACACCGGTTTAGTCTAGGATTTGTTCTTCATAGACTATAGATCTTTGAGATAGTTTGTTCTTCATTGTTGTATCTTGTAACTCTCTCATATAATAAGATCTTCATTAGAAAATCCAAGAATAACCATCTTGGTAGAGGACGTATATCTTTCATTGATCGAACCTCTCCAAATAGCTTGTTCATTATTCTCGCTATTTACTTCCTGCTTAATCATTTCTGAATTACTGCTTTGTTTGATCTTTCAGATTGCTATACTTTGCTGCTGTGCTTGTTATTGCTTATTGCCTTAGAAAATTTTATCCAACTCTTTAAGCCAAAACTTAGCGCGTGCGTATTTATCCTTGCGCAGCT
Organism: Campanula takesimana; assembly: GCA_026119855.1. NCBI lineage: Eukaryota > Viridiplantae > Streptophyta > Magnoliopsida > Asterales > Campanulaceae > Campanula > Campanula takesimana. Next base: position 114,708 of record JAOWBW010002095.1, read on the forward strand.
TTTTCCTGCGCAGGTGCTGCTTAAACTTCCGCTGTGCATTTCACACTCTCTCTGCGCGGTATACTTAGCTTATTTGAGAACTGTGCGCATAAGACATTGATTTACAAAAGGGTTTGAAAAGAATTTTAAAACGCTATTCACCCCCACTCCCTCTAGCATTTTTCATACCCTTGTTGCCCCTTCCGGACCAATAAGTGGTATCAGAGCAAACACCTTCATAAAACTTGTTTTGTTTTTCAAGCTTAATAGCTTGGGTGCCGATTCAAGATGGCTTCAAAATCTTGGGCAATGGCTAACTATTCACATGTTCCAGTGCTGAATGAAGATCACTTCAAAATCTGGAAGCACTGCATGCTCACTCATTTTTCTTCTATCGACGAGATCCTCCACGACATCATTCTTGAAGGACCCTACATTCCAATGAAGGCTAATCCTAATGCTGCTACAAATAAGGAAAATCCTACCATCAAGAAGAACAAGGAGGAATGGACTGATGAAGAAAAGAAATGGGTTGGCTATGATGGAAGAGCAAGGAACATCATTCTTAGCACTCTAGACCTCTCCACGCACAATCAAATTGTGAGCGGTGGAACTGCAAAGGAACTATGGGACGCTATTGAAGGATATGTGAATGGAGACAAAGTAAGCAAGGAAAACAAAAGATTTGTGGTTCAAAGAAAATTCAACTGCTTCATGAGAAAGGATGGTGAAACCTTGAGACAAACTTATGATCGCTTCTGTGCTGTTGTAAACTCTTGTAAATCACTTGGAACTACCTTCACCAATAAAGAAGTAAATTCTCAATTCTTAGATGCGCTAGGTTCCAGATATGTGCACAAGGCAAGTCATCTGGAAGATTCTGGATTTCTAGATACTAGGCCTCTGCGCAGCTTGTACGCTAACTTAAAAGTGTATGAGCTAAAGCTTGATCGAATCGACGAAACTGAAGGCAAAGGAAAACTTGTTTCCTATGTTGCTCAAAAGGAACCTGCGCCTGCTCAAACCTAGGACAAAGTCTCTACTTCCTTTTTACTTGAAATGGATGATGATGATTTCGCTATGTTCGTTAAGCAATTCCAAAAATTCAGGAATTCTCTAAACCTGGATCCTCGAGTAAACCACCTGCTAAATTCTCTCGTGGCAGAGACTCAAAGAAAGATGAAGAGTTGGTCTGCTACAACTGCAGAAAGCCCGGTCATTTTTGCTTCAAAATGTCATACTCCAAAATTTGAGTACATGAAGAGGAATACTGCGCAGAGATCATCAAGGCAGCGCGGAATGATTGCTGAAGAAGACTGCGCAGAAAAAAAACTGAAGACTTGGATAGAGACGGACACTGAAGACAGTGATGATGATGACTCTGAGGATGGACTGCTCTGCTTAGTGGCCAATGCTGATGCTGATAGCGATTCAGACAATGATCCCGATACGGACACAAAGGCTGCGCCAAGGACAATTCAGAAGAAAGGTCCCACTATCACAGAACTGGTGGAAATGGGACATCTGAATCCAAGAAGACAGAATGGCAAGTACTTATTTGCCAGAGTAGACCTATCAAAGAAATTTGTAGCTGCGCCTCCGCGCAAAGAATCTCTTGAAATTCCTGCTGAAATTGTAATAGAAAAGAATGACTCTGCTGCTGAGCGTGAGTCTATTTTTCAGCAAGCTGAAAAGGTAATCAAGAAATTTAATTCTATGAAAGAAGCAGTGGACTTATCAATTGGAGAAATTTCACAGCTTAAGACGGAGAAAACTCTTTTAAAATCTGAGATCACCCTCCTTAAGGAGCAGATTAAGAGCATGACTCCTCTTACTGAAAATAACCGTTTTCTTACAGATCAAAATGCGCTATTTAAAGTAAGAAATGAATAATTGGCTGCTCAAGTAGCTGATCTCACAAATATCACTGATGAGTGGACCAAATCTCGTGTCACTATGGACCAAATTCTAGAATCCCAAAAAGCCAGTGGAGACAAGGAAGGCTTGGGGTTCTCAACTAGTGATAACTTTAAATGCGCAGTTTGCTCTGAAAAGGAAAAGGAGTTTACACCACAGCAAACTATTGAAATTCCTAAAGCAAAGCACTCTGCTTCAATGGGTAAAAGACAGGAGAAAGTCCAGAGACAAAGTTTCCATTATGTCTACCCAAAAATGCAAACTGGGAAAGTCAAGGGTAAGGCTAAAGTTGAACCTGCGCATGACAACTCACATTCTGACTATGGTTGCGCTTCAACTTCAAATGTCAAATCTGCGCAAAAGGGTCATGCGCATGAAAGCCATGCGCCCCAACGCCAGATGTGCATTCTTAAGAAAAGCGCACCCAAACCTCAGAAAATGATATTTGTCAAAGCAAGTTCATCTGCTCCAGTAAAGAATGCTGCGCCAAAGAAAAGTAAAGAGTTTGTAAAAACCCAATCTATAAGTGGCTTTCATCATTGTTTTGTGTGTGATGATTTAGGTCACAAGGCTGCAGAATACCTTTTGCGATTTGCTCCTAATGCTAAGGGACGTAAAAATCCTAAGGTCAGACAGGAGTGGGTTGTCAAAAGTTGCTAACTCTAGGACCCAAGAATAAAGGGGACCTGCGTTCTTAAATATCTATCTTTCAGGTCTCCTGCTTCACTGCGCACTCTTCTCAAGCTAAAGCGCATATATGGTACCTCGACAGTGGATGTTCTAGACACATGACTGGAGATGTCACCGCTCTTGAAGATGTGCATGAAGGAAGAGGTCCCTCAGTAACGTTTGGAGATAACAACAAAGGGCACATAGTTGGATATGGAAGAATCAGAAAGGATAAAGTGTGCATTGAGAAAGTTGCGCTAGTAGAAGGACTCAAGCACAATCTGCTCTCCATATCACAATTCTACGATAAAGGTTTGGAATGTCACTTCACTGCAACGCACTGCTATATCAAAGATGGAATATCCGGACTGACTTTGCTCACAGGGACTCGTAAGACTAATGTTTACATTATTGATCTTACTGCTATAGATTCTATCACTAATCTCTGTTTTGTAGCAAAGAATGTAAGTGAAAGCGGCTGGCTATGGCATAAGCGCTTAAGTAATTTGAACTTCAATTATTTGGCTAAGCTAGGAAGGGAAAATCTTGTCAAAGGACTTCCCAAAGTAGCTGACCATCATGACAGAAAATGCGCAGCATGCCAGCTCGGTAAACAACCTAAGCAGTCTTTCTCCAGCAAGATTGCCTCCTCAACTTCCAAATGTTTACAACTGCTTCACATGGACTTGTTTTGACCGGTCACCACCGCGAGCATTGGAGGAAACAAATATACTTTAGTTGTAGTGGATGACTACTCAAGATACACATGGGTCGAAATGATGATATCCAAAGATGACTGCTATGATATCTTGACTGCACTATTTCGAAAGCTCCAAACTCAAAAGGAAGACGACATCGTGAGCGTTAGATCAGACAATGGAACTGAATTCAAGAATAACGGCGTTGCTCAATACTGCGATGACCATGGAATTGATCACAATTTCTCTGCTGCTGGAGTTCCTCAACAAAATGGCGTTGTGGAAAGAAAGAATCGCACGTTGATTGAGGCTGGAAAAACAATGATAGCTGAAGCTAAGCTTCCAAAGTATTTCTGGGGAGAAGCTGTCAACACTGCTTGCTTTACTTAGAATATGTCCCTCATCAACAAAGCCTACAACAAGACTCCATATGAGCTATAGAGAGGAAGAGCGCCCAACATTGCCTTCTTCAAGATTTTTGGCTGCAAATGCTATATCCTCTACAATGGCAAAGATCATAGAGGTAAATTCGACGCCAAAGCAGATGAAGGTATTTTCATTGGGTATGCCAAATATTCTAAAGCTTTTCGTGTTTTTAATAGAACTACTCTAGTAATTGTAGAATCTGTACATGTTACTTTTGATGAGCATTCTCTCCTTGAGCCACATTTGGCTCCAAATGATTCTGATGATTCTGCTGAGAATGTTGAGACATGTACGCAGCCTCAAACTGCCCCTGCGCAGAATGATAATCAAGATCAAAACAAGAATCAAGGAAGCCCATCTCATGCGCATACACCAGATGCTGCGCTAGAAGTGACTACTCCTGATGCGCAAACACCTCCTCCTGCGCATGATGTTTCTCCACTTCAGCAAATCACTTTTGATGATCTCGTTGCTGGAGCAAATGAAGTACCCACTGAAGATCTTCGTATTCCTACCACTCAACCTAACTTACCTCCTGAGGTTCGTGAAGTTAGAGATAATCCAACTTCAAATATCATTGGTGATCTCAATGTAGGGGTTCGTACTAGGAGAGCATCAAACTTCGATGATGAATATCACTCCTTTATCTTTCAAAACGAACCAAAGAAGATTGATGAAGCGCTCCAAGATTCAAGCTGGGTTACTGCTATGCAAGAAGAGCTTAATCAATTTGAGCGCTGCAAAGTTTGGACCTTAGTTCCCAGACCTCATGACCAAGGAGTTATTGGTACAAAATGGGTATTCAGAAACAAGATGGATGAAAATGGAAGCATCACCAGAAACAAAGCAAGGTTGGTTGCGCAAGGCTATAGGCAAGAGGAAGGAATCGATTACGATGAAACGTTTGCGCCTGTAGCAAGACTAGAAGCTATCAGAATTTTGTTAGCTTATGCCTCTCACAAGAAATTCAAGCTTTATCAAATGGATGTGAAGATCGCATTTCTCAACGGTGAACTCCAAGAGACGGTCTACGTAGCTCAACCTCCTGGATTTAAAGATAGCAGATTTCCAAATCACGTCTTCAAGCTTCAGAAAGCCTTGTATGGACTTACGCAGGCTCCAAGAGCATGGTACGATACTCTATCAAAATTCCTACTAGAGAAAGGCTTCAAGCGCGGTAAAATCGATACAACTCTCTTTATTGCTAAGTATAATGATCATTCTTTACTTGTTCAAATTTATGTCGAAGATATTATATTTGGTTCTACTAATGAGTTACTTTGTAAGCGCTTTAAAAAGCTCATGAAAAGCAAGTTTGAGATGAGTATGATGGGAGAACTCACATTCTTCCTCGGACTTCAAATCAAGCAATTGAATGATGGCATCTTCATAAATCAAGCCAAGTACACGAGGGACTTAATCAAGAAATTTGGACTTGAGAATGCTAAAGCATACGACACTCCAATGGCTACGGGCAATAAGCTTGATAAAGACTTGAAAGGTAAGAAAGTTGATCAAACTTTATATCGAGGTATGATTGGCTCTTTACTCTATCTTACTGCCAGTAGGCCAGATATTATGTTTAGTGTTTGTGTTTGTGCGCGCTATCAAGCGGATCCTAGAGAAGCGCACTTAACTGTTGTTAAACGCATTATTCGTTATCTTTCTGGAACTATTAACCTTGGACTTTGGTACACCAAAGATTCGAATTTCGATTTGCTAGGTTATTCAGATGCAGATTACGCAGCATGCATAATTGACAGGAAGAGCACAAGTGGAACATGTCATTTCCTTAGAAATCGACTTGTAGCATGGGCGAGCAAGAAACAAGCTGCTGTGTCTATCTCCACTACAGAAGCTGAATACATTGCTGCTGGAAGCTGCTGCTGCCAAATCCTATGGATGAAGCAACAACTAGTGGATTATGGAATTAATGAAGGAAATTGCCCAATTTTCTGCGACAATATGTCCACCATAGAAGTCTCCAACAATCCTGTCATGCATTCAAAGATAAAGCACATCGACATCAAATATCATTTTCTCAAGGACCACGTGGAAAAAGGAAATATACACTTAGAGCACGTGGGCACAGATAATCAAATTGCTGATATCCTCACAAAGGCTCTTGACGCAAAAAGATTTGTCTTCTTGAGAGGAGAAATGGGTATGCTTGAACTCAGCTAACTTGTCCATATAATTTGTCAATACTAATGTTTTTGTGTTTTCTTGATAAGTTCTTAAAGGTTAAGATTTCATACATCTGTGCAGACAATGCGCAGTAAGTTAATGCGCGTGAAAGATTAAGTTGAGATTTGAAGGATCTTTGCACACTATTCGCTCTGCGCAAAACGACATGCGCACTTCTAAGTGGACCGCATGTAAGTACTCTATTCATTATATTTTGCATATAGGTCCTTGATTGAAAAGTCAACGATTAGTCACAAGGGTACTTGTGTAATTTAAATTTTTCCGCGCCTTTATTTTTTGAATTTTCTTGGGAAATTGCCTTTTTACCCCTGCGCATGTCCCATTGTCATTTAATGCAAACTGCGATTAATGATAGCGCACCTTGCGAATGTCTGCTCACCATTTAATGAGGAAGGTGATGAGACAGCAGTCAGCTTCTATTCACTGACACACGCGCGCGCAAAGACTGCGCACGCGCGTCCCCCATTCGGCCACGTCACCCTGCTAACGTGCGCCCGTCCTTTCACTGACTCTGCATTTATGAGGAAGTTGACTCGATAGTGACCAGCTTAGGACTTCACACTCACGCGCACGCTAGGCCTGCGCACGCGCGCATCCGGTTGGGCCACGTCATCGCAGCACGTGCCCCACTCCGCTTTTTCACCAACTGTTCTTGCGTTGACGTCACTATTTTTCCCTCTTTTGGTATAAACCGTCTGCGACCTCTCTTCTCTCTCTTTTCTGCTCATTCTCTTTCACCAAACCTCCATTTTCTCTCTCTATTTCTTACCAACTTCCAAAGATTTCCTCTTCTTCTCTCTTTGACCTTCATCTTCTCCAGATTCCATCTTCCCAAAACTTCTTTTTTCATCTACATTTATTTCTATATCAATGGCTCCAAAGAAGACCTCAAAGAAAATGACCGAAATCATTCTCTCTTCTTCATCTGAAGAAACTTCTTCCTCTTCTCGCTCTGGGTCTGATCAAGAACAACCACCTCCCCAGCCTATCGTCGAAGATATGGTATGATTTCTTTCTCTGCTTTTTAATTTCCGCCATTGTTAGGGTTTAAAGCTTTACAAGCTTCCCTTTGTGATTGTGTGCTTGTTTGTTGATCCTTTTTGAAATCGATTGTTGTGTTGTGTTCGTTTTTCCCTGATCTACTCTTTCATGTCATTTATTTCATGATCAATACCCTTTTTAAGTGTTTTCTACAAATTTTTCTGTCCAAAAACCTCTATAGCAGACGAACGGTTATTCTGAATTTATGGGTTTGTTTTGATGTTGTTGTCTATATTGTTTACATGGTTAACTTCGTCCTGTTCATGCGGTCATTTCGATGTATTTTTTATTGGATTTGGACAACTTTTGATTTTTGGTGTTCTTGATGTACTTCGTGTTCATGAACAGTTCATTTCGTGTTCTTCAACTTCTTGATTTCTCTCTTATGCTCTGGTTCGCATAAGAATTTCCAAGTGTTTGTGATGTGCGTATGCTTGCTTGGCTTTGCGCATTACTTTTATGATATCTTGTATGGAGTTACTGCGCAAAGGTACCCATGCGTTATCTGTTCATGCGCAACGCTCCATGCACAATAGAACGTCTAATTCATATTTTTGTTTTGCGCAGAATCCCTTCTATTTCATTTGTGGATGGGAAGTCAATCCGCGAGATCTCAACCAGGATGCTGTTGGGTGCAGATTGATAAGGCATCTGCGATCCTCTGGAATTCTTCCTCTCTTCACTTTGGATCAGCCATTCTACGTGCCTTCTCTTGTCGATGAATTCTTCGAGACTGCGCGTGTTGTTCCTGCCAAGCACAAGGGTGAGAGCACTGAGATCATTATGGCGGTGGTGCAGAATTGCGAAATCTTGGTTCACCTTAACCACATCCGCAGACTTTGCGACTTCGATGTCGGTGATGCGCCAGAGACTTTTGATACTGCACGGCAATACAGATTGGCTATGAAGTTAGTTGGCGAGCCCACTCTTGTCAAGCGATGGTCTGTGCATGATCGCAAAGAGTTTGGTGAGGTGATGTATCACCTGTGAACCTTGATTGGCGATTCCCTGAACTGCAAGAATGGGAACAAGGGAAAGTTTATTTCCAAGCAATGGGAATATTGCTGCGCCATCTACTTGAAGGAAAGGCTGGGTTGGCCTCAGATCATCTGGAATGAGATCACCAAAGCAATGATGAGCTATGATACGCGCCTCAACGCGTCAAAACCTAAGTATCGGACGCACTGTCGCCTGCTATCCAAGCAATACACTGAATTAAATGACTTTGTAAGGAAGACACCAATTCTGAAGCAGTCCTGTGCTTCAAAGTTTTATTCTCGAGCGCAGCTTCATCTGCTGCGCGATGAGATTGGCGATGCGGACTACTACAGAATCTGGCGATCTGATGATGATCCTAACAGAGAACCTTGGTTGGGAAAGTTACCCAAGGAAGGCAAGGCCAAGGGCACTGAAGGCCCAAGTGCTGCGCAGGAAACGGCTGATGAAGCCTCCAAGCGCAAGGGAAAGGGCATTGCTGAGCCCAAGTCAAAGAAGCACAAGGATGTTTCCAACGTCCAATCCACTGCAGGCATTAAGATCAGAGAGCCTGCCCCTGCTGCTCCAAAGCCTCCCTCTAAGAAGCGCAAGGCTGATGCGCCTGCGCCTTCCCCGAAGAAGACTAAGACTGCCAAGGGTGCTTTCCAACGTATTCCTCCTGTGCATGACTCTGGGTCGCGCATGGATCACACTGGTGATTCTGAAGATGCTGGGATTCAGGGGGAGACTCATCCCAAGGCCCCAGCTGTGCAAGACCCTGATGTTGCTCCCGCGCCTCCTGCTGATGCCCCTCTTTCTCCTCGGCGCAAACAGAAGGTGAGTAGTAGCGCAAAGGGCTCCAAAAAGCGCCATACTCCCTCTCCTCCAAGCTCTCCTCGAGAACCAACATCCAGCGCATTTCAGCGCGTTAATATCCCTGTTGGCAATACTCACAGGGTTACCTCTGTTCTGGATGAAGGCATGGACATTGAGCCTGAGGATAAGGATGATGCTGATGAAGTGGATCAGACTGTTGGTGGTGATGGCGCAGCTCCTGAGCCTACTGCTGCGCCCACTGATAAACCTGACTTTGTTGCGCCTGAGATTCCAGCGCCTCCTCCTGCTGCTGATCCTATCCCAGAAGATCCTGCTAAGGATGGTGTCACTGCCTCTGAAAGCAGTGAACATTCTTCTGCGCATAGACCTCCTGCGCATCTGTCTCCTCCACGCCAGTCCCCTCTTGATCCCATCTCCACAACCTCTCCTCCCAAGACAACAGAGGAACCGCCTCCTGCCACTTCAACGGTTCCTGCGGTATCTACCTCGTCTCTCTCCTCCTCCAATGAGCTGCGCCAGATCTTACAAGCCTTGAATTCCATTCAAGTGAATCAAGTTGCTGCGCAGTCTCAGATGGCTCAACTCATCACTGCGCAAACCGCATTCAAGATCAACTTGATGCGCAGCGATTGGAGATTGCTGCCATTAAGGGGGAGAATGCATCAAAGGCAAGTACCTCTGCCGCCGGCCCCTCTACGCAGCGTATCCCGGATGCTTTAGATCAAATGATCCTGGACTCGTTGAAGTCAATTGCTGGGATGCTCGAAAATGTTTGCACCTACACCGCTATAAATGATGGGTTTATAGGAATGCTGAAACGTCTGCGCAAGAGCCTAGCCGATGGTTTACTTGAAGGGTTTGCTGGCCTTAAAGCACAGATAGAGGAGAGATTTGGCCAAGGTGGTCCTGCGCAAGCTGGTGCGCTAAATATGGAAAGCATCAGGGAGAACATTACTCAAGCGATGACTGATTTCGCTGACGGGTTCAATGCTAGGATGGACCAAGCAATGTTTGACATTCAGGCCAGCGTGAACACCCAGAGCCTCCACACTGACACTCGCCTTGAAGCTACGCAGGCCACCATCATCGACACCATTAATGCTGCTGAGCAGTCATATTTCAACCAGATGACTGGGCATCAGATGGCCTACGCAGCAAACTTCTGAGAACTGCAAGCAGACAACAGGGATGCGCGCAGAGGAATCACAGTTTATGTTGAAGAAGCTGTTGCGTTCAAAGAAAAGTTTCAAGAGCTCAAAGTTGAGCTTATGAACAAGTTCAACAGCCTGTAGAATGAGCTGCGCGAAGCCCTTCACCGGATCAACATAGATTAGGATCTATGTAATTTTTTTTTGCTTTGCGCAAGTTATTCCTTTTTGTGCGCATATTTCTTTTCTCTTTCAAACTTGTAATATCAACTCTTAACAGTTCAAGTTTTAATGAGAAAAATCGCATCATTAGTTTCCAAAACCTTGTTCAATTCAAACTATTCGTTTGTGGAACAATGAATGTTTTATTTTACCTCATGCGCACATTATTAACTGCTCACATTTTCTTCGCATAATGTTTAAACATTCAGTTTAAACGCATACTTAAACTAAAACTCATATCATTTGTATGCGCTGCATGTTATTTCTGTCTTTCCCATACTGTAAGTTAATCTTTTGGATAGACTAAAAATCTATAGCATAGGCTAGTGTGTGCATTGACTTGAGGCATGATTTACCATTTTTATGGACATGTTATTATCAAGTACAATGGATTGCCTTTGTTATAGTAGGTAATGGCATCAATCATTTAGGGGGAGATTGTTGGGTATGCTTATCTCTTAGCCCTCCTAATTATGTTAGAATTGATTGATACCATCACCTAAGTATATTCTATGGACTTTAGGACCCTATGTAAGAAGTTTTATAACTTCAATTTTTAGCCTAGTCCATTTTATAGTATAGGCTTAGAATATAGGACTTGGAGTGAAAAGGAATGATCTAAGCAAGTCAGTGGTTACTGCGCAGGACTTCTCTGCGCAGGACACCACTGCGCAGGTCTCTCCTGCACAACATTATATCTTGCTCAGTTTTCAATGCATTCAGATCACCTAACTTGGAAAGCGATTAGAAGATGCACGCTTATTAAAAATGCTGAGGTGTGCAGAATCGACAAAGCAAGCACACTCAGCAGATCCAACGGTGGAGAAGCGCTCAAGAGAAATATTTCAAATGAAGACAGCTGTCATCCTTCTAGAAGAAGCTTTTGAATTTGGTCTTCATGCTCAGTCTCCAACGGCTCTAAATACCTGCGCACCAATCATATTGTGCCAGGTCATCAACTTTGATCAGAGCCCAAACGGCTATAAAGGACACCTGCGCACCAATCATAATGTGCCAGCTCATCATCCTTGCTCAGAGCACCAACGGCTAGTTTTAAGCTCTCTGCTATAAATAGCCTGCTCATCTTCATTTCCAAGTTGCTAGAGTTTGTGCTTTCATAAGTATCACTGAAGTTCTGAAGATAGCTGCTTACTATTCCCAGATTCAATATCAACCTTCAAACCTTCATACCTTCAAACTCCTGCCCAGATCCTAAGCCTTAAATCACCAGAATTCTTCGTGCTCTTCATCTCATAGATTCATAGAGCCCAGAATTTCTGAACCACACACACCTCTTGAAGCTTCGATCATTTAGATCTCACTTCTTGAGATACACCGGTTTAGTCTAGGATTTGTTCTTCATAGATTATAGATCTTTGAGATAGTTTGTTCTTCATTGTTGTATCTTGTAACTCTCTCATATAATAAGATCTTCATTAGAAAATCCAAGACTAACCATCTTGGTAGAGGACGTAGATCTTTCATTAATCGAACCTCTCCAAATAGCTTGTTCATTATTCTCGCTATTTACTTCCTGCTTAATCATTTCTGAATTACTGCTTTGTTTGATCTTTCAGATTGCTATACTTTGCTGCTGTGCTTGTTATTTCTTATTGCCTTAGAACATTTTATCCAACTCTTTAAGCCAAAACTTAGCGCGTGCGTTTTTATCCTTGCGCAGCTTATTCCTGCGCAGGTGCTGCTTAAACTTCCGTTGTGCATTTCACACTCTCTCTGCGCGCTATACTTAGCTTATTTGAGAACTGTGCGCATAAGCCTTTGATTTACAAAAGGGTTTGAAAAGAATTTTAAAACGCTATTCACCCCCCCCCCCCCTCTAGCATTTTTCATACCCTTGTTGCCCCTTTGGGACCAACAATTACCTTGATTGTTTCTTCCTCCCACTAGAACCCCTACTGTTGCTACTGCTAGCAACCAAACCTGATGACTGGGTACCTGCCTCATTCTCACTCGCCTTTCGGCGCAATTCCCTCGTCTTGAGAGAAGTTTTCACTTCCTCTAGAGAGATCCCATCTTTACGATTTATGCACGAATCGACATAATGTTCATAAGACATAGGTAAAGATACTAAAAGCTGCAAGGCTGCATCCTCGTCATCAACAACTACTCCTATATTACGCAGTTCAAGTAATGCAGAAGTAAATATGTCAAGATGATCATTTATGGGCGTACCTTCAGTCATACGACAATCATATAGCTTCTTCTTCAGGTATAACTTGTTGGTCAATGAACGTGTCATGTACATATCTTCCAACTTTAACCAAAGATCGCTTCCGGAGTCTGTTCCTGCAACATTGGTTAGGATCTCATCATCCAACTGTCTGATGATCTTGGCGTGAGCCTTCTGATCTAACTTCTTCAATGCCGCCACCTCATTCGCTGCTGCTATCTTGTCCTTCTCTGACTGTTTTGCTGTACCTTCTGTGGTGACTGCCTTATCCTTGGAATCCTTACGATCCCTGATTGCAATCTCCAACGGTTCCCATAAATCTTTGTCTACCAACAAAGCCTTCATCTTGATCTGCCAGAGAGAAAAACTATTCTTCCCATTGAACTTGTCGATCGAATCTGCTCCTTGACCCATCTTCTTGTTCTATGCAGCGGAATCCTGAATCTCTAACCACGAACCAAAGCTCTGGTGCCACTAAGAGAAATCGCAACAAGAAACTCCAAACGCATACAATCGAAGACAAAACACCAGCAGCTTCTGTCCGGATACAATTTTGGATGCTACGGACATCAAAATCCAATCTCCACCGTTCAGATCGAAGATATATGAGTCCCAAAGCTACTCACCGAAAATCAGCACGATCTAACGGTGAACGAATGCTCTATGCCTTTTTCTTCACCGCTGCGCTGGATAAAACGGACCAGAAACTGCTACCTTGTTTTTTCTTCGATCTTGGATCTCTTCCGTCGATGCTAATTCTCCTTTTCAACCAAGGTCTGATGCCACTTGTTAGAGCAATAACAACAACACCGATATACGTGGTTCACCAACTTGGCTACGTCCACGGGGAGGGGAGAGAATATTATTATCAATCTGGAGAAACGATTACAAGATCACACTATTACTGCTGCACGAATTATTGATCACAATAATTCCTAACTGTGCAACTGTAGAATTACAGACCTTGCTTTGAGCACTCTAATAATTTGTCTATGACAATCTGAGGTGTGATTTTAATCTAAACTACTGGCCTCTATTTATACTAGTAAGTTTATCTCAAAATCTCTTAGGAACTTGGAAACCTAGTCCAAAACTGACTTGGAAACCTTCCTTCTGCGCTCTGTCCCGGAATTACGAAATCTCTCTGTTGTTTAATCCTTTAACTCGGCGTCCCAAATTCAAAGGCATTAACCCAACAATTTGAACTGTTTGCAAAAATCTAATCTTGGTTCAATCTTTTATTGTCAAATTGAGTAACTTTTACTCATTAGTTACTCCGTCTCACCTCATTTGAGACTTAAGATGTGGACACAATAATTAAATAAAAGAATAAAATAAGAAAAGTATATGGTAGAAAATAAGAGAGATAATGAGTGGGGGTAAATAGTAGTGTTGATTGAATAAATTGAGTGGTGAAAAATGAAGAGAGAGAATGAGTAGTGGGGTAGATTCAATATAAAATTATTAAAGTTTGCTAGATGAGACGAACAAAAATAGAAATAAGTCTCAAGTGAGCTGAGACGGAGGGAGTCTTTATGAAGCATTAACCGATTCCCCTAACACTATCCAGTTGACTTAACTGAAATTTTACATTCTCCTAAACGGAAATTCAAAAAAGTTAATAGAAATAAGCAAAGTTGACTGGATTAAAGGATATGGTTAAACAAGAGTCCTACTATTCACACCCGCACAATTGTTGAATAAACATTCTTTAAAAATGCCATCAATCAAAATTCCATACTAACCCTCTACTAAATACACTTATAATGTTCGGTTGATGCTGCTTGAACAAAACAGTGGTGTTCGGCCGAAACAGAATGAACAAAATTATAATGTTCAGTCAAATTTGGCTGAA
>JAOWBW010002096.1:0-37408 GCA_026119855.1 Campanula takesimana
AGGTTACGAATAAGGCGAGCTTGAGATATCTCGAGAATTACGTATGGAAATAATTTGGATTCTTCGATTTTGAGTACGGATATTGATTAGTAATAAAGATAATGATGGAACGATTCGGTTCATGAGGTAGTGTTATCGTAAGCATCATTTAAGGTTACCTTGTAGTGGGTTAGATTGGACAATTGAGGAATTTGAGAAATGGCGGAACTATCGTATCCGTAGCTATTGGGTCTTTCGGGTAAGTCTCGTTAAAATTCGGGTCGAATTTTCTTTAAGGGGGAGTGAATGTCACGACCCGAAATATAGGCTCTATTTTATTAGTAATTAAATGATTTTTATTTAATTATTTGCTTATTTATTTATTTAAATATTTATGTGTGCATATTATGTTTCATAATAATTATGCCTAGCATTTTATTTGGGTCATTTGGGCTAGTGTGGAAGCGTTGAGTCTTAATTGTTAGTCGGGAGTGTAAGTATTTGTGTTAGTAGATGGGGAGGGGTCTAGTTGTAACTCTTTAAAATAATTCCCCTACTCCCTCTCTTCTCCCCCTCACCTCCCTCACTCATCCTTCTCCTTCCCAGACAACTCTCTCTCTCTCTCCAAGCATTGTGGGTAAGTTTTCTTCCTCTTCTTCTCTCTTCATTTCCTTCCTCTTCCTCTCATTATTTCTCATTTCTTAAAACATGAATCTTGTTTAGATCGTCGATAGGATCGTAGGAAGCCAAGAAATTTCAAGTTCCGGGAACTTTGAGAAAATCCGGGTAAGTTACTTTTCCCCCATTTTTGCTAAAAATGTTCATTCCATGCTTAGTTGATACTATGATTACCATTTCTTGCTTCTTGGGTTGATTTTGAGATGATTTGCATTTTATCCCATTTTGTGAAGTTTTGGTGTTGAATCATCCCTTGGATTGAGTAGATTAAATGATGTTTTATGAGTTGTTTTAGGTATATAGGGTGTTTGGGTATCTTAGTATACCTATTAGAAGCATTTGGGTTTGAGTTATGTTGTTGGGTGGAAAATTTGGGAGAAACCCAGTTGGTTTTGGCCGTTTTCCGGCGACCTTGGTGCGTGG
Organism: Campanula takesimana; assembly: GCA_026119855.1. NCBI lineage: Eukaryota > Viridiplantae > Streptophyta > Magnoliopsida > Asterales > Campanulaceae > Campanula > Campanula takesimana. The sequence continues at coordinate 1,081 of JAOWBW010002096.1, forward strand.
GCGACCGCCCATGATGGGTTTGGGCGACCGCCCATGAGATCAGTTAATCCAGAGAATTTGAGCAAAGTGAGTAGGCGACCGCCCACTTTTGGGTTGGGCGACCGCCCAGGAAGTCAGTGGGTTTTGGGCTTGGGGTTGGGTTTTGGGCGACCGCCCAGACTGGCTATGGGCGACCGCCCATACCAGCTGTTCTGAGCCTCTTTGTTATTGAATTGTTTTAAGGTCCAAGCCCGATCTAGGCTCGAAGTATCACCCTAGTTGACTTAAGTTAATGTTGTGGAACACTTATTGTTCGAGAATGATCCCCTTGTGATCGATTGTGATATGGAATTTGATTAAGTATCATTTTGGGAATGTGGTCATCTTTGATGCACGGTTTGTATTGGTTTACCTTTGTGGTGATTTAATTGGAATGGTTCCCTACTTTGGAACCTTAAGTTGTTCATTCATGCTAAAATTATTATTACTTAGCGTTCATTTGGAAGCCCAGCTGGCATATTTGTTGCATCGGGCGATGGGAAAGATTATAATGGCAAAGCCAAGTCCATTATAATGTTGACCATTGTTTTGCCCTTACTATACCCCTTCTCCAGATTGGCCTTGGAAAGGATAAGTCAGCGTTCCTTTGTGAATGTATCTGGCTAACGGGCATGACTTTGTGTCATGGTCCTTGTCCCTTGTGACACTTTTATGATTTGGTTCCGGTACCGGGGTTTTCTCTTCGGCTTTCATGCCATTATGAAGATGTTGATTGTTGATTATTGAAGCTGCGCAGCGATCCTTTATTTGGATGTTCCAGTTTGGAAAACCTTGGCTATGTATCCACTTATGAGTGTTTATTTCAGCTTTATGTGTTGCATGATGAGCTGGTCGTTATTTCCAAACGGTATGGGACGGTTGGCGATAGGGAGCCTCTCATTTGTTGTTATATGTTTATTTATATGATTGATTATTGGATATTACTGTTTGACAGCATGTCACTTATTATTCCGCTGCTATCTGTCTTATGTTAATTGCTATTGGTCATTGCATATTAGCATGTCATGTAGTTGCATTAGTAACTTACTGAGATTTATTCTCACCCCGTTTCTTGTTTCAAATTGTTTTCCTTAACCCCCCCCAGGAGGAAAAGGATTAGGATTCGCGGATCGAGGAGGACGTCGAGAGGATTGAGATTTTGGGCAGGTTGTTTGATCTGTTTGCATTATTTAAATGTATAACCTTTTGGGGATAGTTTTACCAATCGATGACGTCATTAAGAATTGTATATTTGTATTTTGTTGGGCATAAACTTGTGGAAGTTTATGATAGTTGTAATCGGTTTTTATCAATCTTGGTTTTGTAAAATTTTGGATCATCACCTTTTGTTATCAAATGAAAATTTTAACTTCAGTATTTTAGAGTTTTGGTCTTAAGTCGACGTCCAGCTCGCGTATTCCGGACCCGCGGGTTCGGGGTCGCGACACTCATCCCCTTTGAAGTAGCCACCCACTTGTGTTTCTCTCGGTTCTTCCTCGGTACCCAAATTCACTTTGGTCAAAACCTTTTCGGCAGATTGGGCACGGTTTTCCTCTTGATCGGCAACCTTCTTTGTGAATTTCTTAATGTATTGTTCGTTTAGTATGTCTGCTTTATTAGTTGATTCATTATTAACCGTTTTCAAGTTATTAGTTAATTTATCATCTAATAAGTTGGCAATGAGGGGATACTCGGAAAGGTCTATCATTTCATTCAATGCAAACAGAAATACAACATTGGCTACGAGTTCATAGTCTTCGGGCGTGAGGCCCTCGGACAAGAATGACTCAAATTCAAAGAGGAGGGATTAGGGAGACTCGATTACATTCCTATAATACTAGACTCAAGAGGTCGAAGAACCAATCCAAGCACTGCGGTCATTTCCTCCTTGCTAGCTGCTGGCCCGGAAAGAGTAGCCCAATTCTTTAGCGGCATGTCAGTGGGTACAACCGAGGTGCGAGGGTCGAAGCTTCCTATTGGCCCGTCTCCTATTGCAGCGACCATTTCTTTCCCGTGATCAATTAGGCTAGGTAGAACCGTGTCTTCCTCAAACAGTTCTTGCATCACTGTCCTATCCCACTCGTTTTCTTCAGCCTTTTCCTTTGCCTTCCCAGTAGGCGTCTTTTCGATCTCATATTTGTCATACTGGCCCCAAGTGGGTTCTTCCTCTCGGTTGCCTCCTGCTGCAGACAAAACCTCAAACTGTTTTATCACCCTGGACACTCCTTTGGAAATATGCTCGTGCCTTGTGGGTGCTCTGGCCGTGTCAAGGAATGCTCTCCTGATAGGGTTGGCGGTCTTTCCTCAGAACCTTTTGAGGTCTTCTTACAGTCGGTCCCAGTTGCTCACCATTTCCTCCTCTCCCTCCGAGGTCCCGATTTGCGTTCCCCCCTTAATGAAGTAGCGGTTTATGTCAAAAGTGTAGGGGCGGAGGTTGGGAGCTTTGTAAGGGATCCCTTGGGCCCTGGCTCGGCTTTTCTCTCGGGCCATCTTCTTGTCCATCGCAAGATCCTCGGGTTTCGGCTCATACCCCAAACCGTGGAGCGTCTTTTACTCCTTGATTTAATAACCCTGTGGGTCCCTTGGAGCCTCCTTCCTAGACCAAGCCCCGGGAGATAGTGCATCAGGCGCATCATTTTCATGGCGGGGGGAATCTTGTCCTTGGTAAGTGTGAGGTCCATGCAATGGACGTGGGTCTCAGATGGTATCCCTGTGAAGCCGGTAAAGACTATACCACTCCCTTCATGTTGGATTTCCAATACGGGGATCCCATTAGTGTTGGTCCCACCTGTAGTGACGTTATCCCCGTAGATTACAGTCAGATTCCCTCCCTGTACAAATTTTACACATTGATGTAGGGTGGAAGCGACCCCATTGACTTTGTGTAGCCATGGGCGCCCTAGCAAGGCGGTGAAGGAAATGGGAATGTCAAGCACTTGGAAGTCGGTCGGCATTTTCTGTTCCCCAAACCATAAATTCAAAGTCGCCAACCCAAGAACCGACCGGGCTGTGGAATCGTATGCTTTGACAGTTACCAAAGAGGGTCTCAGATCCGTCGTCTTGTGCCCGAGTAAATCCATCATTTTAGCTGGAAGGACGTTCATAGCCGAGCCATTATCAACCAATACTCGTGGGAGACGGCGCCCATCCAACTGCACTGTGATGTACAAGGCCTCATTGTGGTTAGCCCCAGACTTGGGCAAGTCCAAGTCGGTGAACGTGACTATATTCCCATATTGGATGCTTCCAATCATTTGTACAGCCTCTTCGGGGGTAGCTGTGGTGGTAGTGACAGGAAGTCATCTAAGGTAGGGAAATTTTCTTCTTCTCCCGCAGGCAGGTTTAAAGAGAGTACGGGGGAAGACACCTCGTCCTCGCTTTCACACAAAGCTCGAATCTCTTTGCGAGATAGGGAACGGGCCGCCTCTCTCATCTGTGCAAGGTGCCTCCCGTAGTCATATTCCCCCGGGTTCTTGCAGCCTCCATACCTTCGGTTCCGTGATGACAACACACCCGTCTTATTACTCTTTCACCGCTTGGCGAGTCTCCAACTTCCATAACATGGTAGTGCTCATCATGGGGAATGCAACATCTGTTCGGGTCGTGGTCAATTCTTCCCAAAGCTCGTTTGATGGCCATTTCCAATTCTTCCGCGCAGTCTTCGTAGGTCAATTTGTGTTTAGTGAGCTTAATCACTTTTAATTTGCCTTCTTGGCCAGGAACCTTTGCGCTCATCACGGTAGTCATCATGTTGTTAGGAGGACATTCCATCTTTCCCTTTTGCACGCAGTCCCAAAAAATGTCTTTCCATCTTTCCCCAACTTCAATCAAAGGGGTGTTGAATTCCCAAAGAGTTATTGTTGTCGGCTCCCTGAATTCGATCATGTTCACCCTGGTTTGGCCAAACTAAATCATGTTGACCCTCCCATTTTTCGGGAACGGGTTATTGACCACGTTCGGCCCCCTGGGGTGTTCGAGTTTCCCTTTAGCAATCAAATCCAAGATAACGCGTTTCACTATGGAGCAATTATCGGTGTTATGCCCATGGTAGTTGTGGAAAGCACACCATTTGTTCTCATCTGTGAACCTTCCGGATTTTTGGGCTGAAAGTTGATCAAAGGTTTCGTGAGGCCTTGCTTCACTAATCCCTCAAAGACTTTGCTAATGGGCATTCCAAAATCCTCAAACCTCACATAGGGGCGCTTTTCAGAATTGCCCGGCTTTAGTGAGACCTGCTTTGGGCCTTCCCCTTGTATGTTGTTGATGACCCCCAAGACTTCTTTCCCTTTTCTCGTGGTGGGAGGTCGGTATCGGTAAGAATTTTTATTGCCTTGGGAGGCGGATTGCTCACTGAGAGCCTTCTCAAACTTTGACCCTGCGGTTACCATGGCCCGGAGATTGGGGTAGAAGTGATGGATGATTAGAGCACGCAGCTGCGGTTTTAAGAATGATTGGAAGATGTCCAATTGTTCGTCCTCAGTGGGTGGGTTAGAGATTTCCCCAAGTTTACAGTTCCAACGCTTATAGAACTCACCAATCGGCTCGTCTCCCTTTTGCAAGGTGCTTTGCAAGTCGGTGCGGTTGGTTTCCCACTCCAGGTTGGATCGGTACTTGGTGAGGAATGCTTCCTGAATGCGACCCCAACTTACTCGTGATTCGTCCTTGAGGTTGAAAAACCATTTAAGAGTGTTTCCTCTCAGGGATAATTGGAAGTGATCACCCATTTGCTGTACAGTGCAACCCTTTGCCCTCATTGCTAATGTGTAGGCGTTGAGGTGAGTTTGTGGGCAAGCAGTCCCATCAAACATGTTTATCTCTGTCATTTTGAACTTATGCGGAAGAGGCACAATCTTGTCGGGATCAGTAGCTCCCGATGAGGTTTTCTTTTCATTCAAAGTCTCAAACTTTTCCTCCATCTGTTTCAACTTCTCGATCAGCACCCCATTTGAGGATTCACTTGTGGGCTGGAATTGATGGATCCCATAGTCCGGGTTGTTACCGGCATCACCGTTGGAGGCACAGTGGTGAATCGTATATTCTGAGGAAGGCTTTGAGGTGGCACATGGGTGTAGACGTACCCATACCCTTGGTCATTCGCCGGGGTATATGGCTGGAGTGCCTCGGAGGTTCGGGCTGCCGGGTAGTGGAATGGGAATGCCACCCCTTGTGATGCAATTGGTAGGGTCGGTGGTGGTAATCTGGCAGTGGCCGGGGCAGAAAAGGCTTGACCCATCGGGATTGGGCCATATGGGTTGAACCCGGGAGGATATGAGGATGGACCTCCTGGAAAGGCGAAGGGAGCTTGTGTGGCTGGCACATTTGATTGAGTTGCGGTTTGATATGGGGGACGTGAGGTCGCCACATTGGGGTAGGTTTGAGGTGGGGGAACCCTATTGTAATCGCGAGGCGGCATGTTCTCAATTTCATCTTCGTCTGTGTTCTCAATGAATCCCCCATCATTTTCAAATATCACGGCCACTCCCCTCTGTCTCATGGCCTCTACAACCCGTCTCTATGTGTCCTCTTACTGTTTCCTAGTGATTTCTTCCCGGGCCCTGGCGGCCTCCAAAGCTTGTATCAACTCTTCCTTAGTAAGCCCATTCAGATCAAACGCATTGTCACCCCACTGCTACTTCCTGCCGGACTAGTCATTCGGAGTAACCTGAGTGAAACTGCTGATGAACTGTCAGACTCGGCACTGAACAGACGCTGACCCGGATCTCTGACCCACTTCTTACGAGTTGCGAAGGAGAGGACGGTTCGGTTTAGGCTCGGGTTTCATTTCGGGCAAAGGTTTAGGGCTCATGCAACATGCCTACCTAATCATTAATTATTTCATTCATGTTTACTTAAAACATGTTTTATTCCTAATTGGTTGGAAAAGGTTTCTCTTCTTTTTCACAACTATTCTAAATCCTGGATCAGTGGAGGTCATCACTATGTCTATAGACCCATCATTTTTCACCTGTACTGCACACTCCCGAGGACGGACTATCCCGGGCAAGGGTCCTATAGGGCAAGCGGCTTCCACCGACCGAAAGAAATGACCCTAAGGTCTAGCGCGTCTCAAGGCTCCTGATGTGCGGGTCATGCTAATCATGATTAAGCCCCAGTCGGGATCGAGACTGTTCCGGAGGCTGCACCGATGTTCTGACATGACTCCATTTTGAATGAGGTGTTTCGATCCTTGACCATGAGCTTAAGGATGATTAACATGACCCGTTCATTAGGGCTTAACGACACGGTGTTACCCCATCTTTAGCACATGACCTTTGTTAATTGTGGTCGTCGTTAACACACGAGTTAGAGGCGGGTTAGGCCATGCTTGCATTACATCAAGGAGTCGTAACCCGGGCATTAACTTGGCCACAATTGACTTTGGACACATGCGTAGAGATAAAGGCAACGTGAACTAGACCAAAAACCAACCAAAGTCATGGTATTAGTGTGTCACGGACATGTGTGGTTGACTCGGCTCGGAAGGGGAGGTGGAATGGACCCGTGCACGCTCGAAGGGAACAAGAGCGCCAATCGAGCTGCATCTGGCATCCATCCCGGGTTTAAAGGGTAGTTGGAACGTGCAAAGCCAAGTGCGCGTTGTGTGAAGTCAATTCTATATTCCCTTTTTGAGTCAAAATAGAGATTTTTATTTTGCTTTTCAACATGATGAGGATGGCATAAGCAAGATATGAACAAGTATGAACAAGCAAGTAAGCATCTTATACACACAATGAATCAAAAGAACATGTTTAAACAAAGACCAAAACTTGTATATGTACCAAGTTGTGCACAACCAAAAAAATTTCGAATCAAACATTTTGTCAAAAGAACATCTTTACATTGAAACCATTTGTACAAAGCAAGTTGTGCACAACGCAAAGAGTCAAGAATTTTTTTTTTTACAAAAAGGGGTTATGCACAATGAGATTTTGGAAACCATTTTTATTGACAAGAGATCATGCATAACCAAGTTTTTTTAAAAAAAAAAAAACCAAGTTTTGGTCAAAAGAATAAAGGTAATGTGCATAAGTAAGGTTATAAATTTGGAACCTGGACCAGCAGAAGCAGAAGGCAATTCAGAATGTTGCTGCCCTGCACAAAATTGTTAATTTGAAACATTCTGGCCTTTTACCAAAGTAGCCGTACGGCTAGACCAAGAGGGTTGAGATTTTATCTCAGTTTCTCCAACTTCTGATCATCATGCTCCAATTCGTTGCATTTACAGAACGTATGCACTCAAAACAGTTCAAACAGAAACAACAAAAACACACAATCATGCACAAAGTTGACTAACGGAGACGGGAGTTTGATCCACACAAAAGTGTTTCCAAAGTTTCTAAAGAGAAGTTCGTAAGCACTCTCATCCCCAGCGGAGTCTCCACTGTAAGGATCCCGCCCCAAGACAACATGTGTCAAAGGCGAAATACCAAACACGGTTAACTTTCCTAACGAAAAAGAAACGGAGTCGCCACATTTGTTAATTTTAAACCCAACAAATGAGAATGGTTAGAGAAGGTGAGTTCGGAGGTCAGGTTACACTTTGGGAAGAACATATTTGCGGTTCACCCAAAGTGCCTCGGAAAGAACCGAGTCTCCCTCGTTAGTTTGAAAATGTGCATGTGTGTGTGTGTATTTAACGGAAAAGTTTCTGTTATTGGTTTTATTTGGAAAAACTTAACTGAAAGGGTCTGTTTGTCAAGAAAATAGGGATTTGAGGGAAAAACAGACATTTTTCCCCCTGTTCCCAACATAGCCGTACGGATGTACAGGCCGTTTACTGGGATTTTACAGTTCAGTCAAGTACAGTCCAGTTTCAGAGCAGAAACAGAACATTCTGTTGAAACTGGACAAAACTGTTTTGATCCCAGTTTGTTTAAAATACTTTATAAATTTAAATGCAACATTCCTATGCTAAATGATCATCACTTTGTCCCCAAAACAAGTATTTGGGTGTGATCATAAGCAATCATGGGAGAAAATTGGAAAAGTTGATGAACATGCCCTTTGGGCCAAAATTGACCATTTGGTGATTAAAGATTGAAACTTTATCCCCAAGATAGCATTTTTATGGCTTATTAACCTTCAAGGTGTCAAAATAACATATAAATATTGTGTCGCGCCCCTGACCCATGGTCCTACTTGGCCCCACGCTCGGGACACGATCGGAAGACGTCATAAAACACTTTTAGAATATATTTTTTTTCGAAATATACTTTCATAAAGTTTAACATAATCCACACTTGAAGTTCAAAGACTTCCACTAACTTTCAAACAAACTTTTCAAACAACTGTCACAAACGGAAGTATTTAGCCCGAAGGCTTACAAACCTTTATACAAATGTACATACACCGACATTATCCAAAATATAGGTGTTACAAGATGATAAAGTCAAGAAAACTCTACCCAAAAGGTTATACATCTAAGTAATGTAACCTTGACAAAACTCATATCCCAAACTCTTACCACCACGACGTCCTCCCGTGCAATTATCCTATTCCCTGGACCCGCCTTATCTAAAACAGTAAACAAATAAAGGGTGAGAATAAATCTCAGTAAGCTACTAAAATGCAACTACGTTACATGCTGATATGATAATCATAAAGAAACAATATCAACAATTAATCATATAGCATATAGCACATAACATGAGAGATAACATCAACTCATATATCACAATTACCACATAGCCCACACTCCGGTGGATACAAAGCCAAGGTTTACCCCATAACATAACTGTCTGAGAATACCATCTGAGAAAACCAACTGAGAAAACCATCTGAGCAGCATAAATAGCTGAAGTCGGGATCCCAAAAACCAAACCATAACCAATAGAACCAACTAACCAGAGAGGGAAATATGACACAAAGTCATAACCCAAATACTCACCAAAGGGAGCAATTCATCCCATCCAAGGCCAATCTGGACTGGGGAAACAAAGAAGGCGCAGTGGACACCTTATAGTGAACTTGGCTTATGTGCCACTATAATTCTCCCACCGCCTGACTCAGAAGCTCCCAATGGAAAACCTTATAGTGGACTTACCTGTACCACTATAATTCTTCCATTGGCTGACTCAGAAGCTACAATGGAAAACCTTATAGTGGACTTACCTGTACCACTATAATTCTTCCATTGGCTGACTCAGAAGCTACAATGGAAAACCTTATAGTGGACTTACCTGTACCACTATAATTCTTCCATTGGCTGACTCTATAACAAGACCAGCTGGACTTTTCACAAGAAGCACAGTAATGAATACTTGCTAAACAAAACCCGGGGCATTTAATCCAAGAAGGAACTAAGCCAAATACATCACAAGATGCACACAAAAGATTTCTCATAAAGAGTCCATAACAAGGACATTTAGTCACAACCCAATCTTTTCATCAACGACATAAAAGTCATACACATTCACGTTCGGGTCCTAAACAATCCCAAGGACTACACAAACAATTTCCCTCTTATACCCAAATTGAACAAACTATCAAACCTGGAAAACAGGGGGGGTGCGCACGCCCCACCCAAAAGGGTGCGCGCGCTTCCTTTCATCAGATCCTCACAATTTTTGGTCACTTAAGAGTACGCGCGCCCCACCCAAAAGGGTGCGCTCGCTTCCCTTGATCAGACACTTTGCCTAGTTGATAACAATGGGGTGCGTGCGCCTCCTTATTTGGGGTGCGCGCGCCCCCTCCCATTTTAGGCCAAATCCCAGATTTGTTCTTTAGTTCATTTTTACTCCTTCCGTCCCAAAAGTATAACACATAAACTATACAACTTTAGTAACTTTCTTTAAGGATATAAATTGAGTTTCTAACCCATTCCAACATCCTGCTAAAACCAATTCAATATACTCCCTTTGTCCCAAAAATACAAGTATAACAAATATTACCCAAATCACAAAATTAACAAATAGAAGTATCAAATATAAATATAATTTTTCTAATATACCAATATACTCATTTAGGGCTACTTTCATTCATTTCTCCGTCCCAAGAATAATAGTATAATTTTATAATATATTTATTTAAAATTTAATTCAAGTTAATATTTTACCGTCCCACAAATAGGAGTATACTTTCACACACTTATACTAACATTTTCACAATATAAATATACTCCATATACATACTTGCATACAAACAAGTCACTTACCCAGTATAATTATACTCCATTTGTCCCAAATAAACAAGTATCACAATGAAATTCTTTTCACAATAATTTCACAACATATCACACATATAGCAAATATATGACCATTTTACTATTTAAAGGGAATTAGTAACTTACCTATTTCCAGAAAAAGTATCGCGAAAATATGTTTTGTTCAGGTAGAAATGACCTACTCAACGCCCTGATCATTTTTATATAATTAGATTTTAAAACGGAGAAGTAAGTAAAAAGATATAAATTAAAATAGGATGAACTTACTCCCTTCGTCTTCACCCAGAGAGAAACGTAAAGAAATGTTGCTTTTCTTTCAATTGTAAACACAGAGGGAGAGAGAAGAGGTGAGGGATAAGAATGCTTTTGATATTTTCAAACTTTTCACTTTGGTCCTTCCACTTTCATTTTGAGCAAATAAGCCCCTGAACTTTAAAGTTACACTTTGGACCCTAAAGTTTCAACTAACTCATTTATTCCTTTTAACAAAATTTCTACTAACACTTTAACTAACTCATATGCTCAAATACTATATGCAAGTCATAAAAATATTTTCTAACACATAAAATGCACATAAAAGTTCCATTTTAAGTTAAGAAAATTAGGGTGGTTTTGGGGTCGTTACAATCACTCCCCTTAAAGAAAATCCGTCCCGAATTTTAGGGTAACTTACCAACAATGTCAAATAACCAAGGGTATTTCCTCTCAATCTCCTCCCGAAGCTCCCAAGTTGATTCTTCCACATTATGGTTACTCCACACAACTCTAACAAGAGGAATACTTTTAGTTCTCAATTCTTGAACTTTAGAGTCAATCACCTGAACTGAACTGGATGCTCCGCATAGGACATACTTGGTTCAATATCCTCTAAAACTTTAGACATACATGAGAAGAGTCATAAACAGATTTGCATAGTATCGACACATGGAACACGTTATAAACCTTTTCAAGAGAAGGAAGTAACACAAGATGATAAGCTCAATCTCCAGCTCTTTCCAAAATCTCAAAAGAAGCGATATATTAAGCAAACTCCATGAGAAGTAAAAGTATATCCCACGAATTCTAAGAATCAACTAAAAAAGTTCTCAACATGTCCTCAAAAATCTGAATGGTTCTTTCTGACTGGCCATCTGTCTGCAGATAAAAAGCCAAGCTAAATCTCAATCCTGAACCTAAGGCCTTCTGAAATGCTTGCCAAAATCAGGATGTAAATAAGAAACCCATATCTAATACCATGCTCGTACACATCCCATGAATCGAACTATATTCTGAACAAATAAGTAACAACTGGAATTAACATTTATACTCTCAAAATAAATAAGGTGAGAAAACTTGGTAATCAATCCGCTATTAATCAACATCATTGATCTCATCTATTCAGTGTAACTCCTTCAATGAAACTTTCCACAATAGATTCATATCCACTCAAAAATCTCAAAGGTTTGTGACAAGCCAACTGATCACTGATATTTTACTTCCAGATTATTCGCAACTCAAGGACTTAGTTGAATGCTTAGAATTTCTCGTGTCAACAAATAAAATGTAACTCTTCAAGTAATTGTAGTTGAATTCCATTATGCATATTGGTTCCACTAAGTGTTGACTATATACTCTGTTACAAAAATTAAAATTCCATTGATAATATTCTATGGTTGAAATCATTCAATAGTGTAGGAACTTAAAGCTTCCACAATCGCAAAATCACACCATGTATCAACTCACAAAAACTCCAATATGTCAAATCCTCTACTACACTTGCCTTTCCCGGATGATATAACATGTATTCTACTTGCATTGTCTCATGTATAACTCTTCTTGAGGAAACAAATACGTCAACTCTCATGGTCGGTAAGCACTTCAAATATAGCTTCACAAAAGTCATTCGCTAATGCAATAGATGTATAATCGCAATCAATCTCAAGTTATGGGTAGGATAATTTTGGTTCATAATGAATCAATCTTCTCGAAGCATACATAACTACCATACCATTCTTAATGAATGAATATCTCAATTACTCCTTGAGGCATCTCCATATTAGATCCAATATAATGGTAAAACTCGATATATCCACTAGAAAATAGTAACACCGATCATATCTTCTAGATAATTGTAATACTAGTCAAATCCACTAAGGGATGTCAATACTGAAGTTGTCATCAACTCTCGTTTCAACAATTAAAACTCGTTCCATTCTTACCAATCCATCGAGAAAGTGTATATTTCTGTGTCATATAGTTAACAGTGTAGCTACCTTAGAAATCCATCAATGATTCTTTAACCATACACCAATCTCAACAAGTTACATATCGCTGCTACTGAAGTAGGATTTTTCCAATTACTGTTGCCTCCATTGAAGGATCAAAAGCTATGCCTGAATTGAACTCCCTCAAAATAATATATCCTCTAACAAGAAGACATAATGCCTTAATTTCACAACTGTTGCCTCTCACGTAGATATATTAAACAAAATGAATCCCTTGTCAAGAAATATCTCAAGCTAAAGCTTCTATTCCTGTAACTCAACCGATGTTATAAGCATATTGGACTAGATATCAACACTGCAACACTGCACCATAACAACTCAAGATAACCCAAGCTTCTCATCAAGTAACATATACTACTCAATAGAAAATCTATCTGAGATTTCTCAAAGAAAGGGTACATTCTCAATTTTAGATGCAAACACTCTACTGCTAACCCCCTAAACCAAATACCAGGCACAACCTTGTGCTAAAAAAAAATTTTAAACTTTGATGCATAAATAGCATGAATGCTAAACACATATATCTACCATGCTTAATTAAACCACACTAGCATATAAAACTCCACCACAACTATATCAAAATCTTGCTATGGCAAAATAGCTAAACCAGCAAGTAAAACATGCTCACAAATTTGCACATCACAAGTGCGCAACACTCTATCAATCATCAAACACTTCCCCTTAGGATAGACACCTCTAATACCTAAGGTAGATACTCAGGAGACACATGCAATCGAGAAGCAAAATGCACAGACACATAAGAATGCGAAGATCCAGAGTCTATAAGTGTATGTGCCCTCAAAATAGATATAGAAATTATACCTCCAATCACATTAGAAGGATCTGAAATCTGTTGTTGATTGATGGCAGAAACACTATCCTGCACCTTAACCTTCCCTGAAGCATCCCTCTTTTGGCCCTGAGAAGACCCAACTGCACTTCTTGATGCCTGATTCTTAAATCTAGAGCAATTCCTCTGAAAGTGACCCAACTGACCACATCTCATACATTTGCCTTGTTTCTTCCAATAACTATCCTCAGAATGTCCTTCCTTCCGACAATAGCTACATACTCGTTTACCTTGAGTTCTTCTATTATGTGACCTTTGAAAAGATTCCTTAGCTTGCGAAAATGTCCCTTGGTATTCTTTACTATCACCACGCTGGGGTTGTGGTTTTAACTGTCCTCCTCGTTTTGTCACATCTGAGGCTTCAACCTTGCTTTTATACTCAACTATATCATCAATTGTTTTCATTACAGTTTCAAACATACCTTGGAACATTGTTCGAACTTCTTCTCTAGGATTACCCGACCCTGAAGGCCCCGACTGATCACCCTCTGTTCCAACCATCTTTCATGATTACCTGCATAAAACACTCAACGTTACTCACTCTCTACCCAACTACCCTCCTAGGTCACTAAGTCATTCAAGACCATCTACAACCTAGCTTTGATACCAACTGTCGCGCCCCTGACCCGTGGTCCTACTTGGCCCCATGCTCGAGACACGATCGGAAGACGTCATAAAACACTTTTAGAATATATTTTTTTTTCGAAATATACTTTCATAAAGTTTAACATAATCCAAACTTGAAGTTCAAAGACTTCCACTAACTTTCAAACAAACTTTTCAAACAACTTTCACAAACGGAAGTATTTAGCCCGAAGGCTTACAAACCATTATACAAATGTACATACACCGACATTATCCAAAATATAGGTGTTACAAGATGATAAAGTCAAGGAAACTCTACCCAAAAGGTTATACATCTAAGTAATGTAACCTTGACAAAACTCATATCCCAAACTCTTACCACCACGACGTCCTCCCGTGCAATTATCCTATTCCCTGGACCCGCCTTATCTAAAACAGTAAACAAATAAAGGGTGAGAATAAATCTCAGTAAGCTACTAAATGCAACTACGTTACATGCTGATATGATAATCATAAAAAAACAATATCAACAATTAATCATATAGCATATAGCACATAACATGAGAGATAACATCAACTCATATATCACAATTACCACATAGCCCACACTCCGGTGGATACCAAGCCAAGGTTTACCCCATAACATAACTGTCTGAGAATACCATCTGAGAAAACCAACTGAGAAAACCATCTGAGCAGCATAAATAGCTGAAGTCGGGATCCCGAAAACCAAACCATAACCAATAGAACCAAGTAACCAGAGAGGGAAATATGACACAAAGTCATAACCCAAATACTCACCAAAGGGAGCAATTCATCCCATCCAAGGCCAATCTGGACTGGGGAAACAAAGAAGGCGCAGTGGACACCTTATAGTGAACTTGGCTTATGTGCCACTATAATTCTCCCACCGCCTGACTCAGAAGCTACCAATGGAAACCTTATAGTGGACTTACCTGTACCACTATAATTCTTCCATTGGCTGACTCAGAAGCTACAATGGAAAATCTTATAGTGGACTTACCTGTACCACTATAATTCTTCCATTGGCTGACTCAGAAGCTACAATGGAAAACCTTATAGTGGACTTACCTGTACCACTATAATTCTTCCATTGGCTGACTCTACAACAAGACCAGCTGGACTTTTCACAAGAAGTACAGTAATGAATACTGCTAAACAAAACCTGGGGCATTTAATCCAAGAAGGAACTAAGCCAAATACATCACAAGATGCACACAAAAGATTTCTCATAAAGAGTCCATAACAAGGACATTTAGTCACAACCCAATCTTTTCATCAACGACATAAAAGTCATACACATTCACGTTCGGGTCCTAAACAACCCCAAGGACTACACAAACAATTGCCCTCTTATACCCAAATTGAACAAACTATCAAACCTGGAAAACAGGGGGGGTGCGCACGCCCCACCCAAAAGGGTGCGCGCGCTTCCTTTCATCAGATCCTCACAATTTTTGGTCACTTAAGGGTGCGCGCGCCCCACCCAAAAGGGTGCACTCGCTTCCCTTGATCAGACACTTTGCCTAGTTGATAACAATGGGGTGCGTGCGCCTCCTTATTAAGGGTGCGCGCACCCCCTCCCATTTTGGGCCAAATCCCAGATTTCTTCTTTAGTTCATTTTTACTCCTTCCGTCTCAAAAGTATAACACATAAACTATACAACTTTAATAACTTTCTTTAAGGATACAAATTGAGTTTCTAACCCATTCCAACATCCTGCTAAAATCAATTCAATATACTCCCTTTGTCCCAAAAATACAAGTATAACAAATATTACCCAAATCACAAAATTAACAAATAGAAGTATCAAATATAAATATAATTTTTCTAATATACCAATATACTCATTTAGGGCTACTTTCATTCATTTCCCCGTCCCAAGAATAATAGTATAATTTTATAATATACTTATTTAACATTTAATTCAAGTTAATATTTTACCGTCCCACAAATAGGAGTATACTTTCACACACTTATACTAAAATTTTCACAATATAAATATACTCCATATACATACTTTCATACAAACCAAGTCACTTACCCAGTATAATTATACTCCCTTTGTCCCAAATAAACAAGTATCACAATGAAATTCTTTTCACAATAATTTCACCACATATCACACATATAGCAAATATATGACCATTTTACTATTTAAAGGGAATTAGTAACTTACCTATTTCTAGAAAAAGTATCGCATAAATATGTTTTGTTCGGGTAGAAATGACCTACTCAACGCCCTGATCATTTTTATATAATTAGATTTTAAAACGGAGAAGTAATTAAAAAGATATAAATTAAAATAGGATGAACTTACTCCCTTCGTCTTCACCCAGAGAGAAACGTAAAGAAATGTTGCTTTTCTTTCAATTGTAAACACAGAGGGAGAGAGAAGAGGTGAGGGATAAGAATGCTTTTGATATTTTCAAACTTTGCACTTTGGTCCTTCCACTTTCATTTTGAGCAAATAAGCCCCTGAACTTTAAAGTTACACTTTGGACCCTAAAGTTTCAACTAACTCATTTATTCCTTTTAACAAAATTTCTACTAACACTTTAACTAACTCATATGCTCAAATACTATATGCAAGTCATAAAAATATTTTCTAACACATAAAATGCACATAAAAGTTCCATTTTAAGTTAAGAAAATTAGGATGGTTTGGGGTCGTTACAGATTGAATCTTTATAACCCCAAGGGGGACTTTAGAGCTAGATCATTGTTGGATGATAAAGATGGAAGCTTTATCATCCAAATGACCATTATTACCAACTAAACAAGAATATAAATGACAATCAACAAGCCATGATCATCTAGGTTTGAACCTCTTCCACACAAAGCATGGAGGGCACCTTGGATCATTTCATGGCTTGGACAAGAAAAATATAGAGTAATATATTTATATTTGCTTGAATGGACAAGTCTTGCATAAATGTAAAGTGCTTGAATGGACAAGTCTTGCAAGTAATGTAAAAGTGCTTGAATGGACAGGTCTTGAAAATAATATAAAGATTAACATAACTCAAACAAAGATTAAAGATAAAATAGAGTTATAGATGAAGAGAAAGGGAGGGGGAGAAGGTGTCTTTACCTATTTTGGTTTAGCCAATCTTCCTTTCCCTCTTTCACTCTTTGTTTCACTCCTCTCACACTTCTGTAGTGATTTTGACAGAGTAATCTCTCTTATGTTGTTTCTCCCCCCTGAAATGATCAGCATGGGGTTCAATTTATAGAGGCTGAGGGTGCCCAAAGTAGCCGTACGGCTCAGCCCCTCACGCGCCCAAACCATCCGTACGACTCAACTTGGCGAGCTTCTGGATTTTTCCAAGTTTAATTCCAGTTCAGTCCTGGAATATCAGGTTTATCTTAGTGAGGTCCTGGCCCATTGGTTTATCCCTGAATGGTACCAAGAATTCATCTAAAGTAGGTCGATTTCAGATTGGGGTACTTACAGGTACCGAGGAAGAACCAAGAGAGACACAAGTGGGTGGCTACTTCAAAGGGGATGAGAGGGAGGCCTTGATTGAATTGCTCAGAGAGTATGTGGATGTGTTCGCCTGGTCTTACAAAGACATGCCGGGGTTGGATGCCTCGATCGTGGAGCATAAGATCCCCTTGGATCCGGAAGTAAAACCAGTCAAGGAAAAGCTCCGACGAATCAAACCCAAATGGTCCCTGCAAGTAAAGGAGGAGATAGAAAAGTTACTTAGAGTTGGCTTTATACGGGTTATAGAATACCCCTCATGGCTCTCCAACATAGTCACCGTCAAAAAAGCCAACAGGAAGGTCCGATGCTGTGTCGATTTCAGAGACCTCAATAAGGCAAGTCCCAAGGACGATTTTCCCCTCCCAAACATTGATATGTTGGTGGATACGACCTCTAGTTTCGAGGTAAAATCCTTTGTGGACGGTTTCGCCGGATACAATCAGATTAAAATGGCCGAGGAAGATCAAGGAAATACCGCCTTCACCACCCCATGGGGTACTTTCTGTTACACGGTGATGCCTTTTGGACTAAGAAATGCCGGGGCTACTTACCAAAGAGCGGCAACAGCACTATTCCATGACATGATTCAGAAAAAAATAGAGGTGTACGTTGACGACATGATCATACACTCTAAAGGAACTGACAGCCAGCACTTGATTGACTTGAGGAAGTTCTTCGACCGATTGAGGAAACACTCCATGAGGCTTAATCCGGCAAAATGCACCTTCAAAGTCTCCCAAGGAAAGGTTTTAGGGAACGTAGTTAGCGAACGGGGTATTGAGATCGATCCGCAAAAGGTCAAAGCAATCATAGAAATGAGACCTCCCCGCACCCAGAGAGAAGTGAAGGCATTCATGGGGCGACTGCAATACATCAGCCGCTTCATCAATCAGCTCACTCCCACCTGTGAACCCATCTTCAAATTACTGAAGAAAAATGCCGAGGTTGAATGGAATAAGGAATGTTAAAAGGCCTTCGACAAGATCAAAGCCTACCTTATCCATCCATCGATTCTCCGCCCACCGCACAGGGAAAATCCACTCTTGCTTTACTTGACGGTAACAGATACTTCGATAGGAGCTGTGTTGGCCCAAGAGAAGAAAGAAT
This sequence comes from Campanula takesimana, assembly GCA_026119855.1. Classification (NCBI taxonomy): domain Eukaryota; kingdom Viridiplantae; phylum Streptophyta; class Magnoliopsida; order Asterales; family Campanulaceae; genus Campanula; species Campanula takesimana. The sequence continues at coordinate 19,579 of JAOWBW010002096.1, forward strand.
CCAAGGTGGAAAATGCCATTTACTTTGTGAGTTGGAAGCTATAGGGAAGTGAGCTCAACTACTCCGCAATAGAAAAGACTTGCGCCAGACTGGTATGGGTTGTGAGAAAGTTGAAACACTACATGCATGCCCACCTGATACAGTTGATCTCAAAGATTGACCCCATCAAATGCTTGCTAGAAAAACCGTCCTTATCAATGAGGCTTGCCAAATGGTCTTTCTTTCTGGTTGAATATGACATCAGTTACGTGTCGAGGAAGGCAGTCAAGGGAAGGGTTATGGCCGAACACCTAGCAGATTTCCCCAGTAACGAAGAGGGAGAACGTGAACCACAGTTCCCAGATGAAGCGATTTTTACCCTTGAGGAGGAAAATAAATGGCAACGGTTCTTTGATGGAGCCGCAAACAAAAGAGGAAACGGCATCGGTATGGTTTTGGTTGACCCTAAGGACGAGCATACGCCCATCGCCATCAAATTGAATTTTGAAGTAACCAACAATGCAGCCGAGTATAAGGCATGCACAACGGGCCTGGAAGCTGCTTTGGAAAGGAATGTAAAAGAATTGGAGGTGTATGGGGACTCAGCCTTGATCATCAACCAAGTTTCGAACAAATGGAAAATGTTGGATCCGGGGCTGCAAAAGTACCACGCCCACATGGAAGAACTCATGACACAGTTCAAAAGGGTTAGCTTCCATTACTTTCCAAGGGACCGGAATCGCTTCACCGATGCCTTAGCCACTTTGGCCTCGTTGGTAGAAATTCCGGAAGGAAAGTTGATAAAGCCTTTCAGAGTCGGGAGAAAGGAAAACCCGGCATATTGATGTGAAATTGAAAAGGGCTCGGAGGAAGTAGATGAGTCGTGGTATACCCAGATCTACCTGTTCCTCAGAGAAGGGGAGGCCTCCCTCCTAAATGAGAAAGAGGAATACAAAGATGGGATCAAAGCAAAGAGCGCGGCGGCCCTCAAACGACTCGCTTCTCACTACGTCATTTTGGGAGATAATCTGTATAAGAAGCGCCATCAGGGGCTTCTCTTAAGATGCATAAGCACAGAAAGAGAAAAGAGCTCATGCGGGAGGTCCACAATGGGGTATGTGGCCCGCACATGAATGCCAGGGCATTAATGGAAGTCATCCTGCGGATGGGATACTTTGGATCTCGATGGAAACCGATTGTATACAATTCGTGAAGAAATGTGACAAGTGCCAGTGGTTCTCCAACCTTAATCACCTGCCGCCCCACCATTTACATTGCATGATGACCCCTTGGCCTTTCTCCACTTGGGGCATTGACATCATCGGAAAAATCACTCCCCAGGAAGCAACGAACATGAATTCGTCTTGGTGGCCGTGGATTACTTCACAAAGTGGGTTGAAGCCAAGTCATACAAAGTCCTTACCTCCAAGAAGGTGGCACTATTCATCAAGGAGAACATCATGTGCCGATATGGGGTCCCAAATGAAATCATCACAGACAATGGCTCACACTTCGAAGGAGAGTGCGACCAACTGTTGTAAGAATTCTGGGTCACTCGCCACAAGTCTTCCCCATATAGGCCTCAAACCAATGGAGCGGTAGAAGCCGCAAACAAAACACTAGAAAGGATCATTAAGAAGATGGGAACACGAGGAAGGGATTGGCCCGATAAGCTACACCTAGCATTGTGGGGATACCGAACCTCGGTTAGAACCGCCACAGGGGAAACCCCATTCGCTCTAACTTATGGGATGGAAGCCATGCTCCCGGCTGAACTAGAAGTTCCATCATTAAGGATTCTGTTGGAAAATCAAATCCACGAAGTGGACTGGCTCCGGAGCCGACATGATGAATTAGCCCTCTTGGACGAACGCCGCTCAAGAGCAATGGAGCACACCCGTGCCTTCCAAGGGAGGATGGCACGAGCCTTCAACAAAAGAGTAAAACCTCGAGAGATTCGGGTCGGGGATTTGGTGCTCAAAGAAAAACCCCCAGGGAGGTCTAACCCTGATGGGAAATGGGAACCCGTATGGATTGGCCCTTTTGTGGTACAAGAGATATTCTCAGGAGGCACTATGAGACTTGCAGATTTGGATGGGAATCCCTTCATGCACCCAGTCAATGGTGATAAGCTTCATTGATATTATGTTTAAAAAAAAGAAAGAGGAGCAAGGTTTGCGTCAAAAATTGTTGGAAAGAACTACGATGACCTGAGCCCCTTTAGTCTTACTTGTAAAAGGGGAACGTAGGCAGCCAACTATTGGTCCGGTCTAAAAAATAAATAAAATTCAAATTTTGTTTCTCCAAAGAACCTCATTCGATAACCACTTTCATACGGTTAAAACACTTCTTTGATGATTTCAAGCACGGTCTACTCTTGACCTCGAGCAACAGGCTAAAAGACTAATAAAACACTTAAGAAAGCTAATGTGTCTGCAATGACAATGAGTGGATACTTAGGACTGTAAGGCCATCATTGACCTTCACCCCTCCATTTCTTCTTTTGACTCCTCCGAGTATTTTTCCTTTTCACATCAAAAAGCTCGATCTAGTTCCTCCCTAAATTGGGAGCCCGCCCGGCATCTTCAATTAGGCCGGCCGCTTTTAGAGCTGTGTCGACCGCCACGCGGTCCCGAAAGTCCTCGAGTCGCGCCTCGACTCTAGGTATCACTGCCCTCCTCCTCTCAACGAGAGCTTGATAGTCTTCGATAGCGTCTCCAGTAAAGTTATGACCGCTCGTCACGGCCTCGGCCTCCCTTAAAACCCTACTAGGGACATAATTTCCTCCAAGGATGTCCCCACGCCTCTCTTCAATAAGCCTCTGAGTCTGTCCCATGGTCTGCTTGTACCAATCCAAGTAAATAGTGGTCAAAATCGTGCTAGCTGCACCCCTGAGGAGTGCCTGAACTGGAAAAAGGGAATGGGTCCACAACTGGGAAAAGAGGAAAGTGGTGGAAAGGTCCCACATGGATAAAGCCGAAAGCCTCAAATGCTCTGGATTGACATCTGACCACTCCAACACAGGAGTCTGTAGCAAGCCAAACTGCTGGCGGACCAAAGAAGGGACATAAAAGGACGATCCCAAAAGGCCTGGCACCCGAACAAAGGGGGAACCATCCTGACACTCCCGTACTGAGTTGATATGCCAATGTGGCACCCACCAACGGATTTCTTCAGTCTTGAGACGAGCCATATGAGCCTCCCAATCGCTCTGAGCTAAATCCAGAATGAGCCCCCTCAAAGAATACGACCATGGTTTGTGAGAAAGAGGAGCCTCAGGGACGGCCACTAACCTCTCCCTCAGCCATAAGGTAACCAAAGCAGGGCTACCGCTCCGCATAAAACTGTCTCCTAAAGCCAAACGGTCCATACCATGGAGAGTCTCGCCTAAGACCAAAGGAACGATGTCTTTGCCCGCCAGACACTCCTCGAGCACACTCAACAAAACCCGGTGGCAAGTACCTTTGGAACCCACCATGTAGAAGAAAGCAAGGATGCATAGCCCGAAGGCATTCCAAGAATCCTCATCGGAACGCTCCATGAACTTCTCAGTGTTGGTAGTGGTGCCCTAGGCACGTTTAATAAACGTTGTAATTGTTATCATTTATTTCATATCAATAAAGAGATGTTTTGATTATTATTGTTGTTCATGTTTACTTATAATAATCTCCGTACCTAGTACTTGTTAAGCACTAGTATAAAGGCTAAATGATCATGGGATGATCATGTTAGATTTATGGGTACTTGTTTGGAACAAGGTACTGGACATGACCCGTTGTATGAGATTTATGTCATGGTCTATGTCATACATATATCTCATATTAGTTATGTCATTTGAATCCTTAGACATGAAGTTATTATAGTCTTTCACTTGATGAACATTATGTTTGACATATTCAAACGCTACCTTTAACCGGGTGGTTATAAAGGGTATGATTGGCATAATCGGATTCACATAGGAAAGAATAATAAGCTAAATGGATTTGTCCCTCTTCGGGGAGATGTCAAGCTTGGGCCTCTCGTAGGAATGATGTTGATGAAATGTTCGGCCGGACTCAAATGAATTGATTGGATCAATGTCATTTGGATTATCAACATATTTGGAATCGAGAAAGTATTGAACAAAACAAGTTGACTGTTTGACCATGACTTGTGTTCAATGACATCGTGGACAAGGGGATTATGACATATTCTAAAAGGAATGCGAACTTGTATCTAGTTATACTATTTGGGTAGGTATGACGGTTTGCTAGAACCTAATCATATCTTATGGTTTCATGTTTGAACCCATTGCCAACTTAGTATAATCCTAGAGGGTCACACACAATAGAACGAATCTTTAAAAGGACTATATTGGAATTTTGGAAATTCTGGACATTCTGGGGAAGTAGGCGACCGCACAGTATGGACTGGGCGGCCGCACACTTAGCTCAGTTTTGTACCATTTTGTTTCAGATAGATGTGCGACCGCACAGTGAATTCTGGGCGGTCGCACAGTACCGTCGGCTGGCACTTTCCTAATTTAATTTGGAATGTCTTTTGACACAAGATTCCTATTTGGAATAGGTCTTGCTTGTGTATAAAAGGATGATTTCGGCCAGAACTTCAGTGATAGCCTTTTGTGAGTCTCCAAAGAGTTTGAGAGAGGTTTTATTTTGTTCTAAGACATCCTTGGTCAAAGAACAAAATAATACACAAAAAAAAAAAAATTCCATATAGTTCAAATTCATTGTGAAAACGTGTTTCACAATTTGGTCTAGCAACCAAGATCAAAGAAGCTCCTTTGATATTTGTTCGAAGTGTGGATACCGCTAGAGGGTGAAATCATCATCTTCAAAGTTCGTGTTCAAGCTTTGTGATCGTGATCAAGTCATCAAATCTCCACCAAAGACCAAGAGAAAATTTGATAGCCATCAAGGGTTAGTTTTATCCTATATTCATGTTGTTGTATTTGATTTAATCATATGAACGGATCTATGGGCTTTGGGTTTCAAAAATTTTAAATGCTAAATTCCGCTGCGCATGTTTGATCGAAACCCAACAGTGGTATCAGAGCCCCGTTCATGTTGATTATTTCAATATCTAGATCATGTTATGTGTACATAAATTGTTTATGTGCCTTGCATGATATGAATATTGGAATATATGATACATATGTGTTTTGTGATTTTATGTGGTTTATTGTTTTGCAACTTTAATCGCACGATTCAATCGCAATAAATAAATTATGGTGGATTCAGAATTGTTGATTATAATTTTTGATTGGATCAAAGTTTTAATAATCGGGGAAAAACGATTTTGAGAAATATTTTCGAACTTTGAAAATTCTGCACATTCTGATGACCCCGGGCGACCGCACAAAACGCCTTGGACGACCGCACGGTTTTGGGCGACCGCACAAGAGTTTTTGGGCGGCCGCACAAGGGGATCAGAAGGTCTGATTTTGGTCAAAACAGAATCTAGAATTTTTCGAAAAAAATTCAACAAAACCAGTAACAGAACCAGTCCAGACTTGCTGATCTGGAATGGGTTCTGGGTAGTTGGTTTGTGTGTGGATTTTGGGGTTTGATTTTCCTATTTGTTTTAGTCTTGTGATTCCTAGATTGGTTCAAGTTTTGGATGGCTAATTTGCGTTCATCGAGACTGTGTTTCCCAAAATTGATCGCAATCAAAGTTTCAAAGATAAAACGAAGTTAGAATTATGAAGAGTTCATAATTTCTAAAATTGAGAAACAAAGTTCTTGATTCAAAGATTAGAGATCCATGTGGAATTGTGAATGCAATTGGCCTACGTTCATCGAGACCATCTATTGCTTAGTTTCGGCCACATGGACTACTTTCTTAGTTTCTTGAATTAGTGCGGGATTGTGGTTGCCTAATGGCTTAGTTCGACCGCACTTCTTGTTGTCTTGATTTGGAGATAATAACCGAAGTTGAAATAGTCTCATCCTCATAATTATAGAGAAACTAATGACACATAAATATCATGCTTAAATTAATGGAGATTAATTTAGTGGCTAAACTTGATGTGTAACATGTTTATATTATGTGCTCATAAATGTGTTATATGCTATATGTGATGAACCTTCAAAGAAAGTTTTAAGTCCTTCTTTGCCATGCCATGATTAAAACACTTGCTTATACATGGGTGATCTTGATGTGGGTTCGCCTCCGCGAGGTGCATTAAGTTTATTCATGTATGACCAAGATGAGGTTCATAAGTTTAATGTGGGCTTGCCTCCGCAAGGTGCATTAAATTGAATGGTTCCTATGCGTTTAAAATGGTTGCACTTAATTAGGCGTCAAAACAGTTTTGGGCCTAGGCAAAAGATGAGATTAAACATGCTTTTTGAAATTTGATTTCTCAAAGAATCTCATAAAGGATCTAAGAATCATATGGGATATGATTGACATGATTGTCTACCTAATTAATTTAGTTTTTGAGCGGTCCGCCTCCGTGGACTCAAAAGTTAAATTAAAGTTGGATCTTGGCCCAATTAAATTATATTATGCATTGGATGTATATGAAGGTTATATAATTTAATGGAAGTATTTTCGTTTGAAAAATACATTATTTATTTCTTTAATGAAAAAGGTACTTATTAAATTTTGGAAATTTTGCATATTAGTAGATAATGACTAATAACACTCAATCAATGTCGTTGCGATCGATCCTTGAGAAGGATAAGCTCGAAGAGAATGGTACTAATTTTATGGATTGGATCCGTAGCATAAGAATCGTTCTTAGGCAAGAAGATAAGTTGTACATTCTCGATGGGCCTCTCCCCGCTGAACCACCGCCTACTACCCCTAGGGCAGAAAGAGACAATTACAAGAAACATCGTAATGATTCTAGAGATGTAAGTTGTCTCATGCTTGCTGCTATGTGCTCAAAACTCCAACAAAGTTTGGAACATTTGGAAGCCTATGAGATAGGCGTGGAGTTGAGAACTATGTTTCAAGAGCAAGCTAGGCAAGAGAGGTACAAGACCATTGTTGCATTCACTACTTGTAAAATGAATGAAGGGCAACAAGTGAGTCCTCACTTTCTTAAAATGAAAGGTTATGTAGAGCACCTTGAGAAACTTGGCTATCCAATCCCATTGGAGCTAGCCACGGATCTCATTCTTAATTCATTGCCTAAAAGTTATAATCAGTTTGTAATGAATTATAACATGCATGGAATGGATAAGAATCTCTCTGAGTTGCATGGGATGCTCAAAACTGCAGAGATGAAAATTGTGGAGAAAGATTCTCCCGTGCTCTTGGTTCATGATGGGAAGAAGGCTAATGCCAAAGAAAGGGAAAGAAAGTTGTCAAACCCAAAATAAGCAAGGCAAAGGTTGCCAAGGCTTCTGAGGCAAAACCCGATTCACAAAAGGATGCAATCTGTTTCCATTGTCAAGAAATTGGTCATTGGAAACGTAATTGCAAGGCCTTCTTGGAAGAGCAAAAGAAGAAGAAGAGCAGCAAGGCTGCGTCGACTTCAGGTATCTATATGATAGATATTCTCCCTTCTACCACTGATTCTTGGGTATTGGATACCGGATGTGGTTCTCACATTTGTCTAAATGTGCAGGGACTAAAGAATAGGAGACTGCTTAAAGAAGGTGAAGTAGATCTACGCGTGGGGAATGGAGCAAGAGTTGCTGCATTAGCCGTAGGGACTTATGAAGTCACTTTACCTTCCGGATTAATTCTTGTTTTGAACAATTGTTATTATGTTCCGGATTTAAGCAAAAATATTATTTCAATTTCTTGTTTGGATAATGAAGGTTTTAAGTTTCTTATTGAGAATAAGAAATTTTCTATTTATTTAAATGATGTGCTTTATGGTATTGCTAATTCATTTAATGGCCTTTATATCTTGGAAGTTGTTAGTACCCGACCTGAAAATGAGTTTATTAGGACTTGCCCAAAAATACAAGGACTTTATAGGAATTAGAAACCTTGCAAAGACTTGTCCCGGATTCCCAAAATATCTCATTTATGACAAAATCTATCAAATTAGGTAGTAAATGGTTTCCTTAAAACCATGCAGAAACCCTAGCTTAAGAATCAAGTTAGCCTGCAACCATGGCCACGCGGCCAACCTTGCTCCGCGTTGATCTTGGCCACGCGGCCACTCTTGTCACCGGCTTCAACCATGGCCAGGCGGCCACCTTTGCGCTGGATGATCCTGACCATCAGATCTTCCCCTCAGCTTACTATATAAACCAATCCCATGCTATTGGTTTAGGGATCCGATTTTGAGAGCTCTAAGTCCGAGTTTTGGAGTTCTTAAACACTATTTTGCTCTCTAATTAGCATTCAAACACTCAAGAAGATCCAAGGTTTATTTCTTGCCAACATAGGTAAGTTTTCTAACTTTTTCTTCGTGTTCTTGCATTATTTTTAATGTTGATCTTTTATATTCATGTTCGTACATGTTTATTCATAGTTTTTTCATATTCTTTGCATGCTCATTCATATGTTCATAATATGTTCTTCGCATGTTCTTCGTGTTCATAGATTAAAACCTTATTTATGCTATATTTAGGGTTGTTATCTTCATAATTACATGTTATTTCATAGCCGATGATGATCGAGGGTTCATCAACCCGAGGATGATCTAGGAACTACTTCTAAACCCTAAACTTTAGGTAATTCCCCCTCATTATGCATGATCCCGATTCTTCTGCCTATTCTAATTCTCTGCGAACTACGCTGACCTGAGCTTCTCACATTGAGAGGAACGTAGGCAATCTTCGGATCCGGTCTAAATCACTAACACACTACTAACACATTCGTCATGATAGAAAGACCGATCAATTCGGGCAATAGGAGTGATAACGTCCAATATTCTTCTCTTGGTGTAATTTGACCCCGAACCCACTAAAAATGCTTTTTTCAATGTTTTGGCTTTAATTAAAACGGCGTGGCGACTCTCATAATTTTAATGTCGTTAAGAATATTCCTTTTGTAAATAAAAATAATCACAAGATACTTCCCATGCGTCGCTTCATCGGAAAGGGGTATTCACAGTGGCGACTCTGCTGGGGAACTGCTTTGAAACTTTTTCAAACTTAGTGGGTCTAACTTTCGTTCACATCATGATGTCTGCCATGTTCTCACATGCACCTTACACTTTGCCATGTTCTCACATGCACCTTACACTTTGCCATGTTCTCACATGCACCTCACACCTGCCATGTTTACACATGCACACACCTACCATGTTTACACATGCACACACCTGCCATGTTTACACATGCACACACCTGCCATGTTTAACACATGCACACACGCACACACCTGCCATGTTTACACATGCACCCGCACACCCCGCAATGTTAATACTTGTACTTTGTTGATACTTGTACTTGGTATATACCTTGTATCCTTGTACCCCTGTTATTTTCGCTTTAGTATTAGGGTCAAACAAAACTCTGCTATGCTCCCTTGTACATGGCTCTCTCTCCCTCTCTCATGCATTGCATTGCATCATCCTAACATCAAAAGCTTCTCTCTTTTCTCCTTAAAAAGAATTAGCTTCTTGCCACACACTACCATTAGTCCGTGTCAGCACTGCACAGGTCCCCATTACCCGGAGTATTCGATGTGCAGGAATTTGTGTGCTACTGCCGCACTCTTTTCGAGTCACTCGTCTATTCCACTCACCGTATACGGTGGGAACCTTTTACCTAACCCATGTCAACCCACACTATTATAGGTATCACACCTAGGTTTTGACCGGTTGGTTTGGCTAGCTTTTTCTTAATAGTCAATTAACGTGCTGTCTATGTCGAGTTATCCCCAAGTCAATGATGAATCGAGATCTTTGAGAGAAAGTGCACAAAAAAGTGATTTCCCTACAAGGGACGTGCCATGGTGAGATGAGTGTTTATTGTCAAGATCTCCGCTCATCATTAACTTGCGTAGGATGTAACATAGACGTCACGTTAAATGCCTTTAAAGAAGGGTTAGTCGTAGGATCCGATGGTTGGTGGAAGCCGCTTGCCCTATAGGACCCTCGCCCAAATTGTCCGTTTGGGGGTGTGCCATGCAGGTGAAAAACGAGGGGTCTATAGACGTAGTGATGGCCTCCACTGATCGTAGTCTTCTAACTAGTTGCGAAAAAGGGGTACCCCTTCCAACCAATTAGGATGTAAATAATGTATGTTTTTGTAAATTAAAATATACTTTGCATGAGCCTTCCCCCTCTCCTAAAACTTCATTGCCCTTCAACCTTTCAGCAAAGCAAGTTTGGATCTGTTCGGGTGGTCGACTACAACGTGAAGCTTCTACTCCGTCCACGTTCTCAGTCTCGTCATCAGCAATGTCAACTCCCGCTTCAGCTTCAGCCTCTGCTCCTCCTGCTAGTGCCGCCGAGCTCAACACTGAGGCTACTCTCAATGGTATTCCCCCAAGCCTCCAGAACTTCCTCGCCGGTCTCGAAGCCAAGATCAAGAATCTCGAGGAAAGCAACAAGATGTTGGAAGACCAGAACCAACAGTTGAAGGGTCACATTCAACAAAGGGGGACTAAATTGGTGCCCGATGGGGAGAATTTCATTTATGCCGAGGATGAAGAGGTCAATACCAATTGTCCCCCCAACACCAATGCTACTGCCTTCCCATTCCCAAGCTACCGCAATGTTCCACCTCCTTCTCTCTACACCCAACAAGGTTTCACTACCATGAGCAAGAACAAGGCTGTCTATGAACCTTCCCCTGAAACTGCTTGGTGGCTACCTCTCCGCTAGCAAACTACCCGCACCCTCGTTGCCTCTGAGTATTGGGATGGCCGCTGCTACTGCTTCCACTACTCCTCCCGTCATTCTGTCAGAAACTATCCCCGACATCTCCAATCATCCTGTGGTTATGGCCATGCAAGAGCAAATGCGAAAGTTGATCGAGACCGTGGATAAGCAAAGTGCACCGACTACCAAGACAATCAACCCTAGACAAGTGGGGGCTCTCCCCAAAGATTTCAAGATGCCTAAGGTGGCAATGTTTCATGGTGACTCGTGTCCTAAGACTCATTTGGATAGTTATGTGTTGGCCATGAGGGCTCGTGATTGCACCAACGAACAAATGGCTCGCGTATTTCATAGCACTTTGGATGGTATAGCTCTGCGTTGGTTCTTGGGGCTAGAACCAAGCGAGAGGCAAACGTGGGATCAAATCAGTGCCATTTTCTGTGAGAAGTATCAAGCTAACTTGGATTGGCATGTGAATCGAACCGACCTAGAGAACACTATGCAAAAGCCCGGCGAGGCTATTTATGATTTTTACAAGAGGTGGAATCATCGGTTGTGCGAGGTCCAATACCCACCAAAAGCGAAGGAACAGAAACAGATTTTCTACAAGTGCTTGCTACCGGAGATGAAAGCAGCTATAGGTAATGGTTACTTCCCTGATTTGCGGGAAATGGTTGACGCCGGAGTAAGGTACGAAGCAGGGTTCACTGGGATTGTGCCGCCAAAGGAAAGTCGAAAGACCAACAACAACAACTCCTTCCGCTACAAGGCTCCTACTGCGCCTGCGCTTCCTAGGGGTGGAAAGGAGGCCGTCGGCCAAGTGAATATGGTCCAAAAAGAGGTCCCGCTAGATATCCAAGTCGTAACAAGGAATGGGGCTCCGCCGCAAAGAGAGAGGGAACACTTTGACGATTTTGGAATGCCTATGGGGAAAGTCTTTGACGTGTTAGTCAAGAGAGGTCTTATCAAGCCTTTGGAGAATTACCAGCCCGCCTACCCAAGAACTGATTTGGACGCCTCCAAGTTCTGCAAGTATCACAAGCACATCGGGCACACAACGGATGGTTGTATTCAATTGAAGCGCGTAGTACAAGGGTTGATCAATGACAAGAAGATTGAGAAGCCGAAGGGTCCTAATGTGGTGAATAACCCTCTTCCCAACAATGGGGGTGGGGTGAATATGGTGCAAACATGCGAGATTAGTATCCTCGAGCTCATGGATGCCTTTAACAAGATAGGGCTCACGATGGTGGATATCTTCATGGCATTAGTGACGTTAGAAATAATCGAACCATTAGAAGGACATCTCCCCCGTCTTGGTTGCGATTTGTCAAAAGTTTTCCACTACCACAAGTGCACCGGTCACACTACCGAAGAATGTTTTGAACTCAAGAAAGCCGTGCAAGAGCTCATCCACAAGGGAATAGTCGAAGACCCTAGAGATTATGTAGCTAGCAATGTACTCATGGTAGAACTTAGTGAGATCACTGATCCGGCCAAGCCTGTTGTGGCGGACTGTGATGAGATGGGTTGTATTCCAATGACTAATAATAAAGAATCTTCTTGCTACTTGTTGTCTTTAGAAGAACTAGTGAGTGAAGTCGAATCTCTAGAGGAAGAGAGCCCCAAGCCCTCTCAACCTCTTTCTTGGGCCGAAATCTTCGAGGAGGCCGAAAAGACCGAAGTTTCGCCCCCTTGTCATGACTCGCCATTGTCTTTGGAGGAGCTACGTGCAGAAGTTTGTCTCCTTACAAGATCCGGTCAAGTGTACCAATCCGACCCAAAGGGCGCAAAGAAAATCTTGGGAAGGAACCCGAGCAAGCCGACCTAGACAAAGAAGACCCTATCCTCACTCAACTCAAACAAACCCAAGCCCATATTTCACTATGGTCCCTACTCACCTCCTCCCTAGCCCATCGCCTCATGCTCGAGCAAAACCTCGCCGCCACCATGGTACCATCCACTATACCCCGGAGGACGTCACCCACATGATTGGTAATATCCACTACGGAAACATCATTACTTTCTCAGAGCTAGACAAGCCAGTGTTCGGAGTTGATCATAATGAGCCTTTATACATCACTGTCGAGGTAAATGGTAAGAAAATCCCCCGTGTATTCATTGATAATGGTTCTGCAATTAATATCCTGCCTTCAAGGATGATGGATGTGGTTGGTGTTCATAGTGTTGATTTACGCCCATCCAAGCAAACCATAAAGCTTATGACTCTACATGCCGCGCCGTGATAGGCGAAGCCACCCTGCCCATTACCATCGGAACAAAGATCCTGCCGACCGACTTCCACATCATAGACATCCCCGCAACCTTCTCACTCCTCCTTGGCCGGCCATGGTTACATCAGTCGGGCGCTGTCCCATCTTCCCTACACCAGTGTGTGAAGTTTCAATCTGGTAATGAAGTGACCATCATCTACAGCGATCTCGTAACTGCCCAAGGGACGGACACCAAGGGCGTTCCTGTCTTACAGATTCAGCACGGGGAAGAGAGCCGACTCTTCAACGGCTTCGAAATAGTCGCTCAAGCACAGATCTGCACCATCGACCTCACGAAAACAACGGATAAAGTGGCACCTGTTGTCAAGATACTGCGTAATATAGGCTTCATACCGGGGCTGGGGCTAGGTAAGAACTTGCAAGGCCCCACAGAATTGGTTGAAGAGGTTGATCATCGAGGGTTGTTCGGTCTAGGATACACCCTTACTCTTGAAGACAAGATGGAGCAACAAAGGATGGATTGCTTAAAAAGATGAAGCTTCCCTACAAAAAGCCTGAAATGCGGCCATACCGCCTGTCCCTGAATAGCTACTTCGTCAGGGAAGGCGAGGAGTTTTCCTGTTTTGAGTTCGCAGAGCCATGGATTGACCACACCGGGAAGTTGCAGAAAGGGTTCGAGATTTTCAGAGATGTGGAATTCGATCGGTCCAACATGAAGCTGACTTACATGGAATATGACAAAGCCACGGGCAGAGTTAGAACCATCAGGCATGAGTACTCCACCAAGGTCGCAGATGACTTGGCAGATCAACTTGAAGCCGCAACCCTTGACAAGCCAGCAATAGAAGCCGCAGAAACTCCAGTTTGACTGAGACGTGGGACGGCCAATATCTGCTTCAACATCTGGGTAATCTGGGGCTGCACGAAGACATGGTTGCCGTCATCGGAGGACGATTCTGAAGATAAGGTGGACCCAAGGACATTGGTGGTACCCATGGGGGACAAGCTCAAGAATTGGTGCATCATTGGGGGACCTATAGCTACTCCGGAATTTATGATGGGAACACTGGGGCTTACTCCTTCTCCTGTCGCCACTCCTGCAGCATCTCCTGTCACTCGCCAAAATCCCCGTCCCAGAGTCTAGTGTTTTACATTTTGAATTTGAGTCTTCCTCTAAGTCTGACGACCTTACGTCTGAAGACTATGATCTTGTTGCAAACGCTATTTTCCCTTTTGCCATGAATGAAACCCTCGACCTTTCCGAGTATCCCTCCATAGTCACTCTTTTAACTGATAAATTGGCTAATAATCAAACTAATGATATACACTTAGTTAATAACGATTCATTAGAAGAGGCAGACACAGACACATTAAATGACGAATACATTAAAGAAATCTCAGAACAGGTTATTAATAAAAAGAATCTCGAGCCCAAGCTGCCGATGAGGTGTTAACATGCGTGAATTTGGGGACCGAAGCCGAGCCTAAGGAAACGCAGATTAGAAGCTTCTTCAGCGGAGCCGAAAGGGAAGCACTGATTGAGCTACTCAAAGAATATGTGGATGTGTTCGCATGGTCTTATAAGGACATGCCGGGGCTCGACAACTCGATCGTAGAGCACAGAATCCCGACAGCACCAGACGCTAAGCCAGTCAAGCAGAAGCTGCGCCGCATTAAGCCGGAATGGTCTTTGCAAGTGAAGGAAGAAATTGAGAAGCTACTCCGTGTGGGTTTCATCAGGGTGATCGAGTATCCAACTTGGTTATCAAATCTGGTGACTGTCAGAAATCCAACGGTAAAGTCAGAGTATGTGTGGATTTTCGGGATCTCAACAAAGCTACGCCAAAGGATGACTTCCCCTTACCAAATATCGACATGTTGGTGGATGCGACCGCCCACTATGAGGTCAAGTCGTTTGTGGATGGGTTTGCCGGCTATAACCAAATCAAGATGGCCGAGGAGGACCAAGAAAAAACAGCTTTCACCACCCCATGGGGGACTTTTTGCTATACTGTCATGCCATTAGGGCTGAGGAATGCTGGGGCTACCTACCAACGGGCAGTTACGACTTTATTCCACGATATGATCCACAAGGAGATTGAGGTGTACGTGGATGACATGATTATACATTCAAAAGGGTCTGGGGGCCAACACTTGATAGATCTCAGAAAATTCTTCAACAGGTTGAGAGAGCACGCCATGCGTTTGAAGCCGGCGAAATGCACCTTTGGAGTTCGTAGAGGGAAAGTATTAGGTTACATGGTCACTGAGAATGGGATCGAAGCCGACCCAAGGAAGATTCAAGCCATCCTGGAGATGAAGCCACCCCGTACCGAGACGGAGATAAAAGGATTCATGGGACGCCTGCAATACATCAGTCGGTTTATCAATCAGCTGACCACCATCTGCGAGCCAATTTTCAAGTTGATGAAGAAAACAGCCAGTGTGGAGTGGGATCATAACTGCCAGATAGCCTTCGAAAGGATCAAACAATATTTGGTGAATACCCCAATCCTGCGCCCGCCGCATAAGGAGAAGCCGTTGCTACTATACTTAACTGTGACAGATACCGCCGTCGGAGCCATGTTAGCGCAAGAAGCCAAAGATTCCCGGATTGAGAATGCAGTGTACTTTGTCAGTCGAAAGTTACAAGGTAGCGAGCTCAATTACTCCGCGCTCGAGAAGACATGCGTAGGCCTAGTATGGGTGGTCACTACATGGTATCCCATCCGATCTTACTAGTCTCGAAAATGGATCCTATCAAGTACCTGTTCGATAAACCATCCCTTTCTATGAGGCTCGCTAAATGGTCAGTATTCTTGGGAGAGTTCGACATTACTTATGTACCGAGGAAGGCAATCAAGGGGAGGGCAATGGCCGATCAGCTCGTAGACGCCCCGAGCACTGAGACAAAAGGGCCCGACCCCGAGTTCCCGGATGATGACATTTTCGCAATTGAGGTCGCAGAAAAATGGAAATTATTCTTTGACGGAGCTGCAAACAAACGAGGGAATGGGGTCGGACTCCTACTTATTGATCCCGAAGATGAGCACACTCCCAAAGCTATCAAGCTAAACTTTTCAGCAACCAACAACGCCGCCGAGTATGAGGCGTGTATAGCCGGATTGGAGGCCGCCCTAGAACGCAACGTGAAAGAGTTAGAAGTGTATGGAGACTCCGCTTTGATTATTAACCAAACGGCGAAGAAATGGAAAACTATTGATCCTTGCCTGCAGCGGTACCAAGGTTACATGGATGAGTTGATAGCACAGTTCAAAGAAGTTACCTTCCATTTCCTACCACGAGACAGAAATAGGTTCGCGGATGCTCTAGCTACATTGGCCTCCTTAGTTGAAATTCCAGAAGGAAGGTCCGTGAAACCATTCAGGGTTGGACGAAGGAGAACCCCGCCTATTGCTGTGAAATCCAGATCGATGCAGAGGTAAACGGAGATCAATGGTACGCCCAAATCTATAAGTTCCTTAAGCACGGAGAGATGTCCTTTGACGGAGATGTGAAGGCCAAGAATCTGAAGCACTCAAAAGATTGGCGGGGCAGTTTGTGCTGTTAGACGATACTTTGTACAAGAGGCATTACGACGGTCTGTTGCTCTTATGTGTCGACAACAAGAAAGCTGAAGCAATAATGGAAGAAGTACACAACGGGTTGTGCGGACCCCACATGAATGCAAGGATGCTTAGACAGAAGATCACTCGGCTGGGTTATTATTGGATTACCATGGAGACAGACTGTATTCAATGGGTTCGACGGTTCACAAGTGCCAAGTATGCTCCAACCTCAACCACATCCCCCCACACGAATTGTATAGTTCCACCACGCCTTGGCCATTCGCCACGTGGGGTATAGACATTATTGGGAAGATCTCGCCGGCCGGTAGTAATGGTCATGAATTCGTCCTCGTCGCAGTCGACTACTTCACAAAGTGGGTCGAAGCTCAGTCTTACAAGGTGCTGAATTCCAAGAAGGTAGCGCAGTTTATCAAAGAGAACATTATGTGTCGGTATGGGGTTCCTAACCTCATTATATCAGATAATGGCAGTCATTTCGAAGCCGAGTGTGCTCGCTTGCTTGAGAATTCAAGATCGAACGAAAGAAATCTTCCCCATACTATCCACAGACTAACGGCGCGGTTGAGGCGGCCAACAAGACGATAGAGCAGATAATTCGCAAGATGGCTTCGCAAGGACGGGATTGGCCCGAGAAGTTACCATTAGCACTTTGGGGGTACAGAACGTCAGTCCGCACCGCTACTGGAGAGACCCCTTACGCTTTGACATACGGCATGGAGGCAGTGCTCCTATTGAGTTGGAGGCCATGGAAACACATCCGGGCCTATCAAAGGAGAACGACAAAAGCCTTCAATAAAAAGGTCAAGCCTGTTGACATAAAAGAAGGAGACTTGGTGCTCAAAGCACGCTTGCCCAACAAATTCAACCCCCTCGGAAATGGGCCCCACTTGGGTAGGGCCGTTGTAGTACAGAAGATCTTCTCCGGAGGAGCGGTCAGAATGGCAGATTTGGATGGCAACCCGTTCAAAGAACCAGTCAACATCAGCAAGCTCAGACGCTACTATGACTAGACTCCCCTCTCTAAAAAAAAAAAAAAAAAAAAATTATTACGCAAAAAAGCAAAGCCCGATGGACTGAAAACCCGCAAAGGGCGGTCTATGCAAAATAAGGGTGCGTACAAAGCTCGCTAGATCGAAAACCCGCAAGGGCGGTCTAGGCAAAAGTTAGAGCATTCCCCCTTCTATCTTCCCTTTCTCTAAAATCATTCTAGAATGACTGGAGTGAACTACGGGACCTGAGCCCCTTAGTCCTATTTGTAAAAGGGGAACGTAGGCAGCCTTTCAAAA
>JAOWBW010002096.1:37508-109302 GCA_026119855.1 Campanula takesimana
AACTGCTTTTGTCAAACTCTTACTAACTTTGATTATTTTTAGGATGAATCCAACTTTGTTCCTGGATCCCAAATCATTAAAGCCGAATTCAAAGCTGATGCAGTTGGAAGAAAACTTTTGCCCTGACCTACTTGAATCGTCAAAATTGTTCCTCTGTTTCAGTTGGATGAACCGAAGTTTGACAAAGAGCTTTGTGCAGAATTCTTTGATAATGGGATTGTCTGTGTGGCACCTCTGTTGAATGGTAAAGTGAAGAAATCATAGATTTAGAGTCTGGGGAAGTTAAGAACTGAAAACGCCATTAAATCCACTGTCAGAGAAAGGAAGTGGTTCTAACTGAGTCAAAGATTGCTATCTGGCTGGACTGGAGAATTCTGGAATCCTTTCTATCAAACCAGAGTTAGTCAGCCGAACGACATTAGAGTTCTTGGGGGTCTCTGTCTTCAACACTAAGACCACCCCTAAGAAGGAGTTTGGAGAGGTAATAGTCATGTTGTGTGATCTAGTAGACACAGGAGTGATGTGCAAAAATGGCAATCACAACAACTTCACTACTGAGCAGTACAACTACTGCGTGGCTATCTACAAAGGAAGAAACTGCACTGGCCAAGGATCACATGCAAGAAATGATCAATGCCCTAAGCCGCCATACTTCTGCCAAAGCCGCCATACTTCATCAGGATTCTGTGATCTTTAAGCTTCTGTTGCAAAACAAAGCTGAATGGGTACAACCAAATGAGAAGACCTTCTATGGTGCTTCAAAGCTTGATGCTTTCAGAACCGCGTTTGGATGGCGGTTTGCACAGGCAGTATGGAATGCTGATCCTTTTCCTGAAGTGGAAAGAGGACCCTATCCTGAGGCACGGCTCAATAAGGCTGGTAGACATATGCTGGTGGGATAGCTGATCAAGCCGCAGCTTCAAGGGCTAGAGAAGCAGCTCAAACTGCTATCCAGCTTGAATATGCTAGGAGTTAGCCTGGATGGAACTGAGGCTCCAGTTGAGAGGGAGTCTGCGCGTTTAAGGGGGAGCCTGCAATCCCTGCGGATCAACCCAAGGAAACCGCGGCTCCAAGAAAGAAGAAAGCTAAAATTACTGATCCTTCTAAAACCCTCATCCATCTTCCTCCAAAACCATCCTACACCAAACCTTCCTTATTCTATCCAATCCCTCATCTGAACCTCTCCACCTTCATCTAAACCAATTCCCTTCACTAAATCATCTCCACCTACTTCTTCTAAACCCCAGATAAAACCCCTTTCCCCAATCAAGCCAAATGTTGAAAAATCCATGAATTTGCACAAGATGTGAATCTCATGCGAAAACGTAAAGCTACTGCTTCTGAACCCAAACCTTCCTCACCTTCTCTATCTTCTCCAAAACTGCCTACTGTTCAATTCACTGAAGAACGGTTACAGCTAATCTTTTCTACCCTTCCCACCTCAAACCTTCTACTCAACCAAGCCTGAGCAGACTGACATGTCTGAGGCTGCGGTTCAGCCTGATCAAACTGCGGAACAGTTTGTGGCTGAGGTATTGTGGATGTAGATGTGCCTGAGCAGACTAATATGTCAGAGGCAGTTCAAGATGACCTGAGCAAGATGATGACAATCTTGAGGTTCAACTGCTGAAGAAGAAGAGAAGATTAATAAAGAAACATGATTTGTGGGAGCACTGGCTGTCGCGACCCCGCGGGCCCGGAGTACGCGAGCTAGATGTCGACTTAAACAATAAACTCTAAAATAATGAAGATAAAAATTTCCTTTATCCAAAAGATGATAACACAAGTTTTGAAATCCAACTTGAACAACAAAATATAAACTAGTATAAGCTCCATAAGCTTACACCGAAAATAATAAATATACAAATTCTAATGACGTCAAGTTTGGTACAACTATTCCCCAAAGGTTACACATTTATATAATGTAAACCCACCAATATCAACTGCCCAAAATGCTCAACCCTCGCGACGTCCTCCTCGTGATCAGCGAGTCTAATCCTTTCTCCTGGGGGGGGGGGGTTAAGGAAAAACAAAGATAAAAGAAAGGGGGTGAGATAAATCTCAATAAGTCACTAATGCAACTACTGACATACTATGATGCAATAAGCAATAAACCATAATAAATAACACTTAGCACATAGCATTTATCAATAACAGATAGCAGCGGAAATAAACAATTAACAAAGGATACTAGCCAAGTTTCCCAACTGATATAACAAAATAAAGGTCGCTGCGCAGCTTCAATAATCAACAATCAACATCTTCATAGTAGCATGAAAGCTTGAAGAGAAAAACCCCGGTACGGAACCAATAATAATAAGGGACAGTGACACACAGTCAAAGCCAAAACCATAGCTAAGATGCTCACAAAGGGGCTAGCTCATCTCACATCCAAGGCCAATCTGGAGGAGGGAAATAATGGGGCAAAACAATGGTCAACATCATAATGGACTTGGCTCGTGCCATCATAATGCTTCGCATCGCCCGAAGCCACACAAATACCAGCTGGACTTCAAGTAAAGGCTAAGTAATAAATACTCGCACAATAGAAACACTGATTCCAAAGTAGGGAACCATTCCAAATAAATTGCCACAAAGGTAAACCAATCCAAACAACACATCAAGGATGGACCACATTCCCAAAATGATACTCAATCAAATTCCATAACATATTTATTCACAAAAGAATCAATTCCAATTAATAAAGTGTCCACGATGTTAACTTAGGTTAATTAGAAGTATAAAACCTAAACTAGGTAAGCAATAGTCTTAAACCAGCAAAAAGACAAAATTCCAGAAGCAGGGGGCGGGCGAGCGCTAGCCAGGGGGGGGCGGGCGCTTATTCCACAGAAGGTCTGGCCGCAGAAAAAGCTGGGTAGGCGGGCGCCTGGTCTAACCCGGGCGGGCGCCTGGTCTGGTTCTGGTCGGAAATTGCAGCTGGGTTCTACCATTTTCAACCCAAAATTCACCCATTTCCTAAATGACCACAAATCAACTCTCTCCACTAGTTCCACAATGAATCAAACCAACATTTAGGCTGGAAGGGGACCTAATCAACCTCATAAATAACCCCAAACCAAGAATCAAACCCAACATTCATATCAATCACCATTTTAACCAAAAACCAAAATAAATTCCAAATAAATCCCAAACTCAATCCAACATCAATGTATCAACTAAAGCATTATATAAACATGAAATGAACACTTTAGCATAAAAATGGGGGAAAAAAACTTTACTTGAGATTTCTCAAAGATGACGGAATTCAAATATTTTTAGCTTCCTACGATCCTATCGACGATCTAAACGCATTTGATAAAATGAGCAATAAGAAAAGATGAGAGGAAGAAGGTGAAAATGAAGAGAGAAGGGAGAGGAAACTACCCTTTTCACAACTATGGAGAGAGAGAGAGAGATTGAGTGTGTGCTGGGAATGAGGGAGAGGGTGAGGGAGAAGAGGGGAGTAGGGAGGGAGGAGTAGGAGAAAGATTATTTAAAAAACTTACACTTAGGCCCCCTCACTCTACTAACTAACAACCCAAACCAAATCCCCTACTACCCACTTAACACAATATCAAGCAAATAATGCTTAACACAATTTAATATTATGGGACATAAAATGCGCACATAAATATTTAAATCAATAAATAACAAATAAATTAATTATTTATCAATAAAATAGAGACGGGTTTTCGGGTCGTGACATTCACTCCCCCTTAAAGAAAATTTGACCCGATTTTAACGAGACTTACCCGAATTAAAAAGCCACGGATATCTACGCTCCATCTCCTCTCGAAGCTCCCAAGTCGATTCCTCAACATCATGATTTTCCAAAGGACTCTAACCAACGGAATACTTTTGTTCCTCAACTCTTGGACTTTGGTATCTAAAATCCGAACCGGTCGTTCTTCGTAAGTCATATCAGGATCTATATCCTCCGGTACCCTCGGTAACACGTGAGATGGATCATGAACATACTTCCGAAGCATAGAAACGTGGAAAACATTATGTAACCGGTCTAAAGATGGTGGTAAACGCAAGTCGATACGCAAGAAGTTCCACCTTTCCCGGAATCTCAAACGGACCTATAAACCTCGGAGCCAATTTGCCTCTTTCTTCCCGAACCTTCGAATACCCACCTTCGGAGATACTTTCAAGAACACAAAGTCACCCGGTCTGAAAACTAAGATCTCGCCTTCGGTTATCTGCATGGCTCTTCTGTCGACTATGGGCTGTGTTTTCAATCGATCCCGGATAACTCTAACTTTCTCAACTGAATCCTGAAGCAAATCAATACCCACGATCTTCGCTTCACCGACCTCATCCCAACAGATAGGCCGATCTACATTTTCTCCCATATAAGGCCTCATAAGGTGCCATCTCGATACTAGCCTGATAACTGTTGTTGTAAGAGAATTCCACTAACGGTAAATGTCTATCCCAAGAATCGGAAAAGACTATCGAACAGCTCGCAACATATCCTCCAAAATCTGAATGGTCCTCTCGGATTGACCGCGGTCTGAGGGTGAAAAGCTGTGCTGAATCGCAAATCTGTACCCAAAGCTTCCTGAAACGCCTTCCAGAATCTAGAAGTAAACTCGGGTCATGATCCGACACAATGCTAACCGGGACCCCATGCAATCTCACAATCTCATCAATGTAAAGGGTCGCAAGCTTTTCCATCGAGTACCTAATGTCAATAGGCAAGAAATGTGCACTCTTAGTCAGTCTATCCACGATTACCCAAACACTGTCATACTTCCTACGGGTACGAGGTAGTCCCGTAACGAAATCCATAGTCACATGCTCCATTTCCATTCTGGAATCTCTAACGGCTGAAGTAGTCCTGCGGGTCTCTGATGCTCGGCTTTGACCTGCTGACAAGTTAAACATTTCGAAACATACTCGGCTATTTCCCTCTTCATATTGTTCCACCAAAAGTGTTGTTTCAAATATTGATACATCTTCGTACTACCCGGATGAATAGTATATCTCGATTTGTGACCCTCATCTAAAACTTGCCTCTTTATTCCACCAACATCGGGCACACATAAACGGCCACGAAAAGTCAACACTCAATCGGACTCAAAGAAAAATCCTCGAAGTTCTTCTCCTTCATTTTACCCATTACTTTCACTAACTCAGGATCTTCTTTCTCAGCTTCCTTTATTCTTTGAATTAGGGTCGGAGATACCCTAATATTCGTAAAAATAGCCCCATGTATCGACTCACGAGGACACCAATCTCGAACATCCTCAAGCATTTTCCACTCTCGAACCATCATCGAGGCCACATAAGACTTTCTACTAATCGCATCGGCTACCACATTCACCTTCCCCGGATGATAAGAAATCGTACAATCATAGTCCTTTAAAAGTTCCATCCATCGACACTGTCTGTTATAAGTTCCTTCTGCGAGAAAAGATACTTTAAACTCTTGTGATCTGTGAAAATCTTGAACTTTGCCCCGTAAAGATAGTGCTTCCACTTATGCAACGCAAAGACTATCGCAGCAAACTCCATATCATGAGTAGGGTAATTGTGTTCACTAGGGGTCAACTTCCTCGAAGCATAAGCAATTACTTTCCCATTTTGCATCAAAACACAACCCAAACCCTCTTTCGAAGCGTCACTGTAAATTACTAAATCGTCATTTCCATTTGGTAACGTAAGAATAGGAGCCGTAGTTAATCTCTTCTTTAATTCATCAAAGCTGCTTTGACATTTTTCACTCCACACAAACGGTACATCCTTCCGGGTTAACTGAGTTATCGGAGTAGCAATCCTCGAAACCCTTCTAATAAACTTCTGTAATACCCGGCTAAACCCAGAAAACTTCTGATCTCGGTCACTGACTCGGGTCTCTTCCATCCACTATGGCTTCTACCTTTGAAGGATCCACAGAAATCCCATCCTTTGAAATAACATGACCCAGAAATGAAACCTTCTCGAGCCAAAATTCGCATTTACTAAACTTCACAAACAACTGCTCCCTCGCAAGAATGGATAAAACTGTCCTCAAGTGTTGCTCGTGCTCCTCTCGAGATTTAGAGTAGACAAGAATGTCGTCGATGAAGACCACCACAAATGAATTCAGATAAGGATGGAAAACCAGGTTCATCAAATCCATAAATACGGCAGGTGCGTTAGTCAACCCAAACGGCATAGCCAAGAACTCGTAGTGACCATAACGAGTGCGAAAGGCAGTCTTCGAAATATCCTCCGATCGAATCTTCAACTGATGATACCCACTCCTCAAATCAAGTTTAGAAAACACACGGACCTTGAACGATGATCAAATAAATCATCAATGTGAGGTAGAGGATACTTGTTCTTAACTGTAACCTGATTCAACTTTCGGTAATCAATACACAATCTCAAAGAACCGTCTTTCTTCCGCACAAACAAAACCGGTGCTCCCCACGGGGAAACACTAGGGCGGATAAACCCTCGATCAAGCAACTCTTGCAACTGAACCTTTAGTTCCTTCAACTCTGTGGAGCCAACCTATACGGTGCCTTTGAAATCGGAGCCGTACCCGGCAAAAGATCTATACAAAATTCTATCTCATGATCGGGAGGCATATTATACTCAGAAGAGAAAACATCAGGAAATTCTCTAAATACCTGAACACTCACCAAACTAGGGGATTCTTTCCTAGTATCAAGAACACTAGCCAAGTACCCCTCACAACCACGGTGCAACAATCTCTCAGCTTTTACATAAGAAATGATACGAATATTTCTACCCAAAGGCATAGCCTCAAAGTAAACTTAGGCACATCAGGGATAGAAAAATTAACGACCTTTCTACGACAGTCAACAGAAGCATGAAACTTGCTCAACCAATCCATACCCAAAATGACATCAAAATCTTGAATAGGAAGGACTACCAAGTCCGCACACAAGACATGACCACATATAAGCACATCACAAGCACGAAAGACTTTATCAGTCACCAAACACTCTCCCATAGGAGTTGAAACCTCTAACACATAGGGTAAAGACTCAGATGCAGCATTTAGCAAAGAAGCAAATTGCACAGAAATATAAGAATGAGATGATCCTGGATCTACTAACGTACGCGCGCTCACATTAGATATAGAAACAATACCTCCAATCACTGAGCGATCATCTGCCTGATGCTGATTCATTGCAAACACTTTTCTTTGGACCTTGGCCTTTCCCGTAGCATCCCTTTTCTGACCCTGTGGAGCACCAGCTCCTACCCCAGATGGTTGACCCCTGCCTCTAGTACAATCCCTTGCAAAATGCCCCATTTGACCACAATTGGTACACTTGCCTTGTTTCTTCCAACACCGGTCCTCCGAATGGCCTTCCTTTTGGAAATAGGAACAAAGTCTCCTATGTTGGTTCCCTTGGTTCCCGTCAGTAGTACCCGGGTTCCTTGGGGTTGGTTGCCCTCAGAACTGAGATTGTCCCCCAAAGTTACCTCGGTTATCAATCCTTGGTTGTGACTTGCTCTGCACTCCTTGCTTACTCGGGTTAGCTACCTCGGTCTTCCTCTTCTGTTCCCCAATACCTTGCTCTATAAGATAGGAACGGTCTACCGCATCCTGGAATGTCACAATCCTCTGGGCTATAAGTTGAGTATGGATAGAAGTCTTCAAACCCCGGATGAATCTCATAGCTTTCTGTTCTTCGGTCCTCACAAGATAGTCACAATACCGGGCTAATTCTGTGAACTTAGCCGAGTACTGAGCTATAGACAACAAACCTTGCTCCAAGTTGAGAAGCTCAATCTCCTTTCGGTTTTGATCTACTACCGGAATGAAATGCTCTTTGAACTTCCGCACACACAATTCCCATGCATACACTGTATGGGTATCATCCCAACTCGCCTTAACTCCTTTCCACCAATGCTCGGCGGCCCCAACCAATTTATAAGCCGCAAACCGGACCCTATCCTCGTCCGTGCATCTAAACACATCATAAATTTTCTCCATATACTCAAACCATAGTTCGGCCTTCTTCACATCGGGCTCACCATCGAACTCTGCCGGTTTCAGTTTCAAGAATTGCTCCAGACCATATCGGGGTGGTGCTTGCTCTACTCTCGGTCCTTGGTCATGAATTGCCTTCATGGCCGCTTCAAATATGCCTTGGAACATAGCACGGTTATCTTCCCAAAGATCATTCTGATTCTGAGCCCCAATAGAACCTTCACCCGTTCTTCTTCTAGCCATTGTGAATAATTACCTGCATAAACATCAACCGTTACTCACTCCGAACACAACTACCCTCCTAGGTCATACTAGTCCACCTAGACTTATACTTAGAGCTAAACCATAGCTCTGATACCAACTGTCGCGACCCTGACCCCGCGGGCCCGGAGTACGCGAGCTGGACGTCGACTTAAACAATAAACTCTAAAATAATGAAGATAAAAATTTCCTTTTATACCAAAAGATGATAACACAAGTTTTGAAATCCAACTTGAACAACAAAATATAAATAGTATAAGCTCCATAAGCTTACACCCAAAATAATAAATATACAAATTCTAATGACGTCAAGTTGGTACAACTATTCCCCAAAAGTTACACATTATATAATGTAAACTCACCAATATCAACCTGCCCAAGAAGCTCAACCTCGCGACGTCCTCCTCGTGATCAGCGAGTCTAATCCTTTCCTCCTGGGGGGGGGTTAAGGAAAAACAAAGATAAAAGAAAGGGGGTGAGATAAATCTCAATAAGTCACTAATGCAACTACATGACATACTATGATGCAATAAGCAATAAACCATAATAAATATCACTTAGCACATAGCATTTATCAATTAACAGATAGCAGCGGAAATAAACAATTAACAAAGGATATTAGCCAAGGTTCCCAACTGATATAACCAAATAAAGGTCGCTGCGCAGCTTCAATCAATCAACAATCACATCTTCATAGTAGCATGAAAGCTTGAAGAGAAAACCCCCGGTACCGGAACCAATAATAATAAGGGGACAGTGACACACAGTCAAAGCCCAAAACCAATAGCTAAGATGCTCACAAAGGGGCTAGCTCATTTCACATCCAAGGCCAATCTGGAGGAGGGAAATAATGGGGCAAAACATGGTCCACATAATGGACTTGGCTCGTGCCATCATAATGCTTCGCATCGCCCAAAACACACACAAATACCAGCTGGACTTTCAAGTAAAGGCTAAGTAATAAAATACTCGCACAATAACAACCACTGATTCCAAAGTAGGGGACCATTCCAAATAAATTGCCACAAAGGTAAACCAATCCAAACAACACATCAAGGATGGACCACATTCCCAAAATGATACTTAATCAAATTCCATAACATATTTATTCACAAAAGAATCAATTCCAATTAATAAAGTGTTCCACGATGTTAACTTAGGTTAATTAGAAGTATAAAACCTAAACTAGGTAAGCTGTAAGTCTTAAACCAGCAAAAAGACAAAATTCTAGAAGCAGGGGGGGGCGGGCGCTTGCCAGGGGGCGGGCGGGCGCTTATTCCAATAGAAGTTCTGGCCGCAGAAAAAGCTGGGTAGGCGGGCGCCTGGTCTAACCCGGGCGGGTGCCTGGTCTGGTTCTTGGTCGGAAATTGCAGCTGGGTTCTACCATTTTCAACCAAAATTCACCCATTTCCTAAATGACCAAAATCAACCTCTCCACTAGTTCCACATGAATCAAACAACATTTAGGCTGGAAGGGGACCTAATCAACCTCATAAATAACCCCAAACCAAGAATCAAACCCAACATTCATATCAATCACCATTTTAACTAAAACCAAAATAAATTCCAAATAAATCCCAAACTCAATCCAACATCAAATGTATCAACTAAAGCATTATATAAACATGAAATGAACACTTTAGCATAAAAATGGGGAAAAGCAACTTACTTGAGATTTCTCAAAGATGACGGAATTCAAATATTTTTAGCTTCCTACGATCCTATCGACGATCTAAACACATTTGATAAAAATGATCAATAAGAAAAGATGAGAGGAAGAAGGTGAAAATGAAGAGAGAAGGGAGAGGAAAACTTACCCTTTTCACAACTATGGAGAGAGAGAGAGAGAGATTGAGTGTGTGCTGGGAATGAGGGAGAGGGTGAGGGAGAAGAGGGGAGTAGGGAGGGAGTAGGAGAAAGATTATTTAAAAACATACACTTAGGCCCCCTCACTCTACTAACTAACAACCCAAACCAAATCCCCTACTACCCACTTAACACAATATCAACCAAATAATGCTAAACACAATTTAATATTATGGGACATAAAATGCGCACATAAATATTTAAATCAAATAAATAACAAATAATTAATTATTTATCAATAAAATAGAGACGGGTTTTCGGGTCGTGACATTGGCAATCAAGGCCACCTGGTGCAGTGGACTTTACTGAGGCTCATGAAAAGAAGAATCACTCACCTCTTGAAGGCTTATTTGCAAAGGAATTAAGAGAAAGAGCTGAACTGACAAAGGTCGGTATAGACCCTTTGTTGGTTGAAACCGCTCATCCTTCACTGAAACGAAAAGCTAAATTTGGACTCACCAGAGCACACTCCTTCACCATCTGGATCCCCTGCTTTGACATTCGGTCCATCGGCTCAATCATCGGTTCAACCTCAAGTGATACATGTCTCTGCGCCTTCGGTTTTGCCTGAATTATTTGTCGCAGTTAGGACTCCCAAACCACGTGCTATAAAAAAGAAAGTGTGCACATGACATCGTGGATTACCTAAAGAGGTATAGAGCTACTTCTTCCAAAGCCAACCGCCATGGAACCATCCTCAGAGCCGCCAAGAAGCATGAAGAGCAACGAATCAAATCTGGTCCTCCAAATCCTTTCGCAATTTTTCCAGCCGATGAGTCTCAGGCTGCTTCAGATCTACTCATTGCTTCAACTCTTGATCAAATCATTGAGGATCTGGCAGTTGAGGTCATCTTTTCTCTCTGCTCTCAGTTTTTCTTTAGGATAAACTGTATTGTATTTCTATATCTTTATAGATGGCAGTTCTCTCCTTACACATCCATTCCTCTCTCAAATATCCAAATTCTTTCCATTGCCCCTTCTTTTCCTTATACCTCACTTTCCATAATTCCTTTCCCTACCACCTCTATTGAAACTAATCCAGTGAGAATCCAACAAGTTCTGGATTCACTTTTTGCTCATGCTGCCTTTCTTTCCTCTCTGCCCTTCATTATTGATGCCATTAAGAGGGAGAATATAGTGGCTGACCCTAGGCTTGGGAAATTAGAATTTAAGGTGGAATCAATTCTAGAGAATCAGCTCAAGTTAGAAAACAACCTTGAAACTCTAAAAGAGCTGAGTTCTCTTAGGCATGAAGCGGCTCAAGAGATGAATGAGATTCTACAGAAGAAGTTAGACCAACTAGCTGATCTGACGGTTTCATCAACTGACTATCTAGTTCATTTTGCTCGCGACCTCAAGAATCTATCTGAAAAGATCCTAGAAAAGGTAAATGAACAACCTCACTTCGTCTTAAGTCAGCTGAATACGTGTTGAAACCGCCAGCCTAGTTGAGCCTTCTGATGCTGCTCAAACCGCAGACCTAGCCGCCGCCAGGGTTCCTGATAGAACTGACTAGATTTCTTTCTATCCTTTTGTAATCAGTTTTGCCTTTCATTATTTTCCTTGTAATTTGTATCTTTCAAAACCTTTAAAGGATTATAATGAAAATGAATGCATTGCATCCAATATTCCAAAACTTTGTTTATTCAAACTACTTGTTTGTGGAACAATGCATTTCTAAAAACTCATGCACTATTTTTTTCTTGAAAACATTTTCTAAGTGTATGTGTTTTAAACATTCAGTTTAAACATGCATATCTAATCCTTTTAATCATATTTCTAAATATGCATCTGAATGTATTTCTCTTCTATCTGTTCTTCATTTCCTTTGTTTGTGATAGATTAGAAATCTATGATCTAGCATTGTGTGTGCATTTGACTTGGGACATGCAGTTTCAATACATATTCATTTGAGCATGTTTTTACCAAGTACAATGTTTGCTCTATCATAGTGTGGTAATGGCATCAATCAAATAGGGGGAGATTGTTAGGATTCATTGTTAGTACACCCACCTGATTTGATTGACCGATTCCACGTGTCTTTTTATGGACTTTAGGTTTACATGTATTGAAGTTTTACTTAAATTTTTAGACAAGTCCATTTCTAGATGTTTAGTAGTTAGGCTGAGTTATGATCGGTTTGTTCATAGCGGTTTAGATCCTAAAACCACACTCGATGCTACTCGAGCCGCCAGCAGTGTGCTTCAAGCCTTCATCAGAACCGCCTAGTTCAGTTCTAATGAAACTGCCCTTCAAGTTCATTCATGAAACCGCACATGCATCTGGTGGATCCGCCGACCAAGATATTGAAGAAATTATTGCTGTCATTTACTCCTTGAAGACAAACATTCACTTTACAACTATAAATGAATGACTTGTGACTTGTCCTTAAACTTCAAGTCATGTTTCAGTTATTCTTGGAATGTCGGTTTGTCTCGCTTTTTGAAAAGTTACCGTTGTACTTTTCCATCAACTATAAGGACAATGGCAGGTAGTGATCCAACAACTTCCTGCCACAAAGCAAAAGCAAAGGACGACAGTGACAGGTCAACCAATGGGATTGTGACAGCGCATAGAACCTCCATACAATGACTCACCTCTTTGTCTAACGGTCACTAATGCCTTCACTATAAATAGCCTTCATTTCTCAACAATGAAGGTTACTGAGCTTCAAAGAGAATATTCCAAGTATTCAAGTTTGCTTTGAAGATTGAAAACCCAGATATTCATATCTTCATCATCTCCTTAGCAAACCCAGAGTTCTTCATCAAAGCTTCAAGCCTTCAAACCATCACAACTCAGCCTTGCACAGAAAGTAATCACTTGCTCGTCATCACTTAGATACTTTGAGCTCTTGATTTCTTTCCACACCACACACCCGGAGTATGTTTTCTTATAGATTATATACCTCAAAAACACAGGTTGTTATAATAGCATTGTTAGGTTAGATTGTTTATTTAGAGTTTAGATTCTCTTGTAATCTTGTAAAAACTCCTCTAAATCAATACAAGTCTAGTAGCAATTAGAAAATCCTAGGCTAACCACCTAGGTAGAGGACGTAGTTCTTTCAAGAACGAACCTCTTCAAATTGTGTGTCTTTGATCTTTAATTTCTGTCTTGTCATTTACATTTCTGTTTATGAACTTTATTTACTCTTATGTGAAATGACTTGATAAATGATTTGCATACTTCTGTGATACTTCAGTTATGCCTTGTCAGTTGCATCATTCCATTTTCAACTACTTATACCGCCCTACTCTTTATAATTCAGTTTGGCCAAAACCGCAAAACTCCGCTGTGCATTTTATCTGAGCGGTTCTAGTGCTTTAAACCGCAATAGACCAAACTGATAAGTACTTGGTTGATTTTCAAGGGTATTTTTGAAAAGATTTTTTGTCACGACCCGAAAACCCGCCTCTATTTTCTTAGTAATAAATATTTAATTATTTATTAATGGCTTATTTATTTATTTAAATTATTTATTTATTTATTTAAATTATTTATTATTTAAATATTTATGTGTGCATTTTGTGTTTCATGATGTAGTCGTGCCTAGCATTTAATTGGTTACTTGTGCTAGTGTAGAGTGTTGGGTGTTAAATGTTAGTGGGGAGTATAAGATTATTGTGTTAGTGTGTAGGGGAGGGGGTCTATGTGTAAATTCTTTAAATCATCCTACTTACTCCCTCTTTTCCCCTCACCTTCCTCACTTTCCTCACCATCTTTCCCTGACATTTCTCTCTCTCTCCATAGACATTTGTGAAGGTAAGAAAACTTCTCTCTCTCTCTCTTATTATTGACCATCTTCTAGTCTTTGTTTCTCATTTCTCATTATGCGAAAAATGCTTAGATCATCGATAGGATCGTAGAGAACAAAGAAAATTCGGATTCCGTCAACTTTCATAAAATCCGGGTAAGTTACTTTTCCCCCATGTATGTTAAAAATGCTCATCTTTAACTCTATTGATGTTCTTGTTGATATCCATGGCTTCTTTGGTTGAGTTTAGAATTTAATTGGATTTTTTTTTGTTAAATTGTGGTAATATGAATGTTGGGGTAGAAATCTTGATTTGGGTCATTAGATGTTGTTATTTGGGTCCCTTACTAGTTTATAAGTCGTTTGGGAGCATTATTTTACTTGTGGAAGTGTGGGATTTGGAGCATTTGTGGAATGGTTTGATTGTGGTTGTTTTGATAAGAACATATAAAGAACCCAGCTGCTGCCCACCAGATCGCCGACCGGGCGCCCGCCCGGGCTTAGCCAGATGCCCGCCTGCATGGTCTTTTTCATTCAGCCAACTCTCTGCCTAAATGAGCGCCCGCCTGCCCTTAGCGTGCACCCGCCCGCCCCCTTTCCTGGCACTTATTCTTTAATTGATTTTGGTTTAGGTTATAACTTTAACCCTAGTTTTGGGCTTTGTCCTCTTAGACTTAAATGGCCATTTTGGAATACTCTAATAATGAAAATGGTTCCTTTGTGAATATATGTGTTATGGGATTTGATTAACCTTGTTTCGGAATGTTGAAGCACCTTTATGATGTGTGTTTGATTTATTCATCTTTTGGTGATTAATTGGAAGGATTCCCTGCTTTGGAATCATGAGTTGTTTATTTGTTTAAGCTAGTATTTATTACTTGGCATGTAGTTGAAAGTCCAGCTGGTATTCGTGGTTGTGTCGGGCGATGGGAAAGATTATAATGGCAATGAGCCGAGTCCATTATAATGTTGACCATTGTTTTGCCCCATTATTTCCCTCCTCCAGATTGGCCTTGGATGTGAGATGAGCTAGCTCCTTTTTTGGGAACAGTCTAGCTATTATAAGGGGTTGCGACTTCGTGTCGTATACTCAGTTATCATTTGGTTATTGGTTCGGTACCGGGTTTTCTCTTCAGCTATTATGCTGCTATCGTTGATTGGTTTATCAGCTCTTTGATGCTGCTTATTGATGCTGCTCTTCGATGCGGCTCTATCGTCATTGATCAGATTGTTATATTCTTTGTTGGGGAAACCTTGGCTCAGTATCCTTTGTTACTGTTTATTTCCGCTGCTATCTGTTAAATGATATTTGCTACGTGCTATGTGAGATATTATTATTGTTTATTGCTTAATAGCATGTCATGTAGTTGCATTAGTAACTTATTAAGATTTATCTCACCCCCTTTCTTTTATCTTTGTTTTTATTTAACCCCCCCCCAAGGAGGAAAGGATTAGGATTTGCGGATCGAGGAGGACGTCGAGAGGATTGAGATTTTGGGCAGGTTGTTATTGATCGGTTTGCATTATTTAAATGTATAACCTTTTGGGGATAGTTTTACTAACAATGACGTCATTAAGATTTGTAATCTTTTGTATTTTTGGTGTAAGCTTGTGGAGCTTATACTAGTAGTTTATTGTTGTTGTTAAACTTGGATTTCTAAAACTTTGTTTTAACCCTTTTGGGTATAAAAATGGAATTTTTATCTTCAGTATTTTGGTGTATTGTTGTAAGTCGACGTCCAGCTCGCGAGTTCCCGGCCCGCGGGGTCGGGGTTGTGACAGTTGGTATCAGGGTTGTGGTTTAGCTCTAAGTATAGGTATAGGTGGACTAGAATGACCTAGGAGGGTAGTTGTGTTCGGAGTGAGTAACGGTTGATGTTATGCAGGTATTTGTTCTAAATGGCTAGAAGAAGAGCTGGTGAAGGTTCTAGTGGGACTCCGAATCAGAATGATCTATGGGAAGAGAACCGTGCAATGTTTCAGGGGATGTTTGAAGCGGCGATGAAAGCAATTCATGACCACGGGCCGAGAGAGGAACATGTAGCACCTCCACGATATGGGTTGGAGCAGTTCTTAAAGTTGAAACCAAGTGAGTACGATGGTGAGCCTGATGTAAAAAAGGCGGAAATGTGGATTGAGTCAATGGAGAAGTTTTACGATGTTTTTGGTTGCACGAACGAGGATAGGGTTCGGTTTGCGGCTTACAAGCTAGTGGGAGCTACGGAGCATTGGTGGAAGGCACTTAAGGCCACTTGGGATGCGACTCTTGTACCATATTCTTGGGAGTTATTTGTGAGGAAATTCAAAGAACACTTCATTCCTCTAGTGGATCAGAATCGGAAAGAGATCGAGTTCCTCAACTTGGAGCAAGGCGTGTTGACAGTAGCACAGTACTCGGCTAAGTTCACAGAATTAGCCAGGTATTATGACTACCTTGTGCGGACCGAGGAGCAGAAAGCAATAAGGTTTATCAGAGGCTTGAAGACAGCAATTAGGACACCGTTAATAGCCCTGAGAATTCAACTTTTTCAGGATGCGGTGGACAGTGCCTATTTAATAGAGCAAGACATCGGGGAACACAAATGGAAGACTGAGATGGTTAACCCGAGTAAGCAAGGAGGGCAGAGCAAGTCACAACAGCAACATTCGGATAACAGAGGTAATTCTGGAATGCAAACTCGATTCAGAGAACAACCTCAGGGACAACCAATAGTGAGGAATCAAGGTACTAATCAGGGGACACGAAATGGGAAGATCTGTAACTATTGTCAGAGGGAAGGACACTCAGAAGACAAGTGTTGGAAGAAACAAGGGAAATGTGTGAATTGTGGTCAGTTGGGGCATTTTGTGAGAGACTGTCTTAGGGGCAGATATCAACCATCCGGGAGTGATGCTGGTACCGCACAGGGTCAGAAGAGAGATACTTCGGGAAACCCTAAGGGTTCAGAGTAGGGTATTTGCGATCAATCAGCACTCAACGGGTGACTCATCAGTTTCAGGAGGTATCAATTTTGTGTCGAGAGAGCGAGCGCGTGCATATTAGGATCATCGCAATCATATGTTTCTGTGCATTTAGTTGCATTTATTTCTCCTGAGTCTTTGACTTATGTGTTTCCAGTATTTACTCCTATGGAGGAGTGTGGAATATCTGACGAAGTCTTATGTGCTTATGTCGTGCTTAAGGGTAGACATGCCTTACCTGCTAAATTAATCATATTACTATTATAAGGTTTTGATGTTATTTTGAGAAGGGAAATGTTATGCTTTAGTTGATTATTGTAAGAGGATTGTTACATTCTCTATTCCTGATTTCCTAAAATCGTTTTGAGACCGTTCCTTTGGGTAGAGTTATACACATCTTTTCTTATATAGAATTTGAATATATAACCTAGGTAAGTGACAATGGGATGTCTATACCAAATTGTTGGGTGTATTTATCATTTGTAGGTTTCCATTTTCTCCTGAATAGTGCCTAGTGTTTGGAGAGGAACTTGGGTTAAAGTGAGGTGTTATGGTATAAGGTGGTAGTGCTAATAATTAGACCAATATCCGTGTTGTATCGGTTGGGTTATAAGAGCTGAGGATCCAATTGAGGATTTCATGATAGGAGATTTTTGTTTACTTTTAGTACATCTACGTGAGCGTATCGTAATTGGTTAGTATGAAGAAATGCATGATTTGCTATAAGTGACTAGTATATTGTGGAAGTTATAATCAATAATGGTGGTAAGTGCGTTAAGTTTGAAAGGACTAAGCACATTTTTAGAGGGCAAGAATTTCTCGAATTGTATTAAAGGCATTTTGAGTTTTAGTTAAATGGTTATATTATGGTTCTAAATCTTTTCTTGGTGGCGTTTCTCGATTTGGATTAAGGGTATGCGAAGGAAGTTGAGTACAAATACTTGGGCATATTAAAGAGTACTATGATTTGGTAGCGGGTCAGTTGGAGTGTAGCTAGCCAATTGGTTTATTGTGATGGTAGTACGATTGGGCCTAAGTATCATCGAGATTATAAATGTATATGTGAAAGACTAAGGTAAGTTAGACATTGAAGATCTAGGAACTGCTAAGTTTCCTTGGGGTGTATAAGCGCGGATTATCAATTTAGAAAGGGAGTTAGAGGAAATCCCTTGGAGATAAAATTTGGATTGTTTTACGGACTACCGAGTGTTTGTAATTGTTTTAGGCGTTCAAAGATTTGGAGTAATGAGATGATGAAACTGTAGCGTGGATTAAGTAAACACTTTGTATTAAAATTTTGGGCTTACATTGTACCTCTAGTTTAAGGTGCCATCTAAGGTTAAAGCACTATAATGGAAATCCTTGGAGATATGGCCACTTTGGTGAATATTGTGGGGACGGAGAATTTCTTTAGCTTTCTGTATTTAAGAAGCTGATTTAGCTCGAGATGGTTTAATGTTTTGAATCTCTGGGGAGTAATACTAAGTATGCGGTTTACAAATGGAAGTATCCTTGCAGCGTAATTAAGTTTATGAAATGAGATAAGCTTGTAGTATCTCGAGAGTTACATTTAGGAGCAATTTGGATTCTTCAATCTCGAATATGGATTTTAATTAGTAGGGAAGGTAATGATTGAAGGAATTTAAGTACGAGAGGTTGTTATGTCGTAAGCATTATTTAAGGTTACCATGCGGTGGTTTAGAATGGACGATTGAGGAATTTGGGAAATGGCGGAATTAGCGTATCCGTGGCTATTTGATCTTTCGGGTAAGTAATTTAAAATTCGGGACGAATTTTCTTTTAAGGTGGAGTGAATGTCACGACCCGAAAACCCGCCTCTATTTTCTTAGTAATAAATATTTAATTATTTATTTATGGCTTATTTATTTATTTAAATTATTATTTATTTAAATATTTATGTGTGCATTTTGTGTTTCATGATGTAGTCGTGCCTAGCATTTAATTGGTTAATTGTGCTAGTGTAGAGTGTTGGGTCTTAAATGTTAGTGGGGAGTATAAGATTATTGTGTTAGTGTGTAGGGGAGGGGGTCTATGTGTAAATTCTTTAAATCATCCTACTTACTCCCTCTTTTCCCCTCACCTCCCTCACTTTCCTCACCATCTTTCCCTGACATTTCTCTCTCTCTCTCCATAGCCATTTGTGAAGGTAAGAAAATTCTTCTCTCTCTTCTTATTGACCATCTTCTAGTCTTTGTTTCTCATTTCTCATTATGCGAAAAATGCTTAGATGGTCGATAGGATCGTAGAGAACAAAGAAAATTCGGATTCCGTCAACTTTCATAAAATCCGGGTAAGTTACTTTTCCCCCATGTATGTTAAAAATTCTCATCTTTAACTCTATTGATGTTCTTGTTGATATCCATGGCTTCTTTGGTTGAGTTTAGAATTTAATTGGATTTTTTTTTGTTAAATTGTGGTAATATGAATGTTGGGGTAGAAATCTTGATTTGGGTCATTAGATGTTGTTATTGGGTCCCTTACTAGTTTATAAGTCGTTTGGGAGCATTATTTTACTTGTGGAAGTGTGGGATTTGGAGCATTTGTGGAATGGTTTGATTGTGGTTGTTTTGGTAAGAAAATATGAAGAACCCAGCTGCTGCCCGCCCAGATCGCCGACCGGGCACCCGCCCGGGCTTAGCCAGGCGCCCGCCTGCATGGTCTTTTTCCTTCAGCCAACTCTCTACCTAAATGATCGCCCGCCTGCCCCTTAGCGAGCGCCCGCCCGCCCCCTTTTCCTGGCACTTATTCTTTAATTGATTTTGGTTTAGGTTATAACTTTAACCCTAGTTTTGGGCTTTGTCCTCTTAGACTTAAATGGCCTTTTTGGAATACTCTAATAATGAAAACGGTTCCTTTGTGAATATATGTGTTATGGGATTTGATTAATCCTTGTTTCGGAATGTTGAAGCACCTTTATGATGTGTGTTTGATTTATTCATCTTTTTGGTGATTAATTGGAAGGATTCCCTACTTTGGAATCATGAGTTGTTTATTTGACCTAGTATTTATTACTTGGCATGTAGTTGAAAGTCCAGCTGGTATTCGTGGTTGTGTCGGGCGATGGGAAAGATTATAATGGCAATGAGCCGAGTCCATTATAACGTTGACCATTGTTTTGCCCCATTATTCCCCTCCTCCAGATTGGCCTTGGGTGTGAGATGATCTAGCTCCTTTTTTTGGAACAGTCTAGCTATTATAAGGGGTTGCGACTTCGTGTCGTATACTCAGTTATCGTTTGGTTATTGGTTCCGGTACCGGGTTTTCTCTTCAGCTATTATGCTGCTATCGTTGATTGGTTTATCGGCTCTTTGATGCTGCTTATTGATGCTGCTCTTCGATGCGGATCTATCGTCATTGATCAGATTGTTATATCCTTTGTTGGGGAAACCTTGGCTCAGTATCCTTTGTTACTGTTTATTTCCGCTGCTATCTGTTAAATGATATTTGCTACGTGCTATGTGAGATATTATTATTGTTTATTGCTTCATAGCATGTCATTAGTTAATGCATTAGTAACTTATTGAGATTTATCTCACCCCCTTTCTTTTATCTTTGTTTTTCCTTAACCCCCCCCCCAGGAGGAAAAGATTAGGATTTGCGGATCGAGGAGGACGTCGAGAGGATTGAGATTTTGGGCAGGTTGTTATTGATCGGTTTGCATTATTTAAATGTATAACCTTTTGGGGATAGTTTTACTAACAATGACGTCATTAAGATTTGTAATCTTTTGTATTTTTGGTGTAAGCTTGTGGAGCTTATACTAGTAGTTTATTGTTGTTGTTAAACTTGGATTTCTAAAACTTTGTTTTAACCCTTTTGGGTATAAAAATGGAATTTTTATCTTCAGTATTTTGGTGTATTGTTGTAAGTCGACGTCCAGCTCGCGAGTTCCCGACCCGCGGGGTCGGGGTCGCGACATTTTTAAACCGCTATTTACCCCCCATCTAGCGGTTCTATACCCTTGTTGCCCTTTGGGACCAACAGCCTCCTTCACCACCATGGCCGCCTTTGCCACCTTCGCCACCATGGCCATCATTTTGCCTCGTCCACCGGCTATACGCATCTCCTTACCCTATACAGAGACAATTTAGGTCGTGGTCTGAGTTCCTCGAATTGTTTAAAAGTCCAAAATTCACTGAAATCACCTCCGTCGATGGCTGCAACATAGCTCATTTGAGGTAAATTTTATATTTTCTCTTATATTATCATTTAAACCTAAAATTTTAAAATAGAAGCTTTAAATTGTTGATTTGGGGAATTTTCATTAGGAATTGATTTGGGGAAAATGGATTTAGGGATTGAATTCGATATTTCTGACTATTGATTTAGTGAAATTCAGTTTGAGGTTTTATAGGAAAACCTACTGGTATGTAGATCCTATCTCTCTTTCCCTCTCCAATTTTTGTTCAGTTTATATATTATTTATCACATTCTGTCTCTTATAATTGGTTTCTTAAATGGTTGGTGTTTCTCAAAAAATGGATTTGCATTTGCTACTCAGAATCTTATACATGTGTTTGTCTTACTCCAGGTTTGTTTGTGCAGAAGGCTATTGCTAAGGATTGAATTTTGAATAAATGGGTAAAACCACCTTGTTCTGTCTCTCAGTTTTTTGTTTTCTTTAAAGTTAATGCATTACCTTAATTTCCCAAGCCAATATATTTTTGTGACTATCTGCTTCCGCTTTGCTTGATTACATTAAACTGTTGAGAGGATCTCTAGTCATAGTGTACTTACTCAAGATGCCATGTGATAGCTTTTGTAAATAGTTAGTTAAAAGTAAACTTTATTTGATACTGTTCGATAAAAATAAACATAGTGTAAGTACCCCAATCTGAAATCGACCTACTTTAGAGGAATTCTTGGTACCATTTAGGGATAAACCAATGGGCTAGGACCTCACTAGGATAAACCTGATATTCCAGGACTGAACTAGAATTAAACTTGGAAAAATCCAGAAGCTCGCCAAGTCGAGTCGTACGGATGGTTTGGGAACATGAGGTCCCTAGACGTACGGCTATGTTGGGCACCCTCATCCTCTAGAAATTGAACCCTATGCTGATCATTTCAGGGGGGGGGGAGAAAACGTTTTGAGAGATGTTACTCTTCCAGTTTGAGAGCAAAAAGTGAGTTATACACATATTTGAGTGATTAGAGAGGGAGATAGGCATAACCATCATAGGTGAAGCCTCCTTCTCCCCATCTTTTTCTTCATCTCAAACTCTCTTTTATCTTTGTTAATATTACTTGTTCATCTTGTATTATTTCTTCTTTTTCTTGCAAAGTCTTGATTTCAAGCACTTTACATTTCTTGCAAGTCTTGTCCATTTCAAGAACTATATCTATATATATTATACAAGTCTTGGCCTACCAAGCTATATATATTATGATTATACATGTATATGATCCAAATCATGAGGTGATTCAAGGTGCCCTTCACACCTAGTGTGTGATTTATGGGATAAAACCTAGGATGATCATGATTTGTTATATTTCATGTTGATATTGTTCTTGTTTGGCCATAAGAGTCATGATTGGGGGATAAAGTTTCAATCTATATCATCCCAACCATGACCTAGCCATAAATCACCAAGTATGGGCCATAAAGATTTGATCTTTGTGTTATATTTGTGTCCTTAAAGGTTTAAACTTGCATATAAGTCTATTTTGGTGGTAAAGTTTCAATCTTTATCTACCAAAATGGTCATTTTGGCCTAAATGCCATCTTCATCAACTTTTCATAAATTTCTCCAATGATTTCCTTTGATCACACCCAAATCTTTGTTTTGGGGTTCCTTTGGTTATCAAAGTGGATAGGAATGTACCTTTCAAAGTCTTGATGTTAATCATAAACTGGAAATCAACATTCTAGCCCAGTTTCAGCAAAGATACTCTGTTTTGACTGAAACTGGACTGTTTTTTCTGATAAACTGTAAAAATGCCCTGGAGAGCCCTCCCCATCCGTACGGCTACTTTGGTCGGGGAGGAAATTTTCCAGTTTCTTCCTTTTTGACCAGAAAGTTTGCAAAATAAACATTTTCTGTTAAAAAATTAACTAGTTTTATCAAAACAGTCAGTTTCTCCCATTTTGAGAACACACACACACACACAAGCACTTTCATTAAATAACATTAGGGAGACTCGGCTTTGTCTGAGGTGGATTGGGTGACGTGAAACTCTTCCCAATACGTAACCTGACCTCCGAACTAATAGAATCTCTAACCTTTTCTTTTGTTGGGTTAAATAATTAACAAAAGTGGCGACTCCATTATGTTTTGTGAGATAACCGTGTTTGGCGTTTCGCCGCCAAAACACGTCACATTTTCCGTGCACGGTGGCGGGATCCTTACAGTGGCGACTCCGCTGGGGAGTTAAATGTTCTCAAACTTCTTTTTAGAAGCTTTGGGGATATTTATATGTGGGTCAAACTCCCGTCCCCCGTTATCGTTAACTTTTGTGGTTGTTTTGTGTGTGCTGAGTTTCTGTTTGAACTTTCTGGAGTGGAAACTGTTATGGATGTGCAATAAACTGGGGCTTGATGATCAGAAGATGAAAAAACTGCAAAAAAATAATTGCCAGCATTCTATAGCCGTACGGCTATGTTGGGCAGGGAACATAATGTTCCAAAATTTAACAATTTTGTGCAGGGCAGGAACATTCTGTGTCCCTTTGGCTTCTGCTTTTCCAGGTTCCATTTACTGTTTGGTTCGTGCACATTACCTTCTCTCTTTCTAGCCAAAACTTGTTTTTTGAAGCTTGGTTATGTACAAACTTTTGGACATAAATTTGGATTTTCAAAACCTCCTTGTGCATAACCCACTTGTAAAAGGTTTTTGAATTCTTTATTGTACACAACTTGTTTTTGCAAATGATTTTCAAAGAATTGTTCTTCTTGAAAGATGTTGATTTCAAAGGATTCTTTGGTTGTGCAAAATTTGTTGTACATGCGAGTTTTGGCTTTGTTCATAAGATTCTTGCTTGATTTCTTTTGTAAATAGCTCGTTCATGCTTGCTCATTGTTGTTGATTATACATTGCTCATAATGTTAAAACGGACTAAGAATTTATATTTTGACTCAAAAGGGAACATAGAAGGCTTCACACTACGCGCATTTGACTATGTACACGTTCCAAATGCCCTTTAAACTCGGGATAGATGCCACGATACAGTTTGATTGGCGCTCTTGTGCCCTTCTAGCGCGCACGGGTCCATTCCACCTCCCCTTCCGAGCCGAGTCAACCACACTTGTCCG
Organism: Campanula takesimana; assembly: GCA_026119855.1. Classification (NCBI taxonomy): domain Eukaryota; kingdom Viridiplantae; phylum Streptophyta; class Magnoliopsida; order Asterales; family Campanulaceae; genus Campanula; species Campanula takesimana. The sequence continues at coordinate 61,590 of JAOWBW010002096.1, forward strand.
TGACAAACAAATACCGAGACTTTGGTTGGTTTTTGGTCTAGCTCACGTTACCACGTCCCTAATACGTGTTTGAGATTAATTGGGGCCAAGTTAATGCCCGAGTCACGACTCCTTTTGAAAGCAAGTGTGACCATGGTCAACTTTGACCCGGTCCTTGACTTATACGTTAATATTGGCTATAATTAGCCAATGTCATGTATTATGGATGGGGTGACACCGTGTTGTCGAGCCCTAATGAATGGTCCATACTAATCATCCTTAAGCCCATGGATAAGGTTCGAGAGACCTCATCAAAGATCAGGTTGTGCCGGAAGTCCCTTAAGTCCCTAAGACGAATCTTGATCTTAACCGGGGCTTAATCATGACTGGAATGGATCGCGCATTGGGAACCTCGCAATGCACTAGAACCTAGGATCGTTCTTTCAGTCGGTGGAAAGCCGCTTGCCCTATAGGACCCTCGCCCGGGACAGTCCATCCTTGGGGGTGTGCAAGTCATTTGAAAAACGAGGGGTCTATAGGCGTAGTGATGGCCTCCACTAATCCAGGGGTTATAATAGTTGCGAAAAGGAAGAGAAATCTTTTCTAACCATCTAGGAATAAAGATCAGTTTAATTAAACCTGAATGAATAAATAATTGCGCATTGCATGAGTTTGCTCCATTTGTGCTTCTTGTCTTTGACGCATCGCATTCTTACGTTAACAAGCGTCATCTTGTTAAGTCTTTGGACGGATCCCCGTTATCCTCCAAGGCTTCCATTGAGTGATTTTGTTAAGTTTTTGGACGGATCCCCGTTATCCTCCAAGACTTCCATTAAGTGATTTTGTTAAGTCATTGGACGGATCCCCGTTATCCTCCAAGGCTTCCATTAAGTGATTTTGTTAAGTCTTTGGACGGATCCCCGTTATCTTCCAAGGCTTCCATTGAGTGATTTTGTTAAGTTTTTGGACAGATCCCCGTTATCCTCCAAGGCTTCCATTGAGTGATTTTGTTAAGTTTTTGGACAGATCCCTGTTATCCTCCAAGACTTCCATTAAGTGATTTTGTTAAGTCTTTGGACGGATCCCCATTATCCTCCAAGACTTCCATTAAGTGATTTCGTTAAAGTCTTTGGACGGATCCCCTTTATCTCCAAGACTTCCGTTAAGTGATTTTGTTAAGTATTTGGACGGATCCCCGTTATCCTCCAAGACTTCCATTAAGTGATTTCGTTAAAGTCTTTGGCGGATTCCCGTTATCCTCCAAGACTTCCGTTAAGTGATTTTGTTAAATCTTCAGACGGATCCCCATTATCCTCCGAGACTCCCGTCGTGATCCCCGTTGTGATCCTCGTTGAGATTCCCGTTGAAACCTTAGGCATAGTCCTTAGTTCCCTGTTGTGATCCCGTTGTGATCCTTGTTGAGATTCCCTGGAACTTAGCATAGTCTCTAGTTCCCCGTTGTTATCCTCGTTGAGATTCCCGTTGGAACCTTAGGCATAGTCCCTAGTGTGAATACGTGTGTTTGAATTTGAGAATATTCATAGTAACATTGAAATTATGAGAGTCGCCACGCCGTTTTAATTATAGCCAAAACATTGAGAAAAAGCATGTTAATGGGTTCGGGGGTCAAATTACAACAAGAGAAGAATATTGGACGTTATCACTCCTATTGCCCGAATTGATCGGTCTTTCTATCATGATGAATGTGTTAGTAGTGTGTTAGTGTTTGAGACCGGATCCGAAATTGCCTACGTTCCTCTCAAGGTGAGAAGCTCAGGTCAGCGTAGTTCGAGAAGAATTTAGAATAGGCAGAAGAATCGGGATCATGCATAATGAGGGGGGAATTACCTAAAGATTAGGGTTTAGAAGTAGTTCCTAGATCATCCTCGGGTTGATGAACCCTCGATCATCATCGGCTATGAAATAACATGCAAACATGAAGATCGCAACCCTATATATAGCATAAATAAGGTTTTAATCTATGAACACGATGAACTTATGAAAAACATATATGAACATATGAATAAACATGCGAAGCATATGAAGAAACTATGAATAAACATGCAAGAACATGAATATTAAAGATCTACATTAGAAATAATGCAAGAACATGAAGAAAAAAGTTAGAAAACTTACCTATGTTGGCAAGAAATAAGCCTTGATCTTCTTGGAGGTTTGAATGCTAATTAGAGAGCAAAATTGTGTTTAAGAACTCTCAAATTCGGATCCCCTTAAACCAATAGCATGAGATTGGTTTATATATTAAACTGAGGGGAAGATCTGATGGTCCAGATCATCCGGGGCGGATGTGGCCGCGTGGCCAATATTGAGGGCGGCGGCGAAAGTGGCCGCGTGGCCAATATTGAGGGCGGCGGCGAAAGTGGCAGCGTGGCCATCGTTGCGCGCTGACTTGAAATTCAAGCTAGGGTTTTACTGTTCATACAAGGCAACCCTAAATGTCCATTTTAATGTTTTCTAGAACATTGAGCTATTTTTGGGAATTCGGGACAAGTCTTTGCATGGTTTCTAATTCCTATAAAGTCCTTATATATTTGGGAAACCCCTAATAAACTCATTTTCAGGTCGGGTACTAACAGTAGCCCCTCGACGACGCTTCTTGCAAGGCAATGTGGGGTCGACGATAAAAGAAGGATCCGTCTGAAACATGAGTTTCAAAATAGATGAAAGGTAAGGAACGGCTGAACCTTGACAGGCGACCTACGTATCCGCGGGGGAATCAAGCCAAACGTAGTTCAAATCTGATGGAATTGGGAATGACTATCCTCTGATGGGGAACAAAGTCTTCTGCTGGGGAAAATGCACCTGCTGGGGATGAGAGATGACCGTGTTGGTCGGGTGGCTAGACCTTTTCAGGTTTCCTACGTATCCTCCGAGGAATCAAGCCGGTCGTAGTTCAGAGCTGTTGGGGAAAGACGAGACATTGAACTTCTACTGTGGATAATAAACCTACGGATACTATCTTGTATGAAGAACGAACATTCATAAGCAATGAAGTTTATTTGGGAAAATTAAAGACTACGTTGTCTAAATAATCCCAAGATGGAATGGTAAACAAAATCAGGATCGCCAGGGTTCCTGCCGATGGCGCTAAAGTAATAGATGTCGCATCTCTCGCGAACAGAAAACGCCGAGGCTTCTGCCAACTACGATCGATCAAGGATACGTATGTCATAGAGGCGCCGAAGTCTCTACGATCATGCAAATCCTAATAATAAATGCTGGATCTCTCGCAAACAGAAACACTGAGGCTTCTGCCAATCACGATTGATCAAGGATATGTATGTCATAGAGGCGCCGAAGTCTCTACAATCATACGAATCCTAAAATAGATGCTGGATCGCTCGCAAACAGAAACGCCGAGGCTTCTGCCCATCGCGATCGATCTAGGATGCGTATGTCATAGAGGCGTCGAAGTCTCTACAATCATACGAATCCTAAAATAAATGCTGGATCGCTCGCAAACAGAAACGCCGAGGCTTCTGCCCATCGCGACCGATCTAGGATGCGTATGTCATAGAGGCGCCGAAGTCTCTACAACCATACGAATCCTAAGCAAATATTAGGAAGTGCTAAAATAATAGATGCTGGATCTCTCGCAAACAGAAACGCCGAGGCTTCTGCCCATCGCGATCGATCTAGGATGCGTATGTCATAGAGGCGCCGAAGTCTCTACAACCATACGAATCCTAAGCAAATATTAGGAAGTGCTAAAATAATAGATGCTGGATCTCTCGCAAACAGAAACGCCGAGGCTTCTGCCCATTGCGATCGATCTAGGATGCGTATGTCATAGAGGCGCTGAAGTCTCTACAACCATACGAATCCTAAGCAAATATTAGAAAATGCTAAAATAATAGATGCTGGATCTCTCGCCAACAGAAACGCCGAGGCTTCTGCCAGTCGCGATCGATCTAGGATGCGTATGTCATAGAGGCGCCGAAGTCTCTACAATCATACGGATCCTAAGCAAATATTCGGTGAAGAATGGAAATTTTAAGGGGCTTTCCGTTCCCAAAGGTAACGAATATCAGTCACAATAGTGCTAAGGGCACCTGAAATGAACAAAGGGGAATGTACTAGGGGTAAAACTGAAATTTTGCATGTGGAGGCAAAGATGATGGATTGTTATGAAGTCGCGAACGGGATGAACTCTCGGGGAGTCACAAAGGTGATAGACTCTCGGGGAGTCCCAAGGGTGACGGACTCTCGGGAGTCACAAAGGTGATAGACTCTCGGGGAGTCACAAAGGACTCTTTGGTGAGTCACAAGGGCAAAGGACCCTTAGGGAGACGCGAAAGAGATGGACTCTCGGGGAGTTGCTAATATGGGAAACAATGATCTGGGTTCCGCTTATCCTAATTTAGGAGGGAATGAGGCGACGAGCCATTGAGACCAAGGTGTTAGGTAAGGGACATTTTTCTTGGTTGCCTAGAGGTAGGACCTAAGGCTTTTTAAGGAAGGGAAATAAGGAAGATGGTGATCTCCTAATCTTGAGATAGGGATGCCAAAGATGTCACGGCTTCTTGGGCTTTAGATTATGTCTTGGAGATAATGTGGGTTACCTAGGCTTGCAGGCTAGGGATTGGAGTTCATTTAAGTATGAGGAGAGTATTTTATCCTAGGCTTAGTGCTAGGGCTTGGAAAGGTTGAGGTTTGGGAATTCCTAGATGTTAGGGTTTCGAACAAGGGTTTGGAAACTGGTGTTTAAGGACCATGACTCTCCTAGGTTTGGGACTAGGGTTTAGGAATTTCCTAGGTCTAGGAGGCTAGGGCTTGGAGTTGTGGTAGGCTCAGAGGTTTCAAAGGCATTGGCTTTTAGACATAAGGCTGGGAGTTGGAAAGGTTGTGACTTCTTAGGCTTGAGACCATGGACCGTTGGGAAGAGGGATTGCTTTTGTGGAAGGTCCACTAAGCTTGATGTTAGGGTTCACCATTTTCCGGGATTGGTGACTATGGCTTGGAAATGTTAGTGGTAACCTAGGCTTTAGGCTAGGTTCTAAGGCTAAGGACTGTAAACTTCCTATATTTTGAGACTAAGGTGAAGGAGTTTCCTAGGTATAGGACTGGGGTTTGAAGGGAATGTTGAATCCTAGGCTTGATGATAGAGTTTAAAGAGGATAATTTCTACCTAGCCTTGAGACTAGGGCTTTAGAAAGAGTGCGACTACCTAGTCTTGAGGCTAGTGTTTAGATCGAATGCGACTACCTAGGCTCGAGGCTAGGGTTTAGAGCGAATGCGACTACCTAGGCTCGAGGCTAGGGTTTGGAAAGAGTGCGACTACCTAAGCTTGAGGCTAGGGTTGATTGAGTTTTGGACAGGGCATTATATCCTAGGCATAAGACTAGGGTTCAATAAAATGGAGAATTGAGATTGTAAATTTCCTAGGTTTCGAGACTAGGGTTTCGGGAATTTGGAAATGATGTTGCATACGGGGCTTTGGAAATTCCCTAGAATTTGGGCTAGGGTTAAAGGGGATGTTGTGGTTTTCCTAGGCTTAAGGATAGGGTTTAGATAGGATATGTGACTACCTAGGATCAAGGCTAGGGTGTAACTACCTAGGATCAAGGCTAGGGTTTAAGAAGGATGTAACTTCCTAGGCTTTAGGCTAGGGTTTGAAAGGATGTAATTACCTAGGCTTGAGGCTAGGGTTCAGAGAGAATGATATGACTACCTAGGCTCGAGGCTAGGGTTTAGAGAGGATACGTGACTACCTAGGATCAAGGCTAGGGTTTAGGAAGGGTGTAAATACCTAGGCTCTAAGGTAGGGTTGGAAGGATGTACTTACCTAGGCTTGAGGCTAGGGTTCAGAGAGAATGATATGACTACCTAGGCTTGAGGCTAGGGTTTAGAGAATGTGTTTACCTAGGTTTAAGGCTAGGGTTTGGAGACCGAAAGCATTTGAAGGTTTGTCTTGGTTTAGACCGAGCAAGTTTGAGGTCTAAGAGTGTTGCGGTTTGGGGCAAATGAGCTTGATACCTCATGGCTGGATAGGCTCGATAGATTAGACCTAGGCTAAAGTTCTAGGGTTTAGCTAGGGTAAGACTCAGACATGTGTTGAGGAGACCGGGCCTAATGGAATGGTAGGCGTGAGATCTAGGAGATCGAAGGCTAGGCAGGGTAGCGTTGGGACATAAGGCTTTCAAGCGGGTAAGTCTTTTGTCCTAGAGAAACCGCGTTATGGGTTAGGACCAAGCAGGCTTGAGGTCGGCCAAGGAGCAACGGATTAGGATTGGATGATACGCATGTCGGGCTTGGATCCTAGAGCGTTTGAAAGTTTAGGCTAGGTGCGAACCATAAGTGCGGGAAATGGTTTTGGATATATGACCATGTTGGCACTTTAGGTAAATGGATCGAGTGTCCAAGACTTTGCTTTGAGTACAATAATGTGCCTAACAGGATTGGGTATGCTTAGGACTTAATTTTGCCTTAGAGGTCATGCGTGTGACTAAGCTCGTTTGGCAATTTCGAAGGTAGGTTAAGGATGGGACCAAAGGTGTTTAAGGACATGGGTTTTACCCTGATGGGTATTGAGATCCCTATGGTATGGCGTGGTGCGCAGGAGATCCTATGTACTTGAGCAAGGTTTGAGATTTGGACTCGTTGGGGGAGCGATGTTTGAGATCCATGGAGTTTAAGGGTGGACCTTGTAGGTGGCGAGGTTTGGACTCGGCTTGGATTAAGTAGGTTAGAGTCCTTAAGGGGTTGAAGGTCAGACTAGGAAGTCTTTTGAGGCTAATGGGTGACACTAGGTTGGTACTTGGTAGGTTTAGAGTGGTAGGGTCATGGCTTGGACATGACGGGAGTCGGGAGACGTAGATGTTGTCGCTTTTAGTCGGACCAAGTAGGCTTGGGAATTACAGAGTCCAAAGGGTGGAGATGTAAGGTGAGAGACCTAAAGGGCAGAAAGTCTTGTGACCTAAAGGTTTAGGGGTTGAGGCCCTAGGTATGGATCAGATATTCTAGAGACCTAAAAGGTAGGTGTTTGGTAGACTCGAATGGTCTTGGGCCCTCAGGGCTCGCTCCACAGGTTAGACTATGGGTGGACCTTAGAAGTTGGACCGAGGAGGATAAGAGAGCTATGGCTTAGACAGGGTAAGGACGAGTATGTGTTGGTAGGTTTGAGATCTAGGAGATCGGGTAGGCTCGGGACCGGTAGGTTCGGGACCTAATGGGTCACCCTAAGGATTTGGCTTTGGTTAACTGGTTTAAGGTCTGAAGTTTTGGGTAGAACCGGTTTGAGGCCAAAGGGGTCATGCTACGAACTTGCGGAAGGTCGAGCTAAGAGGTTATGATGTAACGTAGGTAAGACTCACCGGGTAGGTTTGGGACCTAGGTAAGACCGATCGGGTAGGCTCGGGACCTAGAGAGTTTATGGTGTAACTTAGGCAAGACTGACCGGGTAGGCTTGGGACCTAAGGTTTTGAACCAGGTAGGTTGGGACCTAAGGGTATCCTATTGTGTAGGAAATAGGGTGAAGGACCGAGTCAACTCAAGAATCACGGAGATGGGTCTCAGATGGATCGAGGATGTTTTTACAATTTTGTGGAGACCGAGCGTGCGGGTTTATAAACAAAGTGTCGGGGAGGAGAAAACTTTATGAAAGTGTTATGATCTTATACAGATGCCTTATAATTAATTATGATTCTAATCAATCCAAATAGGTCGTCGCGTGCCGAGTTTGATGATGAGGGGTGCCCTTCTTCTAAGTGTATCCTTGTTGACGCCTAGGTATTCTCTGGGAAACCACATAGTCGACCCTTTCTGTTGGGGAAGCCCCAATTCGATAAGGGTGTAGAGCGGGGTATCCTACCTCCTTTAAGACGCACCCTTTTTTCTGCCTAGACCGCCCTTTCGGGTTTTCAATCTAGCGGGCATCTCTTTTGCGTTATCTCATTTTTTTTTTTTTTTTTTTTTTTTTTTTGAAAATCATTCAGTCGACTCAAAAAAGGAAAAATAATTGTTTAAACATGCGGGGCATTTTGGTGAGAGTAAGAGAGAGAGAGAGATAGTACTCACATTTTGACTCTTTGAGCAACTGAGGGTATATATGTACAAAAGGGAGGAAGCCCTTGCTTTGACAGAAAGTAAGTGTTTAGCTCTTTCCTAGATTGTAGGACGGAAGACTTGTCGAGACATTTGAAAATTGTTTTATTCAAGATTCTCATTTGATTGCTCGAGAATGGACCTCGTTGATTAGTTAATGAGTTATGGTTAATTGGTAAACAAGTAGCCTCAAATTAATAAATGTTTTGATCAATTGTGAGTGAAGAAGTCAGGAGTAGAAATATGGGGGAAGAGAGAAGAGAAGGAAAATTGGCTACGAGGTGGGTTGTGTATATTTTGGACCGAACCGGGAGGTTGCCTACGTTCTCCTCAAGGTGAGGAGCTCAGGTCCGCGTAGTTCGGGGATGACCCGCTTGACGATGGTGTCGGGTTTCAGTGGGTATGTGTGGGAGGAAAGAAAAGAAAGAAAGTTGGCCCAAGGTAGGTTATGTTTGGCTTTGAGTGGTTGCCCGGTTGACGATGAAGTTGGGTTTTAAGTTTAGGGGTGTGAGGTTCATTTGAGGTGAGTTGTTCTGTGTAGCTCATTGCGGTAGATTACTCCTTTGTAGTTGTTGCAGTGGATTGCTCCATCGTAGTTGTCATGCGTTGCTGCCGTTTATCTACTTTGTAAGGAAAGAAAGGAAAATAGAACATTTGAGGTGAAAAGAAAATGGGACTTTTACTTTTCCATGGTGATAGCCCCTTCTATTTTTCTTTTTTTTATTTTTTTATTTTATCTCTTTGTGCACACCCTTTTTTTTTTTTTTTTTTTTTTGCCTAGGCCGCCCTTTCGGGTTTTCAACCTAGCGGGCTTCTTTTTGTGCAATGCTCTAACTTTTGCCTAGGCCGCCCTTTTGGGTTTCAACCTAGCGAGCCATATATATATATATATATATATATATATATATATATATTTTTTTTTTTTTTTCTATATTTGTACATGAAACATTGGGCGAGACAAGCCCCTAGTTTGCTTTCGCCTTTCTCGATTGCGAGGTAGCTTCCTTATAGTTCAAGCGGCCTTTTGCTGGCGGCGGGCGTCCTAGCCCCTTGATTTTCACCGGTAGAGCTCCATTGGATTATCACGTGCACCAATGAATGACTTCGTGCACTTGTCTTATATTTGCGATGGAATACGGACAGCCCCAGTGTAACGGCATGTAGTACTCATGATGGGAACAAACCAATCCTTTAAATTGTGGTAGCATGGATGTCTATTTGATGATGAGCAACCGCAGTCCATTTCTTTGTCACGACCTTATAAAAAGGGGTCTAATGGTGGGATGAGAGGCGTATGAGAATAGTGTATGGGAGAAGGTGTATATAGAGAGTGTACATGAAGTGTGTACAAATGGTGAGTGTATAGAGAGAGTGTATGGGGGTAGAATGTAGAGAGAAGGGAAAGTGATTCGTTCATCCCAATTGATCGAAGCATTTGTTATTTTGAGATTAATCGTTTACTTAGTTATGTGAATGGTTTATGGGTCCATTTACCTTTTAATGAGTCGTCATTAATGAGTAAGATTAATATTAATTCATCATATAAAGATATAGCAATCAAGCGAAAATGGTGAATAAGACAATTTTCATGAAATTGATATATGCAAGCTTATATCTCAAGTCTAGAGAGAAAAGAAAAGAAATAAAGACCCTTTTATTGGAACTAAAAGATTTAAACTGACTAGTCCGGGGTGGACTTTTACTTAAAGAAACAAAAATCGTCCAAGGTGGACTTTTGACTAAAGACACTCTAGAACCTACGAAGACTGAATGACCCTTTTCTTTCTTTTATTTAAAGGAGGTAGCCCCAATTTCCTCTTTTGCCCATGCCCATGTATTCCGTTGGCGGGTGATGACTCCGCTGTTAATGAGGCTTTGAATCTTTCTCCTCAATTGGAGGCAATCTTCGGTGTCATGCCCAATGTACTGGTGGTATTGGCAGTGTTTGGAGGGATCCAAGCCTTGCTTCACCTTACTTGGTTCATAATTGAACAAAGGAGACAACTTGCCGGCTTGAACTAGACTTTTGAAGAGTTTGCCCAAGTCGTCGAATTCGCGCTCGTCCTTCCTTTCACGAACTGTCTTTGAGGATGATTTAGGTACCGGCACCCCTTGTTAATGAGTAGTCATAGGAGGCATCCCGACGGGGACAGTCTGTGGCGGCCCGTACATTTGAGGAGCGTACGGGTGTTGACATTGAGCAAGAGGGAGAACTCGACTGAGGTAATCATAAACGCCACGAATGTCAGACAAATGGCGCCTCTCGATATCTCTTAGGGTCTTATGCATCTCCTTCTGAAAGTGTGTTGCTTGCTCGTTGAGAATGGCCTTAAAGTGGATTGCTTGTTCATCGAGGATGGCTTCGAAGTGGGATGCTTGCTTACTGAGAGCAGTACCGGTGTAGAGGATTGTCTCGGGATCTTGGGTAGCAGCTTCAGTTGCAACTTCGATGTTCCTTGCAGCCGACATGATGCAGAACTCTATGTCATGAAAGAATTAGATTCGTATTTAATGATAAGGCATCATTATAAAAATCATTTTTTGGAAAAGAGTCGGTCTCCACATTTTTGAAATGCATTTTGGTAAAAAATTGAAAGTTTGACAGGGCCGAAGTTGCCTACGTTCCCCTTATCATGGGGGAGAGGTCCCACACAATAAGAGGCTCAGGTCGCCGTAGTTCAAATCAAGTTAGACTTTTAAAAAGAGGTGAGAGATGACCATAGGGGTCAAAAAGAGGGAGATGACTCGGTCCTTGGTCAAGCATGGGTGAGGAAGACCTATAGGAGTTGGTTTTGATTGAGTAGGGTATGGTTTGACCTAAGGTTTGACCTAAATTTGACCTAAGGTTTGACCTAAGGTTTGAGACAAGAAGTAGTTCAAGCTAGGATGCGACGATAATGGTGGGTTGACCTAGATGGGTAAAGGATAGGTCGACCTAAATGAGAAGGGTTGGATTGACCTATATGGTGAATGAATCAAGATAGCGGGTTGTAACGGGTTGCCTATGGGATGATCTAAACGGGATAGGCATGGTTTGACCTAAGCGGGTCAAAGGTTGACCTATTCGGGTTGGTGGACTAAGGAAGGTTGGAGATTGACCTAGATGGATCCAAGATAGGTAAGTTGACCTAAGCGGGTCACGGGTTGACCTTGACGGGTCAAAGGTGAAGGGGTAGTTTTAACCTAAGATGGACAAGTTTGACCTAAATGGGTTGACCTAGGTTGGTCTGGACGACGGTGGGTCAAATAATGACCTAGGTGGGTCAAGATGACGGTTCGACCTAACAGGGTTAAGACCAAAGGTAATTGGGTTCACCTATGGAATCAAAGATTGACCTAAGAGGTCGAAAACGGATAAGGTTGACCTAGGAGTCCAAGTTTGACCTAAGAGGTCAAAGGTGATTGGGTTGACCTAGGCGGTCAAAGGTTGACCTAAGAGGTCAACGGGTGCTAATGTTGACCGAGGGGGTCAAAGGTTGACCTAAGAGATCAAAGGTGATAAGGTTGACCTAGGAGGTCAAGGGTTGACCTAAGGGGTCGGAGGTGATAAGGTTGACCTAGGAGGTCAAGGGTTGACCTAAGGGGTCTGAGGTGATAAGGTTGACCTAGGTGGTCAAGGGTTGACCTAAGAGGTCGGAGGTTGATAAAGTTGACCTAGGGGGTCAAAGGTGATAAGGTTGACCTAAGAGGTCGGAGGCGGATAAAGTTGACCTAGGCGGTCAAGGGTTGGCCTAGGAGGTCAAAAGTGGATGAGGTTGACCTATGGGGTTAAAGGTTGACCTAGGAGGTCGAAGGAGATAGGGTTACACAACTCATCCAAAAATCAACATTCTAACTAGTATACCAATGTACCAAAACAACTTATAAGTCTAAAATGACTCATATAACATCTATTAATCAACCCAAACCAAGAGATGATTCAAACACCCAAATTTCACAAAAATAGATAAATTACAAATAAATTCCAAATCAACCAAAGAAGCCATATATATCAATTAGATCATAAATGGAGTTAAAGATGAACCTTTTTAGCATAAATGGGGGGAAAGCAACTTACTTGGAATTTATGAAAGATGACGGAATTCGAAATTTCTTAGCTCTACACGATCCTATCGACGATCTAAACATTTTTCATAAAATGAGCAATAAGAAATAGAGGGAGGAAGATGATTAAAATGAAGGAAGAAGGAGGGAAAGTTTTCTTACCTTTTCACCAACAATGGAGGAGAGAGAGAGATTGAGTGTGTGTGTGTGTGTGTGTGTGCAGAAGAAAGTGAGGGAGCAGGTGAGGGAGAAGGAGGGAGTTGATGATTATTATTTTAAAATCTTATACCTAGGCCCCCTCTAGCCCTACTAACACATAACCCATATTCCCCACTAACAACTAAGACCCAATAACTCTACACTAGCACAAATGATCAATTAAAATGCTACGCATAAAATATTATGAAACACAAAATGCATACATAAATAATAAAATAATTAAACTAATAAATAAATAAATAAATAAATAATTATTTACTAGCAAGAAAATAGAGGCGGGTTTTTGGGTCGTGACAAAGATGAATTGAAATCAACAACATAAACATTTTTCTTATGAATCCCTTTGAGCAAAGTGACGCCGGATGTTCCATCTTTGATGAGACAGAAATTTGAGGTGAAGTGGTATTGCAATCCTTTGTCGCAGAATTGAGATATTGAGAGTAAATTGTGTTGTAGACCAATAACTAGAGAGACTTCTTGAATGGTGATTTTTCCTTTTCGGATGACTCCATATCCAACAGTATTTCCTTTGTTATTATCTCCAAAGGTTACTGATGGCCCTTTTTCTTCATGGACATCTTCCAATAAGTTGATATCTCCGGTCATTTGTCTTGAACAGCCACTATCGAGATACCATAGACTTGACTTATCCTTGGAATGTCCAGCCATTAAGCAGAGGACCTATAAAATAAACATTTAAGAACGAGGTACCCTTTTTATTATTTTGGGTCTAAAGGGTTAGTAACTTTTGACAACCCACACTTGCTTCACAGAAGGAGGGTTACTCTTTTTGGGATTGGGTGTGAATCTCAAAAGACATTCAGCAGCCTTGTGACCATAACCATCACACACAGAACAATGGTGGAAGCCACCCAACTGAGGGTTAACAAACTTTATTATGGTCTTGATCACAACATCGTTAACTGGTATGGAAGATCTCCCCTGAACAAAGTTCGATTTCTTGAACTTGACCGCTTTTCCCTTGTTTGTGGTCGACATGCCACGGAAGGCTACTCGACCGTGACTAGAGGAGGAGGCGCGGTCGTGTCCAGGTACCTTACTAGATTCTTCCTCTGTGGTAGGATCTGTTGGGTTTCGATCAGACATGCGCAGCGGAAATTAGCATTTAAAATTTTGAAACCCAAAGCCCATAGATCCGTGCATATGATTAAACCAAATACGACATGAGAATAAAGGAATAAACTAACCCTTGATGGCTATCAAATTCTCTTGGTCTTTGGTGGAGGTTTGAAGACTTGATCACGATCACAAAGCTTGAACACGAACTTTGAAGATGATGATTTTCACCCTCTAGCGGTATCCATACTTCGAACGAATATCAAAGGAGCTTCTTTGATCTTGGTTGCTAGACCATATTGTGAAACACGTTTTCACAATCAAAAGAACTATATGGAATTTATTTTGTGTATTATTTTGTTCCTCAACCAAGAATGTCTTGGAACAAAATAAACCCTCTCTCAAACTCTTTGAGACTCACAAAATCATTAGCATTGAGTGCTGGCCGAATTTGGTCTTTTATACACAAGTATGACCTATTCCAAATAGGAAACTTGTGTTAAAATCTGTCCAAAATTCGTTTCCTAATCAAATTAGGAATCTGCCACCCGACAGTACTGTGCGGCCGCCCAAAAGCCTTTGTGCGGTCGCACAACTATCTGAAGCAAAACTGGTACAAAACTGAGATAAGTGTGCGGCCGCCCAGTCCATACTGTGCGGTCGCCCACTTCTCAGAAAGTCCAGAATTTCCAAAATTCCAATGTAGTCCTTTTAAAGATTCGTTCTATTGTGTGTGACCCTCTAGGATTATACTAAGTTGGCAATGGGTTCAAACATGAAACCATAAGATATGATTAGGTTCTAGCAAACCGTCATACCTACCCAAATAGTATAACTAGATACAAGTTCGCATTCCTTTAGAATATGTCATAATCCCTTTGTCCACGACGTCATTGAACACAAGTCATGGTCAATAAGTCAACTTGTTTTGTTCAATACTTTCTCGATTCCGAATATGTTGATAATCCAAATGACATTGATCCAATCAATTCATTTGAGTCCGGCCGAACATTTCATCAACATCATTCCTACGAGAGGCCCAAGCTTGACATCTCTCCGAGGAGGGACAAATCCATTTAGCTTATTATTCTTCCCTAAGTGAATCCGATTATGCCAATCATACCCTTTATAACTACTCTGTTAAAAGTAGCATTTGAATATGTCAAACATAATGTTCATCAAGTGGAAGACTATAATAACTTCATGTCTAAGGATTCAAATGACATAACTAATATGAGATATATGTATGACATAGACCATGACATAAATCTCATAAAGCGGGTCATGTCCAGTACCTTGTTCCAAACAAGTACCCATAAATCTAACATGATCATCCCATGATCATTTAGCCTTTATACTAGTGCTTAACAAGTACTAGGGACGGAGATTATTATAAGTAAACATGAACAACAATAATAATCGAAACATCTCTTTATTGATATGAAATAAATGATAACAATTACGACGTTTATTAAACGTGCCTAGGGCACCACTACTAACAATCTCCCACTTGCCCTAGGCCCAATCTCCCATGTATCTAATACCCATGGACCTAACATGACCATCATGTTTAGCTTGTGGAAGTCCCTTTGTTAGCGGGTCCGCAACATTGTCATCAGTAGGTACTCTGCATATATTTACGTCTCCCTATCAACGATCTCTCGAAGGATATGAAAACGCCTAAGTATGTGTTTGGATTTCTGATGTGCTCTTGGTTCCTTTGCTTGAGCAATAGCACCATTATTATCGCAATAAAGGTCTATTGGATTAGCAATACTAGGAACCATTTCAAGTTCAGTTATGAACTTCTTAATCCAAACAGCTTCCTTTGCAGCATCCGATGCAGCAATATACTCAGCTTCTGTTGTAGAATCAGCGGTTGTACTTTGCTTGGAACTCTTCCAGCTTACAGCTCCACCATTTAACATAAACACAAAACCCGATTGCGATCGGCTATCATCTTTGTCGGTTTGGAAGCTTGCATCAGTGTAAGCATTTACAACGAGATCATCTTCCATTCCTCCATAGACCAAAAATGAGTCTTTAGTCCTTCTCAAGTACTTAAGAATCGCTTTTACGGCTATCCAGTGAGTTTCGCCAGGGTCGGATTGGTATCTACTTGTCATGCTCAAAGCATAAGATACATCCGGCCTAGTACAAATCATGGCATACATGATGGACCCAATTGCCGAAGCATATGGAACATCATTCATTTTCTCACGCTCATCTTTTGTCTTAGGACATTGAGTCTTGCTTAGAGAAACTCCATGTAACACGGGCAAGGTCCCTCTTTTAGAATTTTCCATACGGAATCTTCTAATGACCTTGTCAATGTATGTACTTTGGCTTAAACCAAGTAGCCTCCTTGATCTATCTCTATAGATCTTAATGCCAAGAATATATGCGGCTTCACCCATATCTTTCATTGCGAAGCAGTTTCCTAACCAAGTCTTCACAGACTGAAGTGTAGGAATGTCGTTTCCAATGAGCAATATGTCATCCACGTATAAAACAAGGAAAAGCACTATGCTCCCACTAATGTTCTTGTATACACAAGGCTCATCTTCGTTCTTGATGAAACCAAACTCTTTGACCGATTCATCAAAACGGAGATTCCAACTCCTAGAAGCTTGCTTCAATCCATAGATGGATCTCTGCAATTTGCATACCTTAGAATTTTGTTCAAAACCTTCTGGTTGTGTCATATACACATCCTCTTGTAGTTTTCCATTCAGGAAAGCGGTTTTGACGTCCATCTGCCATATTTCATAGTCATGATATGCGGCAATGGCAAGCAAAATTCTTATAGACTTGATCATTGCTACGGGTGAAAAGGTCTCATCATAGTCAATACCATGAACTTGCCTATAACCCTTCGCTACAAGCCTAGCTTTGTAAGTATGCACCTTCCCATCCATGTCAGTCTTCTTCTTGAAGACCCATTTGCATCCTATGGTTTTTACACCTTCGGGCGCATCAATCAAATTCCAAACTTGATTGTCTTGCATGGATTGCAATTCGGATTCCATGGATCCAAGCCACTTGTCCGAATCAGGAGAAAACATCGCCTCTTGGTAGGTTGACGGTTCATCATTCTCAATGATTTCTACCTCATTACTATCCGTTACGAGAAATCCATATCTCTCGGGCTCAGATCGTAACCTACTAGATCTGCGAGATGCTTATGTATTTTGAACAGGTTCCACAACTCCTTGTGGTTCTTGTTCTTGTTCCACTATTGGTTCAATGTTATTTTCTGGGTCTCGAATTTCTTCAAGATTTATTTTACTCCCACTGATTTCTTTGGAGAGAAACTCTTTCTCTAGAAAGACACCAGTTCGGGCAACAAACACTTTGTTGTCCTCTCGGTTGTAAAAGTAATATCCTTTAGTTTCCTTAGGATATCCCACGAAAATACATTTATCAGATTTGTGTGCAAGTTTGTCTGAGATAAGTCTTTTGAGAAAAACTTCACAACCCCAAATCTTCATGAAAGATAGACAAGGCTTCTTTCCGCTCCACATCTCATATGGAGTCTTTTGAACCGATTTAGTTGGAACACGATTTAGTGTGAAAGCAGCGGTTTCTAGGGCGTAACCCCAAAAGGATATTGGAAGATCAACTTGACTCATCATTGATCGAACCATGTCTAACAAAGTCCGATTCCTCCTCTCAGACACACCATTCCATTGTGGTGTTCCGGGCGGAGTCAATTGTGAAACTATTCCACAATTCTTTAGATGATCATCAAATTCTTGACTTAAGTATTCACCACCTCGATCTGATCGAAGTGCCTTTATACTTTTGCCAAGTTGTTTTTCTACTTCATTTTGAAATATTCTAAATATCTCAAATGCTTCACTTTTATGTTTCATTAGGTAAACATACCCAAATCTACTATAATCATCAGTGAAGGTTATGAAGTATTGAAATCCTCCCCTAGCATTGCTACTTAATGGTCCGCATACATCGGAATGTATCAGCCCTAATAAGTCGCTTGCCCTTTCACCCAACTTGGTAAAAGGTGTCTTAGTCATTTTTCCAAGAAGACACGACTCACAAGTATCATATGACTCTAAGTCACATGAACCCAAAAGTCCGTCCCCATGGAGTTTTGAGATACGCTTCTCATTGATATGACCAAGACGGCAATGCGACAAATAAGTATGATTTACATCATTAGGTTTAGATTTCTTATTTACATGATAGACATTATTTTCATTCTTGACATCCAAGATATAAAGGCCATTAAATGAATTAGCAATACCATAAAGCACATCATTTAAATAAATAGAAAATTTCTTATTCTCAATAAGAAACTTAAAACCTTCATTATCCAAACAAGAAATTGAAATAATATTTCTGCTTAAATCCGGAACATAATAACAATTGTTCAAAACAAGAATTAATCCGGAAGTTAAAGTGACTTCATAAGTCCCTACGGCTAATGCAGCAACTCTTGCTCCATTCCCCACGCGTAGATCTACTTCACCTTCTTTAAGCAGTCTCCTATTCTTTAGTCCCTGCACATTTAGACAAATGTGAGAACCACATCCGGTATCCAATACCCAAGAATCAGTGGTAGAAAGGAGAATATCTATCATATAGATACCTGAAGTCGACGCAGCCTTGCTGCTCTTCTTCTTATTTTGCTCTTCCAAGAAAGCCTTGCAATTACGTTTCCAATGACCAATTTCTTGACAATGGAAACAGATTGCATCCTTTTGTGAATCGGGTTTTGCCTCAGAAGCCTTGGCAACCTTTGCCTTGCTTATCTTGGGTTTGACAACTTTTGCCTTACCCTTGCCTTTGGCACCAGGCTTCTTCCCATCATGAACCAGGAGCACGAGAGAACCTTTCTCCACAATTTTCATCTCTGCAGTTTTGAGCATCCCATGCAACTCAGAGAGGTTCTTATCCATTCCATGCATGTTATAATTCATTACGAACTGATTATAACTTTTAGGCAATGAATTAAGAATGAGATCCGTGGCTAGCTCCAATGGGATTGGATAGCCAAGTTTCTCAAGGTGCTCTACATAACCTTTCATTTTAAGAAAGTGAGGACTCAGTTGTTGCCCTTCATTCATTTTACTAGTAGTGAATACAACAATGGTCTTCTACCTCTCTTGCCTAGCTTGCTCTTGAAACATGGTTCTCAACTCCACGCCTATCTCATAGGCTTCCAAATGTTCCAAACTTTGTTGGAGTTTTGAACACATAACAGCAAGCATGAGACAACTTACATCTCTAGAATCATTACGATGTTTCTTGTAATTGTCTCTTTCTACCCTAGGGGCAGTAGGCGGTGGTTCAGCGGGGAGAGGCCCATCGAGAATGTACAACTTATCTTCTTGCCTAAGAACGATTCTTATGCTACGGATCCAATCCATAAAGTTGGTACCATTCTCTTCGAGCTTATCCTTCTCAAGGATCGATCGCAACGACATTGATTGAGTGTTATTAGTCATTATCTACAAATATGCAAAAATTTCCAAAATTTAATAAGTACCGGTTTTCATTAAAGAGATAAATAATGTATTTTAAAACAAAATACTCCTACCAAATTATACAACCTTCTTTATACATCCAATGTATAGTATAATTTAAATGGGTTGAGATCCCGCTTTAATCTAATTTTGAGTACGCTTTGGCGCACCGCTCAAAATTAAATCAATTAGGTAGACAACTCTTGTCAATCATATCTCATATGACTCTCAGTTCTTTTCATGAGATTCTTTAAGAAATCCAATTTCAAAAAACATGTTAAATCTCATCTTTGCCTTAAGCCCAAAACTGTTTTGACGCTTAATTAAGTCCAACCATTTTAAACGCATAGGAAACTCTTATTCACTCATCTTGCTCAAACATGAATAAAATCAATGCACCTCGCTTTGGCGAGCCCACATAAAATTACTCATGTATAAACAAGTGTTTTAATCATGGCTTGGCAAAAAGACTTAAAACTTTCTTTGAAGGTTCATCACATATAGCATATAACACATTTATGAGCACATAATATAAACATGTTACACATCAAGTTTAG
This sequence comes from Campanula takesimana, assembly GCA_026119855.1. Lineage (NCBI taxonomy): Eukaryota > Viridiplantae > Streptophyta > Magnoliopsida > Asterales > Campanulaceae > Campanula > Campanula takesimana. The sequence goes on from JAOWBW010002096.1 coordinate 81,019, forward strand.
ACACTAAATTAATCTCCATTAATTTAAGCATGATATTTATGTGTCATTAGTTTCTCTATAATTATGAGGATGAGACTATTTCAACTTCGGTTATTATTTCCAAATCAAAACAACAAGAAGTGCGGTCGAACTAAGCCATTAGGCAACCACAATCCTGCACTAATTCAAGAAACCAAGAAAGTAGTCCATGTGGCCGAAACTAAGCAATAGATGGTCTCGATGAACGTAGGCCAATTGCATTCACAATTCCACATGGATCTCCAAACTTTGAATCAAGAACTTTGTTTCTCAATTTTAGCAATTATGAACTCTTCATAATTCTAACTTTGTTTTATCTTTGAAACTTTGATTGCGATCAATTTTGGGAAACACAATCTCGATGAACGCAGATTAGCCATCCAAAACTTGAACTAATCTAGGAATCACAAGACTAAAACAAATAGGAAAATCAAACCCCAAAATCCACACACAAACCAACTACCCAAAACCCATTCCAGATCAGCAAGTCTGGACTGGTTCTGTTACTGGTTTTGTTGAATCTTTCGAAAAATTCCAGATTCTGGTTTTTCAACCAAAATCAGACCTTCTGATCAAATTGTGCGGCCGCCCAGAAAACCCTTGTGCGGTCGCCCAAAACTGTGCGGCCGCCCAAGGCATTTCGTGCGGTCGCCCAGTACCATCAGAATGTGCAGAATTTTCAAAGTTCGAAAATTTTGTCTCAAAATCGTTTTTCCCCGATTATTAAAATTTTGATCCAATCAAAAATTAATAATCAAAAATTCTGAATCCACCATAATTTATTTATTGCGATTGAATCGTGCGATTAAAGTTGCAAAACAATAAACCACATAAAATCACAAAACACATAAACAACATATATTCCAATATTCAAATCATGCAAGGCACATAAACAATTTATATACACATAACATGATCTAGGTATTGAAATAATCAACATGAACGGGGCTCTGATACCACTGTTGGGTTTCGATCAGACATGCGCAGCGGAAATTAGCATTTAAAATTTTGAAACCCAAAGCCCATAGATCCGTGCATATGATTAAACCAAATACGACATGAGAATAAAGGAATAAACTAACCCTTGATGGCTATCAAATTCTATTGGTCTTTGGTGGAGGTTTGAAGACTTGATCACGATCACAAAGCTTGAACACGAACTTTGAAGATGATGATTTTCACCCTCTAGCGGTATCCATACTTCGAACGAATATCAAAGGAGCTTCTTTGATCTTGGTTGCTAGACCATATTGTGAAACACGTTTTCACAATCAAAAGAACTATATGGAATTTATTTTGTGTATTATTTTGTTCCTCAACCAAGAATGTCTTGGAACAAAATAAACCCTCTCTCAAACTCTTTGAGACTCACAAAATCATTAGCATTGAGTGCTGGCCGAATTTGGTCTTTTATACACAAGTATGACCTATTCCAAATAGGAAACTTGTGTTAAAATCTGTCCAAAATTCGTTTCCTAATCAAATTAGGAATCTGCCACCCGACAGTACTGTGCGGCCGCCCAAAAGCCTTTGTGCGGTCGCACAACTATCTGAAGCAAAACTGGTACAAAACTGAGATAAGTGTGCGGCCGCCCAGTCCATACTGTGCGGTCGCCCACTTCTCAGAAAGTCCAGAATTTCCAAAATTCCAATGTAGTCCTTTTAAAGATTCGTTCTATTGTGTGTGACCCTCTAGGATTATACTAAGTTGGCAATGGGTTCAAACATGAAACCATAAGATATGATTAGGTTCTAGCAAACCGTCATACCTACCCAAATAGTATAACTAGATACAAGTTCGCATTCCTTTAGAATATGCATAATCCCTTTGTCCAAGACGTCATTGAACACAAGTCATGGTCAATAAGTCAACTTGTTTTGTTCAATACTTTCTCGATTCCGAATATGTTGATAATCCAAATGACATTGATCCAATCAATTCATTTGAGTCCGGCCGAACATTTCATCAACATCATTCCTACGAGAGGCCCAAGCTTGACATCTCTCCGAGGAGGGACAAATCCATTTAGCTTATTATTCTTCCCTACGTGAATCCGATTATGCCAATCATACCCTTTATAACTACTCTGTTAAAAGTAGCGTTTGAATATGTCAAACATAATGTTCATCAAGTGGAAGACTATAATAACTTCATGTCTAAGGATTCAAATGACATAACTAATATGAGATATATGTATGACATAGACCATGACATAAATCTCATAAAGCGGGTCATGTCCAGTACCTTGTTCCAAACATGTACCCATAAATCTAACATGATCATCCCATGATCATTTAGCCTTTATACTAGTGCTTAACAAGTACTAGGGACGGAGATTATTATAAGTAAACATGAACAACAATAATAATCGAAACATCTCTTTATTGATATGAAATAAATGATAACAATTACAACGTTTATTAAACGTGCCTAGGGCACCACTACTAACAGGATCATCCATGGCTTTTTCTTTCAACTTTAAAGCCTTGCCAGTTTGTTTCTTAGGGTAGACATAATGGAAATCTAGTTTCTTCTTTGGTTCTTGTCTTTTACCCTTAGATCCTTGATGTTTAGCCTTTGACCCTTCCAAAGTTTGCTTGGTAAATTTCTCATGTCTTTCACAACAAGATGTATATTTAAAGTTGTCACTAGTTTGAAACCCCAAGCCTTCCTTATCACCACTAGGCTTTTGGGATTCTAGAATTTGTTCCATAGTAACACGAGAATTGGTCCACTCATTAGTGATCCTTTTGAGATCATTTATCTCAGCAGCCAATCCTTCATGTTTTAACTTTAAATATGGCATTTTGTTCTTCTAAGAAACGGTTTCGATCAGTAAGAGGAGTCATGCTCTTGATTTGCATCTTAAGGAGGGTGAGTTCAGATCTTAATAGAGTTTTCTCTGTCTTAAGCTGGGAAATCTCTTCATTTGAAAGTTCTAAAGCTTCCTTCATGCCAGAAAACTTACTTATTACCTGTTCAGCTTTTATGAACATCTTCTCTTGTTTATCGGGGGAAATGTCAAACTTGACTTGAGGTGTGGTAGACAAAACATCCTTCACTTTGGGATTTAGTAGAGCTTTCTTTCCTACACTCACATCACATCTTGAAAATAGAAGATCACCATTCCTTTTCACTGGAGTTAGGAATCCTTTATCAGCAAGTTCATCAGCCATATAACTCTTCCGTTTGGGTTTCACATTGGGTGAGAATTGATTATCATCCTCATTATCGGAACGAACGACTAAACAAATGTGACCTTCTTCAGTGTCCTCATCGCTTTCATCAGAATCTGACTCTATCCAAGTAGCTAACTCTTTTGAGGTAGAGTCTTCTTCAGCCATCATTCCTTTTGCTTAGAATACCTTGGAGTGAAGTTGCTTTTCTTCTTCATATACTCAAATTTGGGAATTGGACATTCTGAAGCGAAGTGGCCTAGTTTCCTGCAATTAAAACACACAAGATCTTCTTTCTTCTTGGAGAAGTTGAAGTTCTCTTTCTTCTTTGAAGGGCTGCTCCTTAAAAACCTTGATGGAGCCTTGCTTGTTGATCCGGGTCTTGCTGTCTTTTTGAACTTTTGGAATCTTTTCACGAACATAGAAAAATCATCATCGTCCATATCAAGTAAATCTGATGTGGAGATTCTTGGATCTTCTTCTTCGATCACTTCTTCCTTTTGTGCGACCAACGATAAGCTTTTAGTCTTTCCCTCCATTTCTTTAATGTTGTGGATCTTGATATCAAAAACTTTGAGGTTGGCATAGAGGCTTCTGAGTGACATATCATCCAATAGCTTGGTATCTTCAAGAGTGTTTCCTTTGTGAAGATATTGAGAACCAAGAGCGGCTAGAAAATTTACATTGATTTCTTTCTTGGTAAGCTTCTTTTCGAGTGCTGTATAAGTACTCACGATCTCACAATAACGATCATAAGTGGCTCTTAGTGATTCACCGGGGATCTTAGCAAAGTTGTTGAATCTTCTTTGAATTGCAAACTTTTTGCTTTCCTTGTAAGCTTGATCTCCTTCGATGTAATCTTCAATTGCATCCCAAAGTTCTTTTCTAGTAGCACATTCCATGATTTGTCGACACTGAGATGTACTTAAAGTACTTAGTAGTATTCTCTTTGCTTTCACATCCATTCCAACCAGTATTTTCTCTTCATTGGTCCATTCAGCTTTTGGTTTCTTGATTGATGGTAGTCTGCATTGGTTTTTGGATTCGGATTAGCTTTCATTGGGAAGTATGGTCCAATGGTAAGACAATCACCAAGTTGCTCATCCATGGAGTAGAACTGATTTAGAATTCTGTGCTTCCATACGTCAAAGTTATCTTCGTCGAACGCTGGAACGTGAGTGAAGTTAACCGTTGCTATAGTTTTCTGACTTGCCATTTTGAATTGGCACCCAAGCTGTTAAGCTTGAAAAACAGAAGTTTTATGAAGGTGTTTGCTCTAATACCACTTGTTGGTCCCAAAGACACAACAAGGGTATGAAAAGAGGCTAGAGGGGGGTGAATAACCTATTTAAAATTTCAACCCTTTTTCAAAATTCAACCAAGTGCTTACAATCTTTAATTTGCGGTCAAGTAAAAACCACACGGTCAAGATGTAATATGCAGAGCAGAAGTTTTCGATAGAAATGAGGTAAGGTTCTTTTTGACGAAATCTCTAAGTAGAAGCTCACTCACAGACAAGGTTATCCGGTTGAGTGAGATGCGGTCAGAGTGTAAGGTGCGGTCAAGAGATGGTTGGGAGACTGAAAGTTGTTGTCTTAGGAAATTTGGCAAATGATAAGTTAGTCAGATATTAACTTAGGCAAGATGGAGAACATACAAACACAATTCACAACAGTTCATAAATATGAAAGATCAAAACACTAAACGACAAACAAGATTAATATGAACAATAAAGAAGAAGATGAATAATACTTGAAAGTAAATTGAAGAATGTAAAGAGCAGTAAGTAAATGACATAAGTATTTGGAAAGGTTCGATCTGTTAAAAGATCTACTTCCTTTACCAAGATGGTTAGTCTTGGATTTTGAATGTAGGTATATTGATTTGCTTGAGTACAGATTACAGAGATGAAGCTTTGAGTCAACACCTACTTTTTATGATGAATAAATCCTAGACTTCGACCATTGTATCCCTTTTGATGCAATATATGTGATTGATCAATTGGGGTGAGTGTGTGTGTAAGAATCAGAAGCTCTTTAAAATCTAAGTAATTGTAGAGCCTAATGAATCTTGTGTGTTTAAAGGCTTGAGATGACTTGAATGTTGCTGGAGATTTTTGAAGGTTTAAAGGTGAGCACTTGAAGATTCAAAGGATTCGGGAAATCTTGAGTATGATCTTCAATCACCAAGTATTTCAACAGCAATTTCTCCCTTTGAATGTCACGACCCGAAAACCGTCTCTATTTTCTTGGTAGTAAATATTTAATTATTTATTTATTCAATTAATTAATTATTTATGTGTTCATTTATATCTCATAATATTTTTTTATTCCTAGCATTTTAACTAGTCATTTGTGCTAGTATGAAGTAAGGGAATTATTAGAGAAGAGGATATTAAGGGTAGTAGTAGTAGTGGTAGTAGTAGTAGTAGAAGGGCCTAGGTGTAACTATTTTAAATCATCCTACACCTCCCACCCCTCCCTCACCTCCCTCACTTATTTCCCTGCACACACACACACACTCATCTCTCTCTCTCTCTCCATTATTGCAAGAAAAGATAAGAATACTCCCTCCTTCTTCCTTCATTTTAATCATCTTCCTCCCTCTAGTTCTTATTGCTCATTTTATGAAAAATGTTTAGATCGTCGATAGGATCGTGTAGAGCTAAGAAATTCCGAATTCCGTCATCTTTCATAAATTCCAAGTAAGTTGCTTTCCCCCCCCCATTTATGCTAAAAATGTTCATCTTTAACTCCATTGATGCTCTAGTTGATATATATGGCTTCTTTGGTTGATTTGGAATTTATTTGTAATTTATCCATTTTTGTGAAATTTGGGTGTTTGAATCATCTCTTGGTTTGGGTTGACTAATAGATGTTATATGGGTTATTTTAGACTCATAAGTTGTTCTAGTACCTTATTATACTTGTTAGATGTGTTGGATTTTGGTTTGGGTTGAATTTTGGATGAAACCCAGGTAAACTTGCCGAATTCTGGCAGTCAGGGCTCGTGGGCGACCGCCCATGAGGTCAGTTCACCCGGAGTGTTGGAGTCATTGGTTTTGGGCGACCGCCCATTAATGGGTTGGGCGACCGCCCATGGAGTCAGTCTGATGGGTTGTGGGTTAGTGGTTTTGGGCGACCGCCCGGGCTGGTTATGGGCGACCGCCCATAGCAGCTGATCTGAGTATCTTTGTTTTTAATTGTTTTCGAAATCAAGCTTAGTCTAGGCTCGGAGTACGATTCTAATAGATTGAAATGGCCATTGTGAAATACTCAAATGTGGAAATGGTTCCTTCGTGAACAATTGCGTTACGGAAATTGATTAAGTATGGTTTGGGATTGTTGGACATCTTTGATGTGTTGTTTGGATCGATTCATCCTTTTTGGTGATTTATTTGGAATGGTTGCCTACTTTGGAATCATTAGTTGTTTATTTGAGCTAGTGTTTATTTCTTAGCATTCATTGAAAGTCCAGCTGGTATTTGTGGTTGTGTCGGGCGATGGGAAATATTATGATGGCAGCGAGCCAGGTCCATTATAGTGTTGTCCATTGTTTTGCCCTTATTTTCCTCTTCCAGATTGGCCTTGGTTGAGATGAGCTAGCTCCCTTTGTGAGTATTCTAGCTAGTTGGTTTTGGGTTATGACTTTGTGTCATTTTCCCTTGTTACATGGTTATGGTTCCGGTACCGGGGTTTTCTCTTCAGCTATTATGCTACTATGAAGATGGTTTGATTGGTTGATTGGTTGAAGCTGCGCAATGATCCTTCTTGTGTTCTATAAGTTTGGGAAACCTTGGCTCAATATCCTTTGTTACTTGTTTATTTCCGCTGCTATCTGTTAACTGCTAATTACTACGTGCTATGTGAGATTTATTATTGTTTATTGCTTCTTGCATCATAGTATCTCATGTAGTTGCATTAGTAACTTATTGAGATTTATCTCACCCCCTTTTTTTTATCTTTGTTTTTCCTTAACACCCCCCCCAGGAGGAAAGGAATAGGACTCGCTGATCACGAGGAGGACGTCGAGAGGGTTTGTGACTTTTGGGCAGGTGGTTATTTGGTTTACATTACCTAAATGTAAAACCTTTTGGGAATAGTATTATCAACTATGATGTCATTAAGTTTGTAATATTTTGTTTTTGGTGTAAGCTTGTGGAGCGTACACCAGTTGTATTAAGTTGTGGTTAAACTCGGGTTTCTAAAACCTTGTGTTAAATCTTTTAGTATAAAATGGAATTTTTATCTTCAGCATTTTAGTGTTTATTGTTTTAAGTCGACGTCCAGCTCGCGAGTTCCGGACCTGCGGGGTCGGGGTCGCGATAGTTGGTATCAGAGCTATGGTTTAGCTCTAAGTTTAAGTACAGGTGGACTAGAATGACCTAGGAGGGTAGTTGTGTTCGGAGTGAGTAACGGTTGATGTTTTATGCAGGTATTTGTTCAAAATGGCTAGAAGAATAGCTGGCGAACCAGTGGGACTCCGAATCATAACGATCTGCGGGAAGAAAATCGTGCGATGTTTCAGGGTATGTTTGAAGCGGCTATGAAAGCAATTCATGATCAAGGGCCGAGAGAGGAACATGTAGCACCTCCACGATATGGGTTGGAGCAGTTCTTGAAGTTGAATCCGATTGAGTACGATGGTGAGCCTGATGTGAAATGGATTGAGTCAATGGAGAAGATCTATGATGCCTTTGGTTGCACGGACGAGGATAGGGTTCGGTTTGTGGCTTATAAGCTAGTTGGGGCTGCTGAACATTGGTGGAAGGCACTTAAGGCCAGTTGGGATGCGACACTTGTACCTTATGCCTGGGAATTGTTTGTGAGGAAATTCAAGGAACACTTCATTCCTTTGGTTGATCAGAATAGGAAGGAGATTGAGTTCCTGAACTTGGAGCAGGGCTTGTTGACGGTGGCTCAATACTCGGCTAAGTTCACATAATTAGCTAGGTATTGTGACTATCTTGTAAGAACCGAAGAACAGAAGGCAATGAGGTTTATCAGGGGCTTGAGGACGGCTATCAGAACTCAACTTATAGTCCAGAGAATTCAACTTTTTCAGGATGCGGTGGACCGTGCCTACTTGATAGAGCAAGATATCGGAGAGCACAAGAGAAAGACGGAGGTAGCTAACACGGGTAAACAAGGGGGTCAGAGCAAGTCGTAACCACAACAGCGTTCGGATAACCGAGGTAATACTGGGGGACAGTCTCAGTTCATAGGGCAACCAATCCCAAGGAATTCGGGCACTACTCCGGGGAATCAAGGGAATCAGAACAAGAGGATCTGTGCCTATTGTCAGAAGGAAGGTCATTCGGAGGATAGGTGTTGGAAGAAGCAAGGAAAATGTACCAATTGTGGTCAGTTGGGACACTTTGCTAGAGATTGTCTGAGAAACAAAGGTCAACCATCGGGGGTAGGAGCTGGTGCTCCACAGGGTCAGAAGAGAGATACAGCAGGGAAGCCTAAGGTTCAAGGAAGAGTTTTTGCTATGAACCAGCAGCAGGCTACTGATGATCCTTCAGTGATAGGAGGTATTATTTATGTGTCTAGCGTGAGCGTCCGTACATTAGTAGATCCAGGATCATCGCATTCATACATATCTGTGCACTTTGCTTCTTTGCTAAATGCTTCATCTGAGTCCTTACCTTATGTGCTAGAGGTGTCAACTCCTATGGGAGAGTTCTTGGTAACTGATAAAGTGTTTCGTGCTTGTGATGTGCTTATTTGTGGTCATATCTTGTGTGCGGACTTGGTAGTTCTTCCGATACAAGATTTTGACATTATTTTGGGTATGGATTGGCTGAGCAAATATCATGCTTCAGTTGACTGTCGTAGGAAGGTTGTTACTTTTTCTATTCCTAATGTGCCTAAGTTTGTTTTTGAGGCTATTTCTTTGGGTAGAAATATTCGTATAATTTCTTATGTGAAATCTAGGAAATTGTTGCATCATGGTTGTGAGGGTTATTTGGCTAGTGTGCTAGATACCAAGAAAGAATCACCTGGGTTAGAAAGTGTTCGGGTAGTTAGAGAATTTCCTGATGTTTTGTCTTCAGAGTACAGTATGCCACCCGATAGAGAGATAGAGTTCGGTATAGATCTATTACCAGGTACAGCTCCAATTTCGAAAGCACCTTATAGGATGGCTCCAACAGAGTTGAAAGAACTGAAGGTTCAGTTACAGGAGTTGCTTGATAGGAGATTTATTCGACCTAGTGTTTCACCGTGGGGAGCACCGGTTTTGTTTGTAAGGAAGAAAGACGGTTCGTTGAGGTTGTGTATCGATTACAGAAAGTTGAATCAGGTAACGGTGAAGAACAAATATCCCCTACCGCATATTGATGATTTATTCGATCAACTTCAAGGGTCAATGGTATTTTCTAAACTTGATTTGAGGAGTGGGTTCCATCAGTTGAGAATTCGATCGGAGGATATTCCGAAGACTGCTTTTCGCACCCGATATGGTCACTATGAGTTCTTAGTTATGCCGTTTGGGTTGACTAACGCGCCTGCCATATTTATGGACTTGATGAACAGGATTTTCCATTCTTATCTTGATATGTTCGTAGTGGTCTTCATTGATGATATACTTGTTTATTCCAAATCTCGAGAAGAGCACGAGCAACATTTGAGGACAGTTTTATCAGTACTCGCAAAGGAACAGTTATTCGCGAAGTTTAGTAAGTGTGAATTTTGGCTCGAGAAAGTTTCATTTCTGGGTCATGTTATTTTGAAAGATGGGATTACTGTGGATCCTTAGAAGATAGAAGCTATTGTTGAGTGGAAGAGACCCGAGACAGTGACTGAGATTAGGAGTTTTTTGGGTTAGCCGGGTACTACAGGAGGTTTATAGAAGGGTTTTCGCGGATTGCTACACCGATGACTCAGTTGACCCGAAAGAATGTTCCGTTTGAGTGGACCGAAAAATGTAACAACAGTTTTGAGGAGTTGAAGAAGAGGTTGACTACCGCACCGATTTTGACATTCCCTAATGGGAACGATGACTTGGTGATTTATAGTGATGCATCGAAGGAAGGCTTGGGTTGTGTCTTAATGCAGAATGGAAAAGTGATCGCGTATGCTTTGAGGAAATTGAGTCCGAGTGAACGGAATTATCCTACTCACGACATGGAATTGGCAGCTATTATTTTTGCTCTTCATAAGTGGAAGCATTACCTTTACGGGGCAAAATTTGAGATTTTCACGGATCACAAGAGTTTGAAGTACCTCTTCTCCCAAAAGGAACTGAATAACCGACAGCGTAGATGGATGGAACTTTTGAAGGATTATGATTGTAAAATATCTTATCATCCGGGGAAGGCGAATGTTGTAGCCGATGCGATTAGTAGAAAATCTTATGTGGCTTCGATGATGGTTCGAGAGTGGAAGATGCTTGAGGATGTTCGAGACTGGTGTCCTCGTGAATCGAGACATGGGGATATTTTTGCGAACATTAGGGTATCTCCAACCCTAATTCAGAGAATAAAGAAAGCTCAGAAAGAAGATCCAGAGTTAGTGAAAATAATGGGTAAAATGAAAGAGAAGAACTTCAAGGATTTTTCTATCAGTCTGGTTGGAGTGTTGACATTTCGTGGTCGTTTGTGTGTACCCGTCGTTGATGGAATAAAGAGGCAAGTTTTAGATGAGGGTCATAAATTGAGATATACTATTCATCCCGGTAGTACGAAGATGTACCAAAATCTGAAACAACATTTCTGGTGGAACAACATGAAGAGGGAAATAGCTGAGTATGTATCGAAGTGTTTAACTTGTCAGCAGGTCAAGGTTGAGCATCAGAGACCCGCAGGACTACTTCAGCCATTAGAGATTCCGGAGTGGAAATGGGAACATGTGACTATGGATTTTGTTACAGGACTGCCTCGTACCCGTAGGAAGTATGATAGTGTTTGGGTGATCGTGGATAGACTTACCAAGTCTGCTCATTTCTTACCGATTGATATTAGATACTCGATGGAAAAGCTTGCGACCCTTTATATTAATGAGATTATGAAATTACATGGGGTTCCGGTTAGCATTGTATCAGATCGTGATCCGAGATTTACTTCTAGATTTGGAAGGCATTGCAGGCAGCTTTGGGTACAGATTTGAGATTCATTACAGCTTTTCACCCTCAGACCGACGGTCAATCCGAGAGAACTATTCAGATTTTAGAAGACATGTTGCGAGCCTGTTTGATAGAATTTTCTGATTCTTGGGATATGCACTTACCTTTAGTGGAATTTTCTTATAATAACAGTTATCAAGCTAGCATCGAGATGGCTCCTTATGAGGCTTTGTATGGGAGAAAGTGTAGATCACCTATCTGTTGGGATGAGATCGGGGAAGCGAAGATATGGGGTATTGATTTGATTCAGGATTCCGTTGAGAAAGTCAGAATTATTCGGGATCGATTGAAGACGGCCCAGAGTAGACAGAAGAGCTATGCTGATCATAGAAGACGAGACCTTAATTTCAGACCGGAGACTTTGTATTCTTGAAGGTATCTCCGAAGGTGGGTATTCGAAGGTTTGGAAAGAAGGGTAAACTAGCTCCGAGGTTTATTGGACCGTTTGAGATTTTAGGAAAAGTGGGGCTTCTTGCATATCGACTTGCGTTACCATCTTCTTTAGACCGGTTGCATAACGTCTTCCATGTTTCTATGCTTCGGAATTATTTGCATGATCCATCTCACGTGTTACCGAGGGTACCTGAGGATATAGAGCCTGACATGTTATATGAGGAACGACCGGTTCAGATTCTTGATACCAAAGTCCAAGAGCTGAGGAATAAAAGAATTGCGTTGGTTAGAGTGCTATGGAGGAATCACAATGTTGAAGAGTCAACGTGGGAGCTCCGGGAAAGACATAGAGAGGAAGTATCCGTGGCTTTTTAATTCGGGTAAGTATCTTTAAAATTCGGGTCGAATTTTCTTTTAGGTGGAGTGAATGTCACGACCCGAAAACCGTCTCTATTTTCTTGGTAGTAAATATTTAATTATTTATTTATTCAATTAATTAATTATTTATGTGTGCATTTATATCTCATAATATTTTTTTATGCCTAGCATTTTAACTAGTCATTTGTGCTAGTATGAAGTAAGGGAATTATTAGAGAAGAGGATATTTAGGGTAGTAGTAGTAGTGGTAGTAGTAGTAGTAGTAGAGGGGCCTAGGTGTAACTATTTTAAATCATCCTACACCTCCCACCCCTCCCTCACCTCCCTCACTTATTTCCCTGCACACACACACACACACTCATCTCTCTCTCTCTCTCCATTGTTGCAAGAAAAGGTAAGAATACTCCCTCCTTCTTCCTTCATTTTAATCATCTTCCTCCCTCTAGTTCTTATTGCTCATTTTATAAAAAATGTTTAGATCGTCGATAGGATCGTGTAGAGCTAAGAAATTCCGAATTCCGTCTCTTTCATAAATTCCAAGTAAGTTGCTTTCCCCCCCCATTTATGCTAAAAATGTTCATCTTTAACTCCATTGATGCTCTAGTTGATATATATATGGCTTCTTTGGTTGATTTGGAATTTATTTGTAATTTACCATTTTTGTGAAATTTGGGTGTTGAATCATCTCTTGGTTTTGGGTTGATACTAGATAGTGTTATATGGGTTATTTTAGACTCATAAGTTGTTCTAGTACCTTATTATACTTGTTAGATGTGTTGGATTTTGGTTTGGTTTTGGTTTGGGTTGAATTTTGGATGAAACCCAGGTAAACTTGCCGAATTCCGGCAGTCTGGGCTCGTGGGCGACCGCCCATGAGGTCAGTTCACCCGGAGTGTTGAGTCATTGGTTTGGGGCACCGCCCATTGATGGGTTGGGCGAACCGCCCATAGAGTCAGTCTGATGGGTTGTGGTTAGTGGTTTTGGGCGACCGCCCGGCGCCGGTTATGGTCGACCGCCCATAGCAGCTGATCTGAGTATCTTTGTTTTTATATGTTTTCGAAATCAAGCTTAGTCTAGGCTCGGAGTACGATTCTAATAGATTGAAATGGCCATTGTGAAATACTCAAATGTGGAAAGGGTTCCTTCGTGAACAATTGCGTTACGGAAATTGATTAAGTATGGTTTGGGATTGTTGGACATATTTGATGTGTTGTTTTGGATCGATTCATCCTTTTTGGTGATTTATTTGGAATGGTTCCCTGCTTTGGAATCATTAGTTGTTTATTTGAGCTAGTGTGTATTTTCTTAGCATTCATTGAAAGTCCAGCTGGTAGTTGGTGGTTGTGTCGGGCGATGGAGAATATTATGATGGCAGCGAGCCGAGTCCATTATAGTTGTCCCATTGTTTTGCCCTTATTTTCCTCTTCCAGATTGGCCTTGGGTTGAGATGAATACCTCCCTTGTGAGTATTCTATCTAGTTGGTTTTTGGGTTATGACTTTGTGTCATTTCCCTTGTTACATGGGTTATGGTTCCGGTACCGGGGTTTCTATTCAGCTATTATTGCTACTATGAAGATGGTTTGATTGGTTGATTGGTTTGAAGCTGCGAAGCGATCCTTCTTGTGTTCTATAGTTTGGGAAACCTTGGCTCAATATCCTTTGTTACATTTTTATTTCCGCTGCCATCTGTTTAACTGCTAATTACTACTGCTATGTGAGATTTATTATTGTTGTATTGCTTCTTGCATCATAGTATGTCATGTAGTTGGCATTAGTAACTTATTGAGATTTATATCACCCCTTTCTTTTATCTTTGTTTTTCCTTAACCCCCCCCTAGGAGGAAAAGGAATAGGACTCGCTGATCACGAGGAGGACGTCGAGAGGGTTTGTGACTTTTTGGGCAGGTGGTTATTTGGTTTACATTACCTAAATGTAAAACCTTTGGGAATAGTATTATCAACTATGACATCATTAAGTTGTAATATTTTGTTTTTGGTGTAAGCTTGTGGAGGCGTACACCAGTTGTATTAAGTTGTGGTTAAACCTGGATTTCTAAAACCTTGTTTAAATCTTTTAGTATAAAATGGAATTTTTTATCTTCAGTATTTTGGTGTTTATTGTTTTAAGTCGACGTCCAGCTCGCGAGTTCCGGACCCGCGGGGTCGGGGTCGCGACATTGAATCTCAGCTATGTTCAATGAAGAACTTAAGGGCTATTTATAGCCTTGAATGAGAAAATAGCTGTTGGAATTACTTGGGGTCCAAGTTTGAAGGACAATGAGCTGTTAAATTCTGATTGGAGCTCATTCTGAATTGTCCTTTTTTTGCAGATAAGAGGTGGTCCCATTTACATGAATTAAATTTGAATTACTTGGGGTCCAAGTTCTTCAACGTTCTAAACTAACCACAGTTAACACAAGTGACCATGGTTAAGTTTGAACAACACTTAGTTTCTTGGACAACTTCTTTACTTGCGGTCAAGACATTGCGGTCGAGAGTATCACGGTCAAGTTGTCACGACCCGAAAGCTAGGCTCTATTTTATTAGTAATAAATAATTATCATTTATTTATTTGCTCATTTATTTATCTAAATTATTATTTAATTAATGAATTATGTGTGCATTTTATGTGTTATAATAATTTATGCCTAGCATTTTATTTGGGTCATTTGTGCTAGTGAAGAAGTGTTGAGTCTTATTTGTTAGTGGGGAGTTTATTTGAAATAAGGTATATTGGGGAGGGGCCTATGTGTAAGTTTTCAAATCATTTCTCCCTACTCCCTCCCTACTCTCCTCCCTCACTCTTTCACTCCACCTCCATCTCCCAGCTCACTTCTCTCTCTCTCTTCCATAGAAAAGGTAAGTTTTTCTCTCTTCCTTTTCTCTTCATTTTCTTCATCTTCCTCTTGTTATTTCTCATTTCTTAAAACATGAATTATGTTTAGATCGTCGATAGGATCGTAGGAATCCAAGAAATTTCGAGTTCCGTCACCTTTGAGAAAATCCGGGTAAGTTGCTTTTCCCCCATTTATGTTAAAAATGCTCATCTTTAACTCCATTGATGATCTAGTTGTTATATATGGCTTCTTTGGTTGATTTGGAACCTATTTGTAAATTTTTCATATTATTGTGAAATTTGGGTGTTAGAATCATTCCTTGGTTAGGGTTGTCCAAATGTTTCTAGATGAGTTATTTTAGGCTTAGAAGTTGTTTTGGCACTTGGGTAAACTAGTTGGGAGTGTTGGTGTTGATTGGGATTGAAGTGGTGAATTTTGGGGTTGAAATTCGGGTAGAAGAACCCAGGAAGAATTCTGGGTTTGCTGATTTTGGTTGGAGGCGCGCGCATCCTATTGGGGTGAGGCGCGCGCACCCCTCCATCTCAACTTGTGCGTTTTTCTTCTGTTTATAGGAGGCGCGCGCACCCTATATGTGAGAGGCGCGCGCACCCTTTGTATCCTTGTTGGTGCCTTTCTTTTTGATTAAGGGAGGCGCGCGCACCATGTTGGTGGGAGGCGCGCGCACCCCCTTCCTTTCTCTGAAATTTATTCGCTTCTTGTCCAATCTTTCGAAGGCTATAATTTCTTCGTCCGAACTCCGTTTTGGACGAGTAAACTATCATATTAAAGATCTTCTAGAGTACTTCGAGATGAGGTGGTTTATTTAGGTGAGTTTTAGGTTTATATTGTGTTGAGATTTCATTTAGTGTCTTATGACAAAGTGTTTAGAATCGGCCCGTTGTAATCAAGTTGGGAATATCGGTTTGTGTGGTTTCGCCTTGGTTCCTTTGTGAATAAATGGGTTATAGAATTTAGTTATGGATTATTGGAAAATGTGGGAACACTTTCATAATGAGCGGACGTTTGGGATAGTTTTAATGATAGTCATTGTGCTATTTGGGGAATGACCATTTGGGTAGTACTCTCTATGGGTAACTCGCGTGTATCATGTTAGGATGCGTTTGATATGGATCCTTGTCCTAGAATCATTTCGTTTTAATGATTTGTATTGTTGGGATTTTATGAGCAATTCCATTCCTGTTATTGAACTCTTTTATGAGGAACTTCTTGCTATCAATGTTGTTAAACTCTTAATGAGTAATCGTTGTATCTTTATGGTGATTTGTGTTATGGTTCCCTACTTTGGAACCCTTTTGATGTTTATAAAGCTAGTATTCATTACTTAGCATTATTGAAAGTCCAGCTGGTTAAATTGTGTATCGAGTCAGGCAATGGATAATGATATAATGGCACGAGCCAAGTCCAGTATAGCATCGCCCATTGGTCCTTCTGTCCTCATCCAGATTGGCCTTGGTTGGGATGAGCTAGCTCCGTTGTGGGTATTCTAGCTAATCGTTTTGGAGCATGACTTTGTGGCATGACTCCCGCCCCTTGTGGCACTTTACATTGTTATTGGTTGCGGTACCGGGTTTCTCTTCAGCTTTTATGCTACTATGGAGAGGGTTTGAGTGGTTGATTGGTCGGTTCTGACCGGGGTTATCGTCTTCAGCTTTTATGCTACTATGAAGATGGTTTGTTTGATTGATGGGTTGATTGGTCGCTTCTGACCGGGTTTTTCTCTTCGGCTTTTATGCTACTGTGAAGATATGGATTGGTTGATTGTTGAAGCTGCGCAGCGATCCTTTAATTGGTTCTATCAGTTGGGAAACCTTGGCTAATATCCTTTGTTATGTGTTTACTTTTCGCTGCTATCTGTTGATTGTTATTTGTTACATGCTATGTGATATTTATCATTGTTTATTTCTTATTGCATTATAGCATGTCATGTAGTTTGCATTAGTAACTTACTGAGATTTTATCTCACCCCGTTTATTTTCATATTTGTTTTTCCTTAACCCCCCCCCCCCAGGAGGAAAAGGATTAGGATTTGCGAATCGAGGAGGACGTCGAGAGGATTGAGATTTTGGGGCAGGTTGTTATGGATCGGTTTACATTATTTAAATGTATAACCTTTTGGGGATAGTTTTACCATTATTGACGTCATTAAGAATTGTATATTTTATTCTTTTGGGTATAAGCTGTGGAGCTTATGTTAGATGTACTTTGTTGATTTAAACTTGGATTTGTAAAACCTTGTGTTATCATCTTTTGGTTCAAAATGGAATTTTTAACTTCTTTATTTTAGAGTTTTGGTTTTAAGTCGACGTCCAGCTCGCATATTCCGGACCCGCGGGTTCGGGGTCGCGACAGTTGGTATCAGAGCTATGGCATTAGCTCTAAGTATATGTATAGGTGGATTAGTATGACCTAGGAGGGTAGTGTGTTCGGAGTGAGTAACAATTGTTGTTTTATGCAGGTACTTGTTTGAAATGGCTCGAAGGAGAAGTGGTGAAAGTAATACCGGTAATGCAAATCAGAATGAAACAAGGGATGAAGCCCGTGCAATGTTTCAGGGCATGTTTGAGGCGGCCATGAAGGCCATACATGATCAAGGTCCGAGGGTAGAACAAGCACCACCACCCCGCTACGGATTGGAACAATTTCTGAAATTGAAACCGATTGAGTTCAATGGGGAACCCGATGTAAGGAAGGCCGAGCTATGGATTGAGTCGATGGACAAAATTTATGATGTCTTTGGTTGCACCGATGAAGACAAGGTCCGGTTTGCGGCTTATAAACTTGTGGGTGCCGCCGAGCATTGGTGGAAGGGTGTTAAAGCGAGTTGGGATGATACTCACATAGCGTATGCATTGGAATTGTTTGTGCGAAAGTTCAAGGAGCATTTTATTCCGGTATTGGATCAAAACCGAAAGGAGATCGAGCTGCTCAACCTGGAGTAAGGTTTGTTGTCTATAGCTCAGTACTCGGCTAAGTTCACAGAATTAGCCAGGTACTGTGACTATCTCGTGAGGACTGAGGAACAGAAAGCCATGATATTCATCCGCGGTTTAAAGACATCCATCAGTACTCAGCTTATTGCCCAGAGGATTGTGACCTTCCAGGATGCGGTAGACCGGGCATACTTGATCGAGCAAGATATAGGGGAGCATAAGAGGAAGACCGAGGTTGCAAATACGGGTAAACAAGTAAGCCATGCTAAATCTCAACCACAACACCGTTCAGATAACCGAGGTAATTTGGGAGCACCATCTCAGTTTAAGGAACAAACCGCGCTAGGGAATCCGGGTACAACTCCGGGGAAACAAGGGAAACAAGGTAGGTGGCTTTGCACTTACTGTCAGAGGGAAGGCCATTTGGAGGATAAGTGTTGGAAGAAACAGGGAAAATGTATCAATTGTGGTCAACTGGGTCACTTCATAAAAGATTGTCCGAGGTTTAAGGTTCAATCATCAGGAACA
Source organism: Campanula takesimana (assembly GCA_026119855.1). Lineage (NCBI taxonomy): Eukaryota > Viridiplantae > Streptophyta > Magnoliopsida > Asterales > Campanulaceae > Campanula > Campanula takesimana. Next base: position 99,429 of record JAOWBW010002096.1, read on the forward strand.
GGAACCAGTACTTCACCAGGTCAGAAGAGAGATGCTTCGGGGAACCCTAAGGTATAGGGCACAGTAATTGCGATCAATCAGCACTCACCAGGTAATGGATAAATTTCAGGAGGTATTATTTTGTGTCGTGAGAGCGAGCGCGTGCATTTTAGGATCATCGCAATTATGTGTTTCTGTGCATTTAGTTGCATTTATTTCTTCTGAGTCTTTGACTTATGTGTTGTAGGTGTCTACTCCTATGGAGGAGTTTAGGGTATCTGATGAAGTCTTATGTGCTTATGATGTGCTTAAGTATGGTTATGTCTCACCTTCTAAATTAGCCATGTTGCTATTACAAGATTTTGATGTTACTATTGCTTTAGTCTATTGTTGTAGGGGGATTGTTATATTCTCCATTCTAATTTTCTAAAACTATTTGAGACCGTTCCTTTGGGTAGAGTTATACCTATCTTTTCTTAATTGAAATCTGAGTATTTAGTTTCGGTCAATTTGTTGGGTGTATTTATCATTCGTAAGATTTTCATTTTCTTCCGAATAGTACCTAGTGTTTGAGGAGAAGCTTGGGGTTAAATTGCATTGTTGTGGTACAAGGTTTGTAGTACTGATAATTAGATCAATATCTATATTGTAACGGTTGAGTTGTAAAAGTTGAGGATTCAACCGAGGGTTTCTTGTTAAGAGATTTTGTTTACTTTTAGTACATCTCCGTGAGTACATCGGGATTGATTAGTATGGAGGGATGCGTGAATTGTTATGGGTAATGAGTGTATAGTGGAATTTATAATCGATAATGGTGGTAAGCGTGTTAAGTTAGAAAGGACTAATAAGTACATTTCGGGAGAGTAACAATTTCTCGATCTATGTTAAAGGCATTTTGAATTTTGGTTAGATAGTGGTCCTATGGTCCTAAATCTCTCCTTGGTGGCGTTTCGCGATTTGGACCAAGGGTATGTGCAGAAAGTTGAGTATCAATATTTGGGCATAATTAAAGAATATTGTGATTTGGTAATGGATCTATTGGAATGAGGCTAGCTAATTGGTTTATGATTTTTGGTAGTACCATTGAGCTTAAGTATCATTAAGTTAATAAATGTATGCGTGAGAGACTAACTGGGGTTAGCTATTGAATTTAGGGTTCGTTGATTTCCTTTGGGTATATGAGCACGGATTATAACTTAAATGGGAGTTAGAGAAATCTTTTGAAATGAAATTTGAATCGTTTTGCGGACTATTGAGTATATTGAATTGTTTAGGCTTCAAGACCGGATTAATAAAGGGATGAGAGTATAACATAAATTTAAGTGGACACTTTGTACGAGAAATTTTGGGGTTTGTATGGTACTATTAATTTAAGGTGTTAACTCAAAGTGAAGACACTATAATGGTAATCCATAGAGATATAGCCATTTCGATGAATATTGTGGAAATAGAAATTTATTTAGCCTTTTATATTTTAAAAGGTAATTAGGCTCGGGATGGTGATGTTTTGAATTTCTGGGGAATACTACTAAGTATGCGATTTACAAAAGGAAACACCTTTGCAGTGTAATTAAGGTTATGAATAAGGTGAGCTTGGGATATCTCGAGAGTTATGTTTGGGAGCAATTGGGATTCTCCAATTTTGATTATAGATTCTAATTAGTAGTGAAGGTTATGATTGAAGGAAGTTATGTGCGAGAGGTCGTGGTATTGTGAACATTATTTAGGGTTACTACGTGGTGGTTTAGAATGGATGATTGAGGAATTTGGGAAATGACGGAACTATCGTATTAATGGCTACTTGATCATTCGGGTAAGTCTCGTTAAAATTCGGGTCGAGTTTTCTTTAAGGGGGAGTGAATGTCGCGACCCGAAAGCTAGGCTCTATTTTATTAGTAATAAATAATTATCATTTATTTATTTGCTCATTTATTTATTTAAATTATTATTTAATTAATGAATTATGTGTGCATTTTATGTGTTAAAATAATTTATGCCTAGCATTTTATTTGGGTCATTTGTGCTAGTGAAGAAGTGTTGAGTCTTATTTGTTAGTGGGGAGTTTATTTGAAATAAGGTATATTGGGGAGGGGCCTATGTGTAAGTTTTCAAATCATTTCTCCCTACTCCCTCCCTACTCTCCTCCCTCACTCTTTCACTCCACCTCCTTCTCCCAGCTCACTTCTCTCTCTCTCTCTTCCATAGAAAAGGTAAGTTTTTCTCTCTTCCTTCTCTCTTCATTTTCTTCATCTTCATCTTGTTATTTATCATTTCTTAAAACATGAATCATGTTTAGATCGTCGATAGGATCGTAGGAAGCCAAGAAATTTCGAGTTCCGTCACCTTTGAGAAAATCCGGGTAAGTTGCTTTTCCCATTTATGTTAAAAATGCTCATCTTTAACTCCATTGATGATCTAGTTGTTATATATGGCTTCTTTGATTGATTTGGAACCTATTTGTAAATTTTTCATATTATTGTGAAATTTGGGTGTTAGAATCATTCATTGGTTAGGGTTGTCCAAATGTTTCTAGATGAGTTATTTTAGGCTTTGAAGTTGTTTTGGCACTTGGGTAAACTAGTTGGGAGTGTTGGTGTTGATTGGGATTGAAGTGGTGAATTTTGGGGTTGAAATTCGGGTAGAAGAACCCAGGAAGAATTCTGGGTTTGCTGATTTTGGTTGGAGGCGCGCGCATCCTATTGGGGTGAGGCGCGCGCACCCCTCCATCTCAACTTGTGCGTTTTTCTTCTGTTTATAGGAGGCGCGCGCACCCTATGTGTGAGAGGCACGCGCACCCTTTGTATCCCTGTTGGTGCCTTTCTTTCTGATTAAGGGAGGCGCGCCCACCCTGTTGTTGGGAGGCGCGCGCACCCCCTTCCTTTCTGTGAAATTTATTCGCTTCTTGTCCAATCTTTCGAAGGCTATAATTTCTTCGTCCGAACTCTGTTTTGGACGAGTAAACTATTATTTTAAAGCTCTTCTATAGTAATTCGAGATGAGGTGGTTTATTTAGGTGAGTTTTAGGTTTATATTGTGTTGAGATTTCATTTAGTGTCTTATGACAAAGTGTTTAGAATCGGTCCGTTGTAATCAAGTTGGGAATATCGGTTTGTGTGGTTTCGCCTTGGTTCCTTTGTGAATAAATGGGTTATAGAATTTAGTTATGGATTATTGGAAAATGTGGGAACACTTTCATAATGAGCGGACGTTTGGGATAGTTTTAATGATAGTCATTGTGCTATTTGGGGAATGACCATTTGGGTAGTACTCTCTATGGTAACTCGCGTGTATCATGTTAGGATGCGTTTGATATGGATCCCTGTCCTAGAATCATTTCGTTTTAATGATTGTATTGTTGGGCTTTTATGAGCAATTCCATTCCTGTTATTGAACTCTTTTATGAGGAACTTCTTGCTATCAATGTTGTTAAACTCTTAATGAGTAATCGTTGTATCTTTATGGTGATTTGTGTTATGGTTCCCTACTTTGGACCCTTTTGATGTTTATAAAGCTAGTATTCATTACTTAGCATTATTGAAAGTCCAGCTGGTTAAATTGTTTATCGAGTCAGGCAATGGATAATGCTATAATGGCACGAGCCAAGTCCAGTATAGCATCGCCCATTGGTCCTTCTGTCCTCATCCAGATTGGCCTTGGTTGGGATGAGCTAGCTCCGTTGTGGTATTCTAGCTAATCGTTTTGGAGCATGACTTTGTGGCATGACTCCCGCCCCTTGTGGCACTTTACATTGTTATTGGTTCCGGTACCGGGTTTCTCTTCTTCTTTTATGCTACTATGGAGAGGGTTTGAGTGGTTGATTGGTCGGTTCTGACCGGGGTTATCGTCTTCAGCTTTTATGCTACTATGAAGATGGTTTGTTTTGATTGATGGGTTGATTGGTCGCTTCTGACCGGGTTTTCTCTTCGGCTTTTTATGCTATTGTGAAGATATGGATTGGTTGATTATTGAAGCTGCGCAGCGATCCTTTAATTGGTTCTATCAGTTGGGAAACCTTGGCTAATATCCTTTGTTATGTGTTTACTTTCCGCTGCTATCTGTTGACTGTTATTTGTTACATGCTATGTGATATTATACATTGTTTATTGCTTATTGCATTATAGCATGTCATGTAGTTGCATTAGTAACTTACTGAGATTTTATCTCACCCCGTTTATTTTCATCATTGTTTTTTCCTTAACCCCCCCCAGGAGGAAAGGATTAGGATTCGCGGATCGAGGAGGACGTCGAGAGGATTGAGATTTTGGGGCAGGTTGTTATGGATCGGTTTACATTATTTAAATGTATAACCTTTTGGGGATAGTTTTTACCATTATTGACGTCATTAAGAATTGTATATTTTATTCTTTTGGGTATAAGCTGTGGAGCTTATGTTAGATGTACTTTTGTTGATTTAACTTGGATTTGTAAAACCTTGTGTTATCATATTTTGGTTTCAAATGGAATTTTTAACTTCTATATTTTTAGAGTTTTTGTTTTAAGTCGACGTCCAGCTCGCATATTCCGGACCCGCGGGTTCGGGGTCGTGACACAAGTGGTCTTCCACGGTCAGGTGATCTATCAAGGTCAAGGTGAGTTTTCACGGTCAAGGTCTTGACCACTAAAATTCCAGACTTAGAAAATTTTAGACCTATCAAACTAAAGCCTATACTATCAAAGTGGACTATTCTACAAATGAAGTTAACACTTCTTACAATATATATCCTAAAGTCCACAAAAAGTAAAATTAGGTTATGGGATTAATCAAATCTAGGTAATAGGAGTGGTTTATAATAAGCATACCCAACAGGTTATCCGAGGCAAAGTTCTTGGCTACATGGTTTACCAAGAGGGGAATTGAAGCAGATCCCTCAAAAATCAAGGCAATCATTGACATGCCTCCTCCCAAGACACAGAAAGAAAAATCAAGGTTTCATGGGCAGACTTCAGTACATCAGTCGGTTTGTACACTAACTCACTTCCATGTGTGAGCCAATCTTCAAGCTACTCAAGAAGAATGTGGCTCTAGAATGGACCGACGCTTGCCAAGAAGCTTTCGACCAAGTGAAGCATTACTTGACATGCCCTCCAGTTTTGTTTCCCCCCTCACAAGGACAAGACTCTCTTGCTCTACCTCACAATAAATGATGAAGCCCTTGGGGCTATGCTAGCACAAGAACAACGAGACTCCACAAAGGACAATGCCATTTATTTTGTCAGTCGCCGATTTCAAGGAGGCGAAAAGAACTACTCCGTATTGGAGAAGTCATGTGCGGCACTGGTTTGGGTTACTCAAAAGTTCAAATATTACATGGAAGCCTTTCCAATCAAGCTAGTAGCAAATGTGGACCCGCTCCGCTACATCTTTGAGAAGCCTTTCATGTCAACAAGTTTAGCCAAGTGGTACTTCATGCTCGCCGGCTATGATATCACTTACGTCACACTCAAATCCATCAGGGGGAAAGTATTCAGTGATCAGCTTGCTGAATTTCCGTGTGACGAAGTGAAGGGGGAGGACTCACAGTTTCACGACGAGCACTTGGTTTGCACTACAACTGAGGAAAATAAGTGGAAACTTTTTTTCGATGGCGCAGCCAATAAGCACAGTTATGGGATAGGAATGTTGCTTGTCGATCCAAAGGACATCTACACTCCAATTGCAATCCGTCTTGAATTCGAAGCCACCAATAACCTCGCCGAATATGAGGCATATATAGCGGGGCTAGAAGCAGCACTAGAAAGAAATGTCACAGAACTAGAAGTATTCGGTGACTCCCTGCTCCTTATCAATCAGACATCGGGTAAATGGAGAATCCAAGACCCGACCATCCAACACTATGGCCAACACATCAAGGAGTTAGCTGAACAGTTCCAAGATATAATGTTCAATTATCTGCCAAGGGACAAGAACCGCTTTGCCGACGCTTTAGCCACCATAGCCTCATTGGTTTAAATTGTCACGACCCAAAAAATAGGCTCTATTTTTTAGTAATAAATAATTATTATTTATTTATTTATTTTCTTATTTATTTATTTAAATTATTATTTATTTAAATATTTATGTGTGCATTTTATGTTTCATAATAATCTGCCTAGCATTTTATTTGAGTCATTTGTGCTAGTGTAGAAGTGTTGAGTCTTATTTGTTAGTGGGGAGTTTATTTGAAACGGTAGTATTAGGGGGAGGGGCCTTAGTGTAACATTTCAAATAATTCATCTTCTCCCTACTCTCCTCCCTCACCTCCCTCACTCTCACACTCCATTTCCCAGCATTTTTTTTCTCTCTCTCTCCAAAGAAGGGTAAGTTTTTCTCTCTCACTTCTCTCTTCATTTTCTTCATCTTCCTCTCATTATCTCTCATTTCTCATAACTTGAATCTTGTTTAGATCGTCGATAGGATCGCGTAGAATCAAAAATATTTGAAATCCATCAACTTTGAGAAATCCGAGTAAGTTTACTTTCCCCCATTTTTATGCTTGAAATGTTCATCAATGGTTGTATGATGTTATTGTTGTTGTATATTGCAATCTTGGATGAGTTTTGAATTTATTTCTATTTGTTTGATAATTTTGGTGATTGTTGAATGTTGGGTTAAATCTTGCTTTGGGGTTGTCAATTGTTGATGTGTAAGTCCCCTCCCAGTTCATATGGGTAGTGTTAGTTTTGAGTTAGGCTTAAAATGGTGAAGTTGGGTTTAGATTTGATGTTTTGTTGGTTGAAAAAATGGAAGAACCCAGATTTTTGGGCCGGAATTTGCCTTTCCGGGCAAGGAGGCGCGTGCACCCTCCCATAGGAGGCGCACGCACCCTTAGGCTCTTCTTGAACAAAAATGCTTCTGTTTCTTGGAGGCGCACGCACCCTCCCATAGGAGGCGCGCGCACCCTCTCCTCCTCCAAACTTGATTTCCCCTTCTGATCAAAGGAGGCGCGCGCACCCTTTTATTTTGAAGCGCGCTCACCCTCACTTACCTTTTGGCGCATTTTCCTTCTGACTTTAGGAGGCGCGCTCACCCTCACTTACCTTTTGGCGCATTTTCCTTCTGACTTTAGGAGGCGCGCGCACCCTCCCATAGGAGGTGCGCGCTCCCCATCCCCTGTTGTGACATTTATTTCCTTTTTGGGTCCAATCTTTTGAGGGCCATATTTTTGTTCATCCGGACTCCGTTTTAGGTGTTTTAAGCTATCGCTTTAAAGCTCTCCTTGAGCTCTTCATGATGAGCGAGTATTTTCGGTTGTGTTCTTGAGTTAACTGGTTCCTTTGTGAACGTATTTGATATGGATTTGATTGAATTATTATTTGGAAATATGAAGCACTTTTATGATGCACGTTTATTTAATTCATCTTCTTGGTGACTAATTGGAATGGTTCCCTACTTTGGAACCCTAGTTGTTTAATTAAGCTAGTATTTATTACTTAGCATTTATTTGGAAGCCCAGCTGGCATATTTGTGCATCGGGCGATGGGAAATATTATAATGGCAAAAGCCAAGTCCATTATAATGTTGACCATTGTTTTGCCCTTACTATACCCCTTTTCCAGATTGGCCTTGGAAGAGATAAGTTAGCTTCCTTTGTGAATGTATCTAGCTACCGAGCATGACTTTGTGGCATGGCTCTTGTCCTTTGTGACACTCTTATGGTTATTGTTCCGGTACGGGGATTTCTCTTCGGCTTTCATGCTATTATGAAGATGTGATTTGTTGATTATTGAAGCTGCACAGCGATCCTTTATTTGGATGTATCGGTTTGGAAACCTTGGCTTATATCCTTTGTTATGTGTTTATATTTCCGCTGCCTATCTGTTATGTGATAACTGCTACGTGCTATCTATGATTTATTATTGTTTATTGCATCTTAGCATGTCATGTAGTTGCATTAGTAACTTATTGAGATTTATCTCACCCCCTTTCTTATATCTTTGTTTTTCCTTAACCCCCCCCCCCCCAGGTGCTAAGGATTAGTCCTCACTGATCACGAGAAAAGAGGATGTCGAGTGTGGATACATTCTTTTGGGAAAGTTGTTATAGGTTGGTTTACATTATATAAATGTGTAACCTTTTTGGGATAGTTGTACCAAACAATGACGTCATTAGAACTGTACATTTATATTCTGTTGGGCATAAACTTGTGGAGTTTATGATAGTTGTATTTGGTTTTTATTATCAAACTTGGATTTGTAAAACTTTGGATCATCACCTTTTGGTATCAAATGGAATTTTTAACTTCGGTATTTCACAATTTTGGTTTTAAGTCGACGTCCAGCTCGCGATCTCGGGCCCGCGGGGTTCGTGGTTGCGACAGAAATGCCCAAAGGTAAAATGGTGAAACCTTTCAAGATTTCAAGAAGGACCAGTCCGGCATACTGCATGAACATTGAGATCAATGAAGTCCAAGACAACCCCCCGTGGTACACGGACATCATGAACCTTCTCAATAGCGGCACTTTCCCCGAGAACAGCAATGGGAAATCTCGAGTAGCATTACAAAAGCTAGCCGCCAGATATCTGCTGATTGGAAACCGAGTCTACAAAAGACATCATTAAGGGATCAATCTCATATGTGCAAATGAGACCGAAGCTCAAGAAATCATGCACGAAGTCCACGAGGGCGAGTGTGGGCCCCACATGAATGTGATTATGTTATCCAAGAAGATACTTCGTATTGGTTACTATTGGACTGCAATGGAAAGAGATTGCATCGAGAAAGTCAAGAAATGTGCCAAGTGCCAGTTCCATGCTAATCTGCAACATGATCCACCTTCACAATTGTATAACATGACCACACCATGGCCGTTGTCTTGTTGGGGCATAGATATCATTGGCAAAGTCCATCATACGGGAAGCAACGGACAGTCATTCATTCTAGTGGCCGTGGATTACTTTACGAAGTGGGTCGAAGCACAAGCTTAACCGAGTTCTCAATGCCAAGAAAGTGGCCGAATTTGTCAAAAACAACATCATGTGCCGATACGGTATTCCTCATGAGATCATCTCCGACAATGGTTCTCACTTTAAGAAAGAAATGGATGCACTTTTGGTTAACTACAAGATTTCCATATACAAGTCAATCCCTATACCGCCCCCAAGCTAATGGAGCGGTCGAAGCAGCAAATAAGACAATCGAGGTCATCATACGGAAAATGGCTTCAACAGGAAGGGATTGGCTCGAGAAATTACCACTAGCATTGTGGGGTTACCGCAAGTCAATACGGTCAGCAACGGGAGAAAATCCCGTACTCATTAGTTTATGGTTCTGAAGCTGTACTCCCAGTCGAACTCGAGGTTCCTTCTCCATGGGTATTACTCGAGAACCAAGTCCACGAGGTTGATTGGATACAAAATCGATACGAGCAATTAGCCCTACTCGATAAAAGAGGTTAAGAGCATTTGAACGCACAAGGGCTTTATCAACAAGAATGGCAAGGGCTTTCAACAAAAAGGTGAAGCCTCGAAATATCAAAGTGGGAGACTTGGTCCTAAGACAACATCCTCCCAATGCCATGAATCCCCTTAGGAAGTGGGGACCTCGATGGATCGTCCTTACGTGGTCAAAAGGATACTAAACGCGGTGCGGTCCGACTCGTACACTTGGATGGTGATCAATTGCCAAAGGAGGTCAACCTCGACAAGCTCAAGAAAATTTATACGCTTAAGCAAATAAAGACCATTAAAAAAAACGCTCGCTAGGTTGAAAACCGCAAGGGCGGCCTAGGCAAAAATTAGAGCACGTGCAAAAAAGAAGCCCGCTAGATTGAAAACCCGAAAGGGCGGTCTAGGCAAAAAAAACAGGGTGCCACACCAAAAAAAAAAAAAGAAAAAAAAGAAAAAAATGGTCTTCATTTGTTTGAACTACGAAGACCTGAGCCTCTCTATGAGAGGAACATAGGCAACCTTCGGGTG
>JAOWBW010002096.1:109402-147065 GCA_026119855.1 Campanula takesimana
ACAACTCAATTTCCATAACACATTCGATCACAAAGGATTCAATTCAACTCGAAGTACTACTAAAATTACCCACTCATCTCGAAGGGACTCAAGGAGAGCTTTAAAACGATAGTTTTACACGATTAAAACGGAGTCCGGATGAGAAAGTTATGAACTCCGGACAATTTGGATAAAATGACAACACAAGGGAAGGGGGTGCGCGCGCTTGCGCCAAGGGATGCGTGCGCCCTACCCAAGGATGCGCACGCCCCAAAAGAAAATGGTGCGCGCGCCTCACAACAACAGAAGGTGTGATTTCTGGAAAAGGAATGGGTGCGCACGCCCCCTTGAAAGGATGCGCGCTCTCCTTTGATCGAAGTTTTTGAATTTTGAAACAATTGAGGGAGCGCACGCCCCCTAGAACATGGTGCGCGCGCCTCCAAGAATCAGAAGGTTGAGTTTACAAAGGGCATAAGGGTGTGCACGCCTCCTTTGAGAGGGTGCGCGCGCCCCCTTGCCCGGAGGGGCAAAATCCGGCCAATTTCTGGGTTTATTCAACTTTTCTTACCCAAAACAACTCAATCAAAGATCAAACTTTCTTACTATAACACCAATGTTACCAAAACAACTTATAAGCCTAAAATGACTCACATAACATCCTCTAGACTACCCAACTCAAGAGGTGATTCAAACACCAAAAATTCACAAAAATGGGCAATTTTCAAATAAATTCCAAATCAACCAAAGAAGCTATAAATAACAACTAGAGCATCAATGGATTTAAAGATGAACATTTTTAGCATAAAAGGGGGAAAGTAACTTACACGGATTTTCTCAAAGTTGACGGAATGCGAAATTTCTTTGCTCTCTACGATCCTAACGACGATCTAAACACTTTTCATAAAATGGGCAATGAGAAATAAGGAGGGGAAGATGATTAAAATGGAGAGAGAAGGAGAGAAAACTTACTCAACCAAGGAGAGAGAGAGAGAGTATGCTGGGAATGAAGTGTGAGGTGAGGGAGAGGTGAGGGAGAAGAGAGGGAGTTGATGAATTATTTTTAAAAACTTACACTTAGAGCCCCTCTTCCACTAACTACACAAACTCTAATACTTCCTACTCACCACTAAGACCAAATAATACTACACTAGCACAAATGACCCAAATAAAATCCTATACATAATTTATTATGAAACATAAAATGCACACATAATTATCCAAATAAATAAATAATTCAAATAATTAATTAAGTCATAACTAAATAATTAAATATTTATTATTAGAAAATAGAGGCGGGTTTTCGGGTCGTGACAGAAGCATTGTGCCATAACTTTATGAGAGACCTTCTTTGGAACCATAGCCCATATGTAAGTCTCAATGTGAGCCATGGGACAAGAGTTGCCCTTGAACTTGCTGATGTCGGGCATTTTGAACTTGTCTGGGAGAGTGGCCATGGTGCTCATGAGAATGGATGATTGATAAAGGCTTGTGTCGGAGCCTTTCCCCAAGTTGAGGCCATTGAAACGTTGATCTATGTAGGCCATGATTGAATCAACCATTTGTGCTCATTGTTTTCGATGCTCGGTTCCCCCCATTTTCTTGGTGCGGGCACTGACATAAGGACTCTCTAATAAGCCTTGGGTCCATTCGGACTCGTCATTGTCTTTCTTGTCTTTTCCCTTGGCAAGCTTGGTGAGCTTTTCTTTTATTTGCTCCATCTCAGCCTCGTGGGCCTCTCTTTGGTTGTCGAGGTGAGATTGCCAAAGATCATCCTTATTTTGGGCCTCCTTATTAAGAGTGGAGACTTGATCTTGGAGCACTTGGACCATAGCTGAAAGTTGTTCGAGAGACATGGTGTTGCTGCTGCCAGTCATGGTTGCTGTTGGTGCTGTTGGAGTAATCTCTTCACGAACTAACCGATTCGCTAAATCCCGGTAGGCACGGTAAGTACCAATTGAACCTATATTGCAGAAGAGGCCCTTGTCAGTCTTGAGTAACACTTTCTGTCCATGAAGAGGTTTAGAACACACATTGGGCACACGACTCAAACCATATAAGAAAACCATTTTTTTTTATATAAGTCGGAGGGACGGGATCCCTTTTGAGTTTCTAAGAAAAATAATGGAATCGTCACACTAGTATATAGACCTTCTCGCGGTCCCATATACTCATCGGATTCCATCATGTTTGTGAATCCTACATGTGTCGGGATTAAACTAAATTAATGTAGTAAAGCATACATGCGGGGACGGATTTAATGTAGTAAAGCATACATGCGGGGACGGATTTTTATTTTCGTCCATAATAACCACTTGGGGACGGCTTTTTATTTCATCCATGATAACCACTTGGCATGTATGTTTTGAAGACATTAGTTTAGGGAAATCTCGGCATATGAAAAACCGACTTAGTCACGGAGTGTTAGACCCTAACTAGAATTGTGTTGGCTTGTGCTCGGCTAATGAGAGGCTTAAGGTCACCCCCGGCATGTAGTCATGAACTACGCCACGGGTTGAGGTTTACCACTTCGAAAGAGTCAAGGTCGGGTGGAGCTTGAAACTTCCTAGGACGGGCCTCGACGGGTTTGGGGTTATGAACTTGTGCGACTCGATAGTGAGCAATTTATAGGAATTGTGCACGTAGTGTGAGGTCCAACATGTGACAAAACATTTTTTACTTTTTTTTTGAAAGAAAAGCAAATAAGCACGTAATTACAACTCTCGCATCACCCGTGTGACCGATAAAAAACACAAAACAAATCAGTTTAAGAGGTCCAAATCAGTCCTTGATGCAGGCAACTGTGCCCACACCCCAATCATTCTGCTCTGTTCTGAAGCTGTTTCTGTTCTGGAAAACCACCTAGAACCGCGCACCTCTGGCCTGTGTTGTGGGATGCGCGCGCCTGGCGCAGAACATGTTGGAGGCGCCCGCTTCTGGGCAAACCTGTCAGACTGTCAGAATTTGGACTCAGGGGATTGCCCTGGTCCTGAATATACATTGTAACCCCTGCATAAATGATTAGTGTAGAAAAAAGAAGAAGAATAGGAAGAACATATGGGAGGCGGGCGATTCTGGTTCTTGATGTGGGACGCGCGCGCCTTAGGCCAAGAAGGACAGAGGCGCACGCTTCTCCCATCAGGAACCAGAATGCCCAGAAAAATGTAGACTTTGAACAGAGATGCAAGTTTAACCCTCAAACGTCCCCAGCGGAGTCACCACTGTAGATACCCCGGGAGGGCACGGCTTGGCTAGAGCGCGTGTGTCATTCTTAGGATGTCTATATATGTTTTATTTGTTTAAAGTCGCCACCTATGTTTTAGAGGAACATAAGAAAAACTTAATATTTAGCCTAAGTTTGGTACGAAAACAGAGATTCTTGTTATGAGGTTCGGACGTTAGGTTACGAGATGGGAAGTACTTAAACACCCATCTCGCCCAACTAATGTTGGTCTTGCTTGTTCAAAGTCTACATAAAATACATATTCTTCCTATTCTTAATAATGATAAAGGGGATTTAAAAGGGGGTGTTTGGAATGTAGGGAGATGACTCCTTGACCAACTTCAATGAAATGAAGCGATCATTGGTGTCATGTCCCAAAATGATTTGGGTGTTTGCACGTTTGATTAAAGAAAGAGATGAAGTAGAGAAGAAGGAGGAAGATGGAATTTTACCTATGCTTCGAAGGACTTCAAACTCTTCTTGGTGAATTACTTGGAAAAACTTTAGAAATGATTTCGGTATAGTTTTTGTAGAGAGAATTTTCGGTCATTTGAAATGGTGGAAAATAGATGTTTTATAGGTGAAAACAAATTGTTTTTGTGCTAAAACTCAATCACAAAGAAATCTTTCCCGGGTAAATCATGTAAAAATGAGCAAGGGAGAGATTCTTGGACAGAAATATGTAACTGACGCCCAGAGACGCGCGCTTCCTACCTCGGGGGCGGAAGGCGCGCGCGTCTGGCTCCTATGGTCGGAGGCGCGCGACTCAGAAATGGCCTTTTTGACAGAATGGACTAGAAAGTCAGCCCTGTTATTCAGTTTAGTCCCTGGACTTAACGGAGTCAGTCAGGAACTTAACGGAAGTAGCAGAAACTAATGAGAAACACTTAAAATAGGGAGAAACACAAGATCAACCGTGCAATCAGGGTGAGCGGTCCAAGGCGGGGTGTCTACATAACCCGATCTCCACGCTAACAGAACCCAACCGCCCCTTAATGATTATCGTACAAAAATACTCGGCCTCTTCAATAGCTGCTGTAAGATCCTTTTCGTTCTGTATTAGCATTACAACCGGTTCGTCTTTCTCAACCTGTTCTTAAAACGCATAACAGGAGCTATAGCAATTTTATGATTATCCATTTAAACATCAGCACATTATCCTTACCCCGGTAAGTAATGTCGTGGTCATATTGCCATGGGTGACCAAGCAATATATGACAGACATCCATAGTCAATACATCACACAAGACCTCCTCCTTATAGTGTTTGCCAATAGAAATAGGGACCATGTAAGTCCGTGTTACCCTAAGTTCTGAACCTTTATTCACCTATCCCAAGCTATAAGGTTTCTCATGAGGCTCAGATTTTAATCCTAGAAATTCAACCAATTTCTGCGAAACTAGATTTTCAGTGCAACCATTATCAACAATCAAATTACATACCTTGTTCTCAACAGAACAGTGTGCTCGGAACAGATTCTTTCGTTGTCCCTCATTCTTGGAAGTTAGCAGCATCTGTTGAAGCACAAATCCGACTCGTTCCTCAGATTCCTCTTCAGCGAACTCAACCCCTTCATACTCATTATTCTCATCTTCTTCCTCCTCGTCCCCCTCTTCCAGAATCGCAGCAGTTCGCCTAGTGGGGCAAGCGTTGGATCTGTGACCCTGTCCACCACAACGAAAACACTTATCCCCTGTTGGTTTAGCATAAGGATTAGTTGCTTTCTGTGATGGAGTTTTGCTTCCCGCGGAACTGCCAGTATTGCCAGTACCCTTAGTCTGCGAGGTTGGGTCCTTACTCGTTGTCCCTTTCTCCTTATCAGTCCCTACTTCAGAACTACCCTGTGGAACCCATTTGCGAAAAGGAGGTTTAAAGTTTTTCGAATCCTATTTCTCCATGAGTTCGTCCTTCAAAGCCAGAGTGGAAGCATCAGTCAAGGTCCACACCTGATGCAAACCCATCTTCTCCTGTATCGAACTTTTCAGACCGTTGATGTAGCGTGCAACTTTCTGATCCTCGGTTTATTCGATCTCAACCCGCGCAGTATACCTCTGAAACTCAGTAGTATACTCATCAACTATTCTCTTGCCCTGCACACAGTTGAAGTACAACTTATACAAAATCTGCTCATAGTCTGCCGGTAAGAACCTCTCAGAAATCAACTGCTTCATACGCCTCCAAGTTTTAACTGGCCCCTTTCCTTGCTGTCGTCTCTGTCCCGCGAGTTTGTCCCACCAAACTGCAATAGTACTCTTCAATCGGATCGCCACCATCTTTACCTGTTTATTCGCAGGTACCTCCATAACTTCGAAAAAGCGATCAACATCTTTCTGCCAATCTAGGAAATCTTCAATCCCCATGGTTCCATAGAAATAAGGAATATCGACCTTAATTCTATAATCATGGCGGTGTCGATTATTACCCTGATCTGGTTCCTCATCATGCACAACCTCTTCTTCGGAACTGGACTCTTCATCATCCCGATTCTCTGCCCGTTGAGGACGTCGAACTGGATCTCGAACTGGATCTCGAACTGGATCAACCCTGTCTCTCTCACCCCTACAGTTCTGATTAACATTCTGACCCTGTTGAGCAGCCACCAACGCATCAATCCGCGTTGTTAAGGCAGCGATAGCGGTGGTAATTCCATCGATATCTGCCTTTGTAACCTGATCTCCCATAATGATTCAGTGATGCAAAAGACAGGATATGGCCTGCTCTGATGCAAACTGGCACAGCACGGAAGCGATAGTATTCGTGATTAGCGTACTAAACACAAGAGTTCACAAGCGATGAACCCTAGAACACAATAAATCTGGAATCCACCAGAAAAGAGAAGAAAATCTCCTTAAACAAAGTTCAATTGATAAATAAAAGTCGTAACCCTAGAACAATGAAAGAAAAGAGTATTTATACTCCTAACAAAATAACATAACCTAAACAAAACAATAATCCCGAAATTAACCTAAGTCTGCGCGTAAAACAGCAAAAAATGTAAACAGTAATTTTTTGCCCGACACGCGAGCGGGCGCCTGGTGAGGACCAGGCGGGTGGTCGGTAAATTCCAGAAACTCACCCCCGAAAAAACGAGGTAAGCGGGCGCTTAGGAGGCTACAGGCGGGCGCCTGGACTCCGCGCCTGGAATGCTGCTTACGCGCTGGTCGGTCTCCTCCTACATCAATTTGGGGAAGAAGAGTTAGAGAGTCAGTGGAGTAATGGAGTGTTGAAATCTGCAAATCTTAGGACTTTGAATTTCATTTCTTACAATTTACCCCCTATATGGAATGTCTCGTTATGTTTTTAATCGGGTGTTAAAAAAGTTGTCTAAAAATTTTGAAAATTAAAGTACGCAAACCACATTTGATGTTTCCAAAGTTTGCGAGTCAAATTGAAAAAAACAGAAAGTACACATGTCAGTTTTGCAATAAACTCGTGATTGTCGTGTTTACAAAATTGATTTTTCCGTTTTTATCTTAATAAAATCATAAAATAAATATTTATTTAAAAAAAATTGCTAGTAAATACGTAAAATAATATTACCCCTACCCCTAACAATAATTTCATATAGTAAAAAATCTAAACAAAGCCCATTTGGAAGAAGTGATGGCCAAACCGAACCAGAACCGTTAAGCCGGACCGGAACCGAAAAGCCCGGAACCGCCTTGAACCTTGATGAAAACCGGGACCGTGTGAACCAGAACCGTTTGTAACACGGGCCGGTTCCGGTTCATCCCTCTGAAAACCGTGAACCGACGGTTCCGAACCGCCATGAACCGCCTAGACCGAACCGGAACCGTTAGTAAAACCGTTAAAATCGTTAGATTTCTAACGGTTTCATCAGAATTAACTGTTATTAACGGATAGTTGTTGACATAAAAAGTTGAGTTGACTAAATTTTTAGCCAAATTTAGTGAATAAAAATACTAAAAATTTGTTGAGTATCTAAAAGAAAAGAGTGACGGACCTCTTTAATTTTTTAAACATTTTTATATACCTTTTTGTAAAAAAAATCGGCAATAAACTATTATTATAATTGTTTTTTCTGTTTTTTTTTTTAAAGGAAACTGTGGACCGGCGGTTCCGAACCGTGAACCGGCGATTCCGAACCGTAACCGGAAAAGTAACGGTTCGATTACATTTCAAGCTTTTCCCGAACCGTAACCGACCGTTCGAACCCATACCCGTGTTTGGTTATCCGAATTCCAACTAAGAACCCCAACATAAAACACGATAACTTTGATTGTAGTGGCCAATGAAAGTGCGATATGGAGATTTGCACAAATTGGGTGGTAACTTGTAGCCCTAGCTTAGCTTAGCCCCCACACAGTCGGTAGAGACTAGAGAGTGAGCGAACTATAGCTATCCATCAGCTGCTTTCACTCTTTTGAAGAGAGTGTTATTTCTGCGCACAATTTGGACTTTGTGGAGAGATATTTTCGTTGGTGAAAAGGCCAAAGGAGACCGCAATTGGGGGCCTTTCCGAGTTGAAGTGATTAGGGAAATCAGCTGCCCAAACCGGCGGCACAAACTAAACCCCATTTCCCTTGCTTTTGCTTCCACCATTCCCCCTTCTGCTGTCAACTGTTCCTTAGCACTCCTTCCTTACAGGTATTTCCTCTATACTACTATTTTGGTTGTTTTTGTAGGATTTCATGAAGATAGGGTTATTTTGGTATCACATTGTCTTCCAATTTGAAGGTTTTGGTATAGTTTGCCTGATTGGTAATGGGTTTTGTTTTCAGGGTGTATTCTTTTCTGGGGTTGAGTTTATTTGTTGCTAGTCAATGGGGTGCGATGCTGCATTTTTTTTCTTTTTCTTTTTTGTAGGTTAGTTTGCCTGATTTATAATGTTTTTATTGTTGTTGCTTTAGTTGGTTGGTCAATTGAACTTTTCATGCGATAATTGTGTGTGTGTGTGTGTGTGTTTTAGCTGTTTTAGTTACTTCTGCACTTGAATTGCAATTGGAATGTGATATCTTGTTGGGTCTCTTCTGATTGTTTATAGGAATGTTCCCTTTTTGTGGTTTTTTGATGACAGGTTTGGGAATTGTGAATTGAGTTATTAGTGGCGTAGTTTCATTTGGGACTTGGGTTTTGATAATGACAACTTGTAACATACCATCTCTTAGCCCTTTGGAATCAAGAGGTCCAAGGGGATACTCACTGTTCGTGGAGGTAGAACTTCTTCAGAAACTCATTTGGGGAGATTATGTTCCTTAAAGATGTTTGATGACAAGCATGTGATGATGGGTGTCAGCCACAAGCTTACTCAAAATAGTCTGCAGATGAAATGCTCAGCCAATCCGTACCCTGTCCATCATAATCAAAATAGCAACCCATTTTTGAATCAACATCCAGAGGTCACATTGCTCAGAGGTGATGAAAACAACTTAGATAACGAAGAGAGTTTGCTTGGGGCTAAGCTCAAAGTTATTGGTGTTGGTGGTGGTGGGTCAAATGCGGTGAATCGAATGGTGGAGAGCCAATTAACAGGTGTGGAGTTTTGGATTGTGAACACTGATCTTCAATCGTTGAGGTTGTCACCAGTAGCGCCTGAGAAGCAGATGATAATCGGTAAAGAGCTCACCAGAGGTCTTGGTGCCGGTGGTAACCCAGATGTTGGCATGAATGCTGCCAATGAAAGTAAAGAATCCATAAAGGAAGCTGTTTCTGGTGCAGATATGGTTTTCGTGACAGTAAGCTCTACTCCTGTTTGCTATTATAACTTTTGTACATAAATTAGTGAAATGGTTGAGTTTTTATTACAGTACCATTATCTGCATCTTATAAGCTGTTGTCTTACTCTCATTGTTTGGTTTTCCTTTGTTTTGATAATGGTTATTTTTATGTGATCCAAATCTTTACAAAATGATTGACTAGCTAGTAGGTCTTCAACTTGCTCATTAGTTTACTGTCAGCCGTTAATTAATCTTCTCCGGAACATACATTCATTTTTCACAGGCTGGAATGGGTGGAGGAACGGGTACTGGTGGGGCACCCATAATTGCAGGGGTTGCAAAATCATTGGGTATATTAACTGTTGGTATTGTCACAACCCATTCTCTTTTGAGGGAAGGAAGAGAGAAATTCAAGCACAAGAAGGGATTGCAGCTTTACGAGAAAACGTTGACACTTTGATTGTCATTCCAAATGATAAGCTATTGACGGCTGTCGCTCCAAATACTCCACTAGGAGAAGCTTTCAATCTGGTTGATGACGTACTACGTCAAGCTGTTCTCGGTGTTTGTGAAATAATCACGGTAAGTAATTCTTATATCACTTGTGGTGGAAATTTAGTTGAATTTGGGTACTTCTTACGTTTATGTTACTCAAAATTACCAAAAACTCAAACATTACATGTTTTAATTGACTTTTGAGTGACTTTGGTTTCATTCATTGTGCTCATACATATTGTTTCGCAAATCAAGTATACTGGTATTAGGTCGTTCTTTCTTAAATAATACAGTAACTATCTGTAATATCATACATTCATACTCTAAAAATGGATTTAAATCTGGGGCCAAATTACGTTTGTCCCCCCAAAGTATCCACCCATTCCCACTTTGCACCCCCGTTTGAAAAGTCGGTCTGTTTTGGTACCTAAACATTCAAATTTTCCCACTTTGCACCCCAGTACTAATGAATGTTAGAAAATTTAACAGAATAGGTAACGAATGGACTAGTTTGTAATGCTTATTAGTTTAAATATTAAGTACTAAAAATTTATTTCTTTTTTCCAAATAATTAAAATTATCTTAAATCTTAAATAATTAATATTTTTTGAAATAATACTATTTTTTATGCTAAAATATTTTTTTAAAAAGTAAAATTTATTTTTTTCAATTAAAATAAAAATTTAGTAAGTTTTTTTTCTAAAAAAAATTAAATAACAATATTTAAAAATAAAGATTTTTTTCTATAAATAACATTTTAATGTTTTATTTATATATTTTTTTTAAAATATAAAATAAAACTTTTAAATCGTAATTTTTGTAAGAATTTTTTTATAAAAAAATAAAACATTATAACATTTTTTTTATTTTTAATATTTATTTTATTTTAGAAAAATATTGTATTTTTTTTTGAAAAAAGTACAAGATTCTTTTAAAAAGGAAATATCAATAAAAATACCCATTTAAAAAGAAAGTATTAATTATTTAAGATAATGTGAATATATGATATTACAGACATTATTTTAGCAAATTTAAGATAATGTTAATTATTTTGGAACAAGAAATAAATTTTTAGTTCCTTATATTTAAAACTTTGCATTGGACGCTTAAAAACTAATAATCATTACAAACTAGTCTATTCGTTACCTATTTTGTTAAATTTTCTAACATTCGTTAGGGCTGGGGTGCAAAGTGGGAAAATTTGAAAGTTTAGGTACCAAACAGACCGACTTTTCAAACGGGGGTGCAAAGTGGGATTCGGTGAATACTTTGGGGGGGGGGGTAAACGTATTTTGGCCTAAATCTGGATTAGCTCTTTATTATTCCAAAATGCCTTTTTAGACATAATTTCTTAAATTCTTATTGTTTCCCCATTATCAGATTAGTGAGAATGATAAAGGTGGGACTTGGGAGAGCTTTGGGAAGTTTTAACCTCAAGCTGGTTAGGCTAAGTAATAAATTAACATGGAAATGCAATGTTACAGTGAGCAGCTCTCATAATAGTCCTTATTCTCTAAGCCTTTAATCTCGAACACTCCCCTTCAAGGTGTGAAATGTTATACATGGCCAACTTGTTGCAAATATTTGTTATTCTATCTGAAAAGTAAATCACATGCAATGTACATAATCACTTAACCTCCAAAAATTAACGCTTGTCATTTTAAGCGACCTAATTTCAACAAAAAGTACACGAAAAGGATAATGCATAACTAACGAGTAGTGCATTATGAGATCGGCTAAAACAGTGACGAAGCCACCCTTTGGTGGGGGTTAATATTGGGGGTACTGAAAATTTCTACCTTGAGGATAAGCGAATGATTATTTTATCACTATAAAAAGTAATCTATCAACATTGACCCTCTTTGATTTAGAAAATAATTGCACGATAGATATTTCAACTTTCAAATTACTAGTACTGTTATTAGTTTTGATTGTTGTTATTATTATTATTATTATTATTATTATTATTATTATTATTATTATGATATATTTTTGTAACTACTGGATGCTATTTCCTATTTTACCAGTTGTTTCTATATGTGGACGCATTGTACATCAAGTTTACTGTCTTCTAAAGAGTGCAACCTTTTAGGGGTATTCTCGTCTTTTCTACATTTGACTTGATACCTAACTTGCAGAGATCAGGCGATGTTAATGTGGATTTTGCTGATGTGCGAACAATTATGCAAAGTGCAGGTTCTGCTGTGATGGGAATAGGAATGGGCACTGGTAATTCTGGAAAAACTCTAATGACACTTCAGTTATACTTTTTCTTTTTCTTTTTTACCTTATGTCTAAAGAGTCCTTTTACAAAAAGAATAACAGTGACTCCGCAGTTCTGTTTCATGCACTAGTTTAAACAAAATATATTGGGGTTTTCTATTTTTCCTTTCTTTTCTTGCATTTCTATTAACAACAATGATGTTTGTTTGCCAAGAAAAATTTGCTGATAATAGGGTTAATTATTTACTTCCTCTAAATTGGATATGCAATTGCATCCTATTTTAGTAACAATTTCAGCCATAAAAGCAAGCTTATTGCTAACCAAGCGGAGCCATGCGTCCTACTGCCCTTTTAATGCTATATTTTTTCTAAATTAGTTCTAGTAAAAAGGACAAGGCGCAGTACACAAAAGCAGGCAAACCCGGTTAGGACCGTAGCCCATAACATTGTTCTTATCTCCTAAGAACTTCATTACCACATTGGAGGATAGGGAATAATTTTTAAATCCAGAAGTTGAAACTTCCTTAGCCCCTGCTGCTGATGTTGTCCTTTCTATTTTCAAATATTCTACATGAGGAATCCTAGCTAAAAACCTAAGGCTATTAAGGTATTGACTTCTGATGTTTATCCTTTCCAATTTGAGACTTGAATGAAGATAAAATTCATGTTCTCAATATTGATTGTATCTATGCCATATCAATGTTATCCTTGTGAAGTTTGACCATCAAAGTTGAAATCCTGATGGGAGTGAGTATGAAAGGGAAGGTCTGACCTAGCTTCTAAATTTGCTAGAACTTATTTGCAACCAAGGGACATAAACCTGGAATGTGTGACTAGGTACAATAGTCACCCAATTTGAGATCCTTTTAATTGATGAAAATGTTTCTTCAACTCAACATCGTTGCTGAAATGAAATCCGCTGATCATTCTGTGAGAAGAGGCCAATATTGTTAAGAAACACTTATGGGAGTACTCTAAGATCATGCTAGTCGTTTGGTAAGACTACTCAGAATGAATATTATGCATAATTCATGCATGCCGAAATGTGTATATTCTCTTGATAAGAAGCCAAACTTCAGATAGTTATCTTTCATTCTCTTTTGGTGCTATTAGGAAACCAACTTTTGATACAAGACCTAGATTGGAAACCCCATCCCATCAAGTCACAGAGAAAAGAGGTTGAGGAAGAAGTGGCTGCCGTCATAAAGAATCAATGCCCAAAGCCACGTGGCTAAAAGCCTCAATTCTTAATATTAGTCGGCTCAATTAAATAAAGGAATTTTACTCCTCTAGACAGCCTCGTCATTATAACTAAAAATACCAATAGTACCTTATAAGAAAATATGATGCTTTTATTGGGAGAGGGAATCCGAAAGTTTAAGAATGTCCGTATGATTCTCCAAATTATTGAGCTCTGGCCTTAGGATCAATATGGCTAAGTATAGTGTAGCGGTATTAATTTCGTTGATGCGGTGCGTAGTAGGTATGCTGGTTTCGATGAAACACTGATACTTCAAAATGGTCCTCGTGGCAGTATCCAGTACACTTAGTATGCACATGGAGGTGGAGGAGGGATATGGCGTGATACATATCAAATATGTTTTGTATGTATCCATATATATATATATATATATATAATTTTTTTGCTCGGATACGGCAAGGATAGGTCAGGGGTATGGCATGTCATGGATACAACTAGAGTTAGGATCATAACCTTTCATCCTTAAAGGACTTATTTGCAAATAATATGAGCTGGTATGGATTTTATATTGCGAGATGTACTGGATACTTTTCCAATGGATAAGGAAATCTGATGGGGATAAAAGAAATCTTGGGTATCATGTAGGGAAAAATTAATACCCGATTCAATCCCTTAAGTGTAAGGCAAATTGAATTCGTAGGAAAGGTTTTGGGTGGTTCATAGTTTAATACTCCCTCAGTCCCGGAATAAATGTCCTACTTTTCATCTTAGTTTGTCCCAAAATAAATCTCGCATCTAAACTACGCATTTGTAGTAGACAAACAATGCAAGGAGCTGTTTTGTGAGCAAAACTTACTCTACACATATGAATAGATTGGCCAATCAAGGAAACATAACAAAAGCTTAAACATATTGACTTATTACTGTGACATTTTATTCTGGGGCGGAGGGAGTATTTTATAGTACAACTGACATATCCTTGACGTACCCATGTCTTATATTTTTGGATTTTGACGTATCGACGTACCCAAATTCTGCCACACTCTTACCCTGCACCCATACCCATCATAGATTGGTCGTCAAGTTCTTTCATGGCCTTTATCTTATCTTGCGGTGCATCTTGAGCGGTTTAGACATTATATTTGGCCTCTTTGCACTAGCAAAATGACCTGGTTTTCTGATTATATAAAGCACAAGTGTTGAACCCTCTTTTTCATTTTTCATCTTGTGCTTTCCAACTTGTATCAGTTTAGGTGTCTGGCCTATATTCAACTTTAGTGAATGAACTGCCTCATTTGGATCCCTATAGAATGAGTTGGGCACTAGACCAACTGTGTCAAACTAGTTGAAGGAACAGGTTTGTGATCAATAGTATGTATCATGAACAAAGACATCCATATATTGAACAAAGGTATGTACATATATAAACCAAAAAATTAGCCCGGAGTTTTAATTTAGAACTCAAGCGTTGTATCTGTGTCTGAGCTACATGGCAGGCTTGGAGGTTCTAGAGGATTAAATGCCTCAAACAAATGGTTGGCTGGCTTTTCCCTATAGAGAATACTACCATACACATACGGGTCCTATCCCGTGGGATACAAGGATTGACGAATAACATACCATGAACTGTGAAGAGTTTTCCTGCAGTTCTTTTCTGTGATAATTCCGCTTTGCATATTTATTAGAACATGACATGTCTCTGTCTTCAGGAAATCAAGTAATTCTATTTGAATGATTGTTTTGATGACTTAACGTATTATCTGAAAATCGCTGTGTCACACCCTTGTCTTGTAATTTAAGATTTATACTGTTGACATTTTCATACAGGAAAGACCAGGGCGAGAGATGCTGCATTGACTGCCATTCAATCACCTTTATTAGATGTTGGTATAGAAAGGGCTACTGGAGTTGTGTGGACCATAACTGCTTCTGGTAATTTAACAATGCAGGAGGTCTCTCTCTCTCTCTCTCTCACACACACACACACACACACACACACACGTGTTTGAGCGGTGGCTCGTTCATCTTTTTTAGTCACTTCTGGAACTTATATTTTAATATGTTATGTTGATATAATATATCGGCTGAGTCTTTCAATTTGGTAGCGTTTTTGCTGCCTATAGCCTGCTAAGACAACTTGTGAAAATAGACGAATCATTGAAATAATGTGGCATTGAAAAAGGTTCTACCTTCTACCTACCTTTGTTTCTAATTTAGCAACTAGTCTTAGGTGTTGTGGAGGGTATCACCGTCTTTTTATATTCAATCACGGCTGGGTTTTGGGATCTTGGGATTCAATATGTGGCGTATTCAAATCTCAAGCTTTTGGCCTTTTCAGAAGCTCCATCCAACAAGCATTAAGCTTGGTGCTTTTGGAGCAAAAACTCTCCCCTACGCCCCCCCCCCCTTCTTGACCCAGACACTCTACCCATCACAGTCTTAAATCCGTAACAAAGAAGAAAAGGCTCCAATTCATTTTTTCATCTATTTTATTAAATATACATTTTATAGTGGTACATACAGTCAAATGTATAGCCAGTGCAACTTTCACCCTGAGCTGTTTCTCTGATGTCCCAATGAATGGCTATAAAACGTGCACCAGACATTCAACAATTTGCCTTGATGTCTGATAGACAAAATTATAATACCTCGCAAGTGCACGAGCTATCGTTATAGCAATATGCAAACACAAGGGTCGATCCACAGGGACTTGGATTAATTCAAAGTTATTTAACTATATAAACATAATAAAAATAAAAGACAAATAAAAAGATAGGTGATCAACATGAGCAAGCATATAAATGGTAGGAATAGCAGAATTAAAAGATATCTCCGTCTTTAATTCAAATATCATTGGTACATCTTTTCACTTTTCACCCTATTCACTTGATCACGAGATTTATTTCAATCTCTGTTTCTTCTTTCAGATTAGTTAATAGCAGTGGCGCACTCACTAGAAACTCTAATCAATAATCAAATCTAACTGACACAGTCTAGATCCAAAAATTAATTGCTTTAATGATTTAAAGAAACTAAGATCAAGAACGCTTTCTACAATTATTTCATTTAGATAATCGTCTAATTTTACCCACTTCACAATTTACCATGGCACATGCATAAACTATGAAGATGCTACTTACGAATTTCTATACTGGCACAGTCAATAGAAAATTCTAGCAAAAATCAATCACAAGGATAAATAGGGTGATCAAATCTACAAACCCTAGCAAGAGATTTAAATTAATCACAAGTAAAATTATGAATAGAGATCAAAGATTGAAAGAAAAATACCTCAATTGAATAAAGATAAAGTTACCTCCAATTCATTGTTGGTGAAATTGTTCTTCATAGACAAAGAACAAATCTCTCCAACCTTGCAAACCTTACAAATATTTACTATCTACATTGTTGATAAAAATACAAGAAAACTAATCTAGTATTTATAGACTAAACTAAATCTAAAACCTAAACTAAAAAGGAAAAAGAATTGTAAAAGGAAAAGGAAACTAAAAAGAAATCCTAAACTAAAAAGAATAGTCAAAAGATATCATAATGAATTAGGAAACTAAATTCCTTCACCAACTTGGGGTATTTTTTTTGGGCTGAATTCCGAAATTCCTCAAAGGTCCCTCGTAATTTGATAATTTCCAGATTAGTCCTTCATCTTTAAGAAATTCCAGAACAGTCCCTGTGGAAATTGCAGTTTGGTCCCTGGATTCTTCAGATTTTTCACAGAAGCCCCTGGCCTTCATAAAATTGCTCCTTTAACCTCTTTTTCTCCGTTTTCTTGTAACTTAAGCACATAATCACCCTAGACAACAAAACACACAAATATACACAAATCAAATAACAAAAGCTTGAGAACAAAGCAATAATTAAGCCTAAAAGTATCTAATAAAATGAGTGAAAACTCACTCATCAATGTCAATCTGGCATCCTGATTTGGCCAAAACATTATATGAAAAAGTTTTATGCTTACTTTGAATATTTGCAAAATGAAAATTTTAAAATTTTCTCTTGACCAAGAGCAAATGTGAAATTTGTTTGGACATTCATATTGGGACGGAGGTGGTAGTAAGTTGGAAGTTCAAAATAGTCCTAGACTATCTAGGCGATGATATCTTCTAGTTTTGTTGTGCTTGTTGCTGCAGTCTGATTTTTCAATTGTCTTTTCTCATATTTCCTTAATCTTTATTTTAATTGGAGTTTGCAGGTACACACTGCAGCAGAAATCATAAAAGATCTTGTGGATCCCGATGCTAATATAATCTTTGGCCATGTAGAAGATCAGTCAATGAGTGATCAAGTAAGTTATGATCCACAGATAGATGAGCATGATCTTTACAATTTCCAATAAACTTTGCGTACTCCCTTCTTGCTGGTTACATTTACATCTGTTTATGCGGAACCATTTGGGTGCTCATTGAGGAGACATGCTGACTAGATAAAGAGTTAGATACAAACTTATCAGTATTCTCAGAATTGGGTGACGTTGGGACACTTGTAGGAAATTGAGGATTTAGTTCATGACCTTTACATTCTGTAATCATTACTCCCTCTAGGGCTGAGCAAAATAATTTCGGAACCGGACCGGACCGAACCAATGAAAACCGGACCGGACCAATACTTTTGGTTTGGTCCTGGTTCTAAATTTCTTAAGAACCGACAAATTGGTCCGGTTCCGGATTTCATAAATTTAACATCGGTTTTGGACCGGACCGGACCAATAATATAACATATATAGTTTTATATAAAATGGTAATATATATAAATTGTATTTTTCTAGTTATATAACAATATCTACTGTTTGTTAACAAAAATTACAAGCCTACTGTTGTTGGTCTTCTTTTTGCTAATCAAGAAACATACATACATGTATATTTTTTTACTGAACATAAATATATCATGAAAGTTAATGTTCTGTTCAAGTTCATGTAATTCTAGATTGCAGATTGGGATTCTTAGTTCTGCCCATCAATTATGTGCATCTAGTGAAAGAAAGATTTTCTTCTCTAAATATTTTTTCTCTTAATCTCTTTGCTAAAGTTATGACAAAAGGAAAATTAATAACAAATGTATATTTTAGCGGAACCGGACCAATGGAACCGGAACCGATGTTTTGGTTCTTGTACGTATTGGTTCGGTCTTGGTTCCAAATTTTCGTAGAACCGAATTGTTGGTTCGGTCCCGGTTTTATGAAATTTTAACAAAAACCGGACCGGACCGGACCGTGAACACCCCTAACTCCCTCCATTACATGATAAGAGTCTTGTACCTTTTTTGGATTGTAAAAAAATTTATCATTCCACTTGTAGGCCTTGGACCTCTCACACCCCGATCGCATACATAGTCTTCTATTTATTGCTTTTTGTTGATTTCTGTTATCTCCCGTTAAGTTCCTAATTGTTTCTGTTAGTTTTGGACTTAACTGAATAACGGAGTTAACTTTTAGTGTCATTTATGTCCTTTTAGTTCAGCCCAAAAGTGGGCGCCCTACGTAGGGTCTTCTAAACCCGTGCGCCCTTGAGCGCGGGCCCCTCGTTTTCAGAAGACCGATTTCCCTCTATATTTCCCTCTCTTATTGATTTGTAACTCCCATTTTCAATCTTATTGGTTTAATCCGGGAGAGACCAATTTGTTAACCACATTCATCATCTCTACACCTATAAAAGGTCCCCTTTGCCTTTGGGTAGTACTTGGAAAAGGATTTGAAATCTTGAGTACCAAAACTCTTTTTAAAGCCATTCTCTCTCAAAAGTACTTAAAAAAAAAGGCACTCTTACCTTGGCTCTTCACACTCTTCCAACCAAGGTTCTAAAAAACGCTAGGCGGTCGCTAGGCACCACAGGGGCGTCTAGCTCCTAGGCGGGGCCGAGAATTCAGAAATAACTATAATATCCTAGACGAGACCTAGGCGTTTCATGAACGCCTAGCGCCTAGGCGGCCTAGACGGGCGTCTTTTAGAACACTGCTTCCAACTAGGTATGAACTTCACCTTTTTTTAAATTTCTCTTTGAGTATTGTTTCTCTTTTTTAATCCCATGTACGTGATCCCCATCAAAAGGGAAATAACCAATGATCACTTCATCTATTGAATGTGATTGAGATTATCTCCCTAACATTCCAACCACCCTTCTTAACCCCTTTTAAGTAGCACAAGTTAAAGGAAGAACTTTAACTTAAAGTAGCAAGACCGGCCATAAGGCCGGACGCCGGGGGGGGGTGCCTAACACCTTCCCGTTCCGTAATCTAACCCCCGAACCCCTCTCTTTAAGTCTCTGGTTTTGAAAACAAATTAAACATAGGTTTTTCTCATGTTCCTTTAAAAACATAGGTGGATACTCCAAAACAAAATAAAATGGATTAGACGTCTTAGGAGATTACCGTCTAGGACACATCCTAGTCGCATTCCCCGGGGTGGGGTATATACACCACTTCCGTTTTACGAATGTGAGACTCGTTTGTGTCCACAGGTTTTTTGGGGAACCGTTGTAGAGCATTCGCTCCAAGAAATAAATATATCCTTACTGAATGTATCAATACCCACCATTGTTCTCTCAATCGCTATATTTTCTTCAATCTCAAGTAGACCTATATCACTTCAATCAACCCTTATCCACGTTTTGTTAGGCTTTCCTCTACCCCTCGCCATTTTATCACCTTTTCACTCTTCAATTAAATTATAGTTTCATGGCTTAACTACATGAAGGCGACTGACCACTCTATTTTTTATTTTATTTCTTTAATCAGCTGCGAATAATATTAATAGCCACGGGATTCAAACGCCAAGAAGAAAGCAATGAAAACCAGGTGACACTCAGAACCATCCTGATTTCCCCTACCACCAGTAGGTGTTCATAGTGAGTTCTCAAGCTAACATGATTGTTAATTTATTCTGAGTGCAGGAAGGTCCACAAGGAAAAAATGACGGCCCGTCTTCCACAGGAGTTGACTTGCGTAAAATCCCCGAGTTTCTACAGAAGAAAGGTCGATCACGCTATACAAGATCTTGAATCATGCTATACTCCCTCTGTCCCAAAAGTTTCTCATTTGACATTTCATGGTCAACATATGTGAGCTTTGACCAAGCATAAATGTTAATTTAATCATCCTAATGAAATTATAAAAATAGCAAATGATACATGACTTTTACCAAGAACAATTTTCAAAATTTTATTGGAAATATTATATTGACATTTATATTTGGTCAAAGTTTTACTTGTGTTGACCATAAAATAGTCAAAACTTCCAGCAGAGGGAGTATATTTCAGTCACTGAATGCATATGCATACGCTTTTGTAGGCAGAAGACTTTTGGGCGTTTGAAGGTTTAGGAGAGCGTTGTGGGTGCTTATCGAATAATGTGTTATAGAGGCTTGCTGTGAATCAGTGAAAGGTTGCTAAACTAGGTATGCTGGTTTTGTATAGTATACAAGTAGTTGTCATACAGTATTTTCTTAATTTTGTCAGTTAGGTGTTTCTACTCGTGAAGCTCAATATGAAAGATGGAGATTCACCAGAGTTTGTTCTTCATTCTCCATTGTTGGACATTCTTAGTTGTACTGTTTGATACTTCCCTCCGTCCCAAAAACTTTTTCCGTTTCTACAAAGGTATTTTGAACAATAACTTTGAGTTGTGAAAATCTAAAAGTTGTTTGTGATAGTATTGTATGAATAGCAATTTTTAGATTTTCATTAGGATAATTTAATGAACTCAAACTTAGTGTTCAACATACTTTGGTGATAAAGTAGGATGATTTTGGGACGGAAACGGAAGGAGTAACCTTTTGCAAAACAGCTGGCATTCAATCTATAAGAAAATTCCCAGCCCGTTGGTAGAGGGGCAAGGGTAGGAGAGATGAAATAGGATTGTGCCCCTAGTATTATTCATCTCTCCAAGTGTATTACACTTGTTTGTAACTTTTCTTCATTGACAAGAGCAAACTACAAAAGGAGTATTTGAATTATGATGTGATATCATGAAATTATTAAAAAAAATAATATATATATACTTATAGTACTCCCTCCGCCCTAATTGTCCATTTACAAACTACACACTTGTTAAAATAGTAATTTTTATAATACGTTTGTATTTAATTATACACACTTCCACACTCATAACAGTTTTTCACTCATTATTTTCTAGCCCACTTTGTCTCATTTTTTCATACTCAAAATTCTCGTACTCAAATTAAAATGTATAGCTTCAATTGCAATGTAGAAGTATATGGTTGCACGGAGTCAAATTACTAACGTTACTCAAAGTTGTGATTTCCATGATTCTTTCTACATGACAAAGATTTGAGATATTGGGGCCACTTATGGGTTTGAGAGTGGGTTATGGGTTGATTGCCCCATATACTTATTTCATGGAAGCGCTTAAATTATTATAAATACTCCCTCTGTCCCCAAATGATATTTTTATTTGCCATTTTTCATTGTCCCAAAAAGTTTTTCCTATTTCTACAATTTAGGCTTAAATGTGCGTAAACACGACATGGCTAGTGAAGCAAGTGTTCATATCCTTAAAAAGTTTGAATAGTCAAATGTGAAGATCATTTTGGGACGGAGGGAGTATTATTGTATTTCAACAAAACTACATTAAGCAAGCATTGTGATTCAGCTTGAATCACTTAATATGAATTGTTTTGCTGCAAAGTGACATCTTAATATTACCTAGTACTGAAATTTTATTAGACTTTTGAGTTCCTGTAAAATACCCACAACTACGTGTTGTCTAGAAATATTTTAAAATGACATTTACTAACAAATTACTCCCTCCCCTCAGTCCAAAAATGATCTTTGCGTTTGACTATTCAAACTTTTTAAGTATATGAACACTTGCTTCACTAGTCATGCTTTGTTTAAGCCTAAAATGTAGAAATGTGAAAAACATTTTGGGACAATGAGAAATGACAAATGAGAAGATCAATTTGGGATGGGACGGAGGGAGTATATCTTTTGTCAACTCCATCACTACTATCACTTTTGATTGTTGGTTGTATTGTATGAGTATCCATCTAAGGTTGCAAGGGAAGGAATTTATAATTGATGTTCAAGGCCTTATAAATTTGTGGTAGAAATGCCATGATTTTTAAATCACATGACTACACAAACAACATTAATTTATCCCTTCTCCATCTCATTGATTTTACAACCCCATTTGCCCTCTTCTAACCACATTCCAATAATACCCTTCTCCCAATCAATTGCTTCACTCTTATTATCATCCAACATTCCCTAACTTCAACATCAACCTCATAACCATCAAACAACCATGTATCAATTTATTATAAATTTATATACAAATATTATCTTACTGATCGACTTATGTACAAATAACGCTCATCTTCACCGTCAGACCATTAGAAAATACTCCTAAGCGGACATGTGGACTTTAACTCATGCACAAAGCATCTTAAACCCCTAAAAGCCTCATTTACTAGTGTTAAAAAAATAAATTATTCATAAAACTTACTAAAACTTAAACTTAGACTTATCAAATAAAATTATTAACTTTAAGATGAGGAAACATATGCTCCCTCTGTCGTTTTAGTCTGTTCACTTTTGGTCAACAGGAGTAAACTTTGACCAAGCATTTATTGTCAAACTAACAATCCTAATAAAAATTTTAAAAATTATTATTGATAAGTTAAATGATTATTTATCAATTACAATTTTTAGAATTTCATTAGTATGATTAGATTGACATTAAATGTTTGGTCAAAGTTTAATCCCGTTGACCAAAAGTGAATAGACTAAAAAGACGGAGGGAGTAATTGTTTTGGTCAAATTTAAGCAACTCAACTTTGAACAATGAATTGGGTGCAATGGAATATAACACTGTTAAGATTCAAGAAGCAAAAGTAATAGACAAGGTATTTAACGAGGAAAGCCCTTGAACAACTTGTTCGCCGGCATAAAACCTCGAATGGTGGAATTTTATTAACTCTTGTGGTAGTACAATGAATCAATGGAGAATATTGAGAAGAAGAAAATATGAGGCGTGAGTGTGTGTGAGTTACAGGTGATTGCTCTTAATTTATACTATGTAATACAACAAACTAGTCAATCCTATCCCTTGAATCTCGGGTCGTTGGTTCAGTATGAGGTTATCTTCCTTGACGTGTGTTGAGAAACACGTGTTCTATTTGACTGAGTTTTTGAATCCTGAAAAATAGAGTTAGGATAATTATCACAAAGGTCAGTCAGGTTGCTGAATCAAGGTGTAACGTCAGGTTGTTGGTTCATGCTGAAGCTTCAAGACGTAAGTAATTTTTCTATCCCAAACAATTTCCCCTAATTTTTAAAACTTAAAAGGAAGTTTTAAATTTTGAAAATTCATTTAACTGTTGGCATCCAATCGTTTGAGATGGGCAGTGGATTAGACGGTTAGTGGTGAAATAGGGTCTAGGCACTCGAGCCCTTCTAGGGGTCTAGAACCGTCAAGTTCAACCATTTAAGGCGTACCCGGTTCTTCTCCCTTAATCATTTCACAAGGAAAACTCAGTTTGCTCTTGAATTTCTCTGGTGAGTCTTTTCCCTTTCTTCTTCTATTCCCTTGCTCTCTTATTGAATTTTTAGAATGGGTGAACAATTGCCTGAGGGTTTTAGATGTCTAGGGCTTATGGAGCGTCCTAATGAGGAGCGGTGCACTCTTTCAACGTCTGAAATTGAAGCCCTAAAAAATCTTTTTCCACAAAATGCTGAGTTTTTGAATCCTAAGGCCTCTTCTGACTTCTAACTGCGTTTCTGCCGATTGGATATGTTTCCTTGAATATCCCATTATGATAGGTTTGAAATTTCCATTCCCCCCTCTCATTACCCGTTTCTTTGAGTCTAATGGATTTGCTTACACTCAACTTATGCCTGTTAGGTGGAGGAATCTGGTTACTTTGGACAGGTTGAGTGTTGAACTGGGTCTGAGAGTTAGTTTAGAAGAACTAGGTTTCTGTTATATCTTGAGGTCTCATGGGAATAATATGTTTGGGTTTAGAGTTAAGACTAAAGCGTATAGTATGGTTGTGGATTCCATTGATGCTGACAGAGGATGGAAAAATAGGTTCTTTTATGTTAGAAGAGCTAGTTTGATGGGAGTTGAAAGGATTAGTTCAGAGTGGAGAAGTAAAGGTAGGTTTGTTTCATTTGCAGGTTGCCTTTATCCTTTCAAGTTTTTCTACTGACTAGTTTTTTGGCAAACTATGCAGCTCCCAAGTTGGATATGTTGTTTCCCAAGCGGGCTGACACGTTGACTATAGTTGAAGTTGTTTGTTCTTTACCTCCCGCGAAGCACAAATTTGTTTACCCTAGTGCAGTGGGTGAGCAGATTGAAGAGGCAGAAGCAGCAAGCTCTCGCAAAACCCTTCAGTGTGAACACAAGATGTCCTATGGTAAGGTTCCCAGCTTATTCTTTCAAGTTGATCTCATTCTCTAGTTTGTCCTAATTGGTTGTTTTCGTCTTGTAGCAACTCCATCTCTAACCGGTTTTACTGCAAGTGATTTGGTGGCTAAGTATAAAGGTAAGGCCAATGTTGAAGGGAGTAATAAACCTCCAATCCCCAAGTTAGAGGTTGAGAAAGACAAGTTGGTTAGCAAGAGAGGAAAGTGAAAGAAGTTGTGGATGTTGAGGCGGTTGAACCTAATGAGAAGGTTCTGGAAAGGAAGGTAATGTTTCTCTTTCCAAATTTTCCTTATATAAGTATTGCTCTTATTCTGATTTGTCTATTCTGAGTGGTGAATAAGCTATGGGGATCATTGGGATGCTTGTTAATGAGGTTCAACTATGGAAGGAAAAAGCTGAGGCCTCTTTCAAAAGGATGATGGATGCTGAGGATAGAGCCAAGGTAGCAGATGAGGCCTTAAAAAAGAAAGAGCAAGAAGTTGAAGAGAAGGACAAAGAGGTCAGATAGTGGGTGCTTAGGAGTGTTGCTGATAATCGCGAGTTCGCTAAAAGTTTGGAGAATCTCCGCAACCAATTTGAGTCAGAAGCTGTCAAGTCCATCTTTCAGGCTAGGATTCAAATGATTGAAGAGTTACAGGCTAGAAAGCTTGGTGAATGGAACTTGGAGGAAGAATATGCTGCTCTGAGAGGGATTGCTGGTGGAACGGAGGAAGCCGGGGAAGTGAACTCAAAGGCTCAGGATGCAGGGAAGGCAGAA
The DNA here is from genome assembly GCA_026119855.1 of Campanula takesimana. NCBI lineage: Eukaryota > Viridiplantae > Streptophyta > Magnoliopsida > Asterales > Campanulaceae > Campanula > Campanula takesimana. Next base: position 134,356 of record JAOWBW010002096.1, read on the forward strand.
CAAGTTGGAGAAAATCAAGATGAAGACAAGAAAGAGACTTGAGGTAAGTTTGCATTCTTTTTGCAGGGGGTCAACAAAAAACAATTTTATTTATGTTTTAAGTTTTTGAAACGAGGGGGGGGGTGTCCTCGATAACAATTAGTTTTCAAGTTGTAATTTGAATTTTTCATGTCTGTTTGGACATGTTGGTGTGTTATGAGGATCATGTTGTTGATCCTTTAGGTTTTCTAGATGTAAGATGTTTTAAAATGTAACAGGATAGATTTCGTGGGTACCTTAGAATCGTTTTGGGAATTTTGGTATGCTGTAACTATGAGTAGATAGCATGTTTTGTTGGTGTTGTATGCTCTAGGCACGTTATGAGAGCTATTAATGTTATCTATTGATTATGTTTTAATAAAGATATTGAATGTTTGATTATTATATCCTTTGCATGTTTATTATAATAATCCCCGTCCCTGATAATTATGATTAATTGTTAGTATAAGTTTAATAGATAATCATATGATGATTATGGTGTATGGGATACAATTAAACTTATGGGTGTTTGTTGGAGAACGAATACTGGACCGACCCGTATGAGATTTATGTCATGGTCAAAATGTCATAATTAAGTCTCATATAGTTATATTACTGGAATCTTTAGACTTGAGGTTATTATAGTCTTCCACTTGATGAACATTATGTTTGACATATTCAAACGTTACCGCTAACCGGGTAGTTATAAATATATGATTGGCATAATCGGAATCATGTAGGGAAGAGTAATAAGCCAATAAAGGATTTGTTCCTCGTCAAGAGAGATATCAAGCTTTGGCCACTTGATGAATGGTATTGATGAAATGCATGGCCGTGCTCAAATAAGATTTGTCTTATCAATACATTCGGGATCGAGAAAGCATTGAACTATGTAAGTTGACCATTGACCATGGCTTACGTTCAATAAACATCGTGAAACAAAGAGATTGTAATATGTTCTATAATGGATTAACGAACTTTGACAAGTTATATCATTTGGGTAATTGTTGGTCCCAAAGGGCAACAAGGGTATGAAAAATAGCTAGAGGGGGGGGGGATGAATAGCTGTTTTAAAATTCTTTTCGTACCCTTGAAAAACTCAATTGCAAATGCGCACTTTATCAAGTAAGCGTTATGAAATGCGCCTAAGTGAGTGAGTGAAATGCACAGCGGAATTTAGTAATGAAAATAGGCGCAAAGTGTGATAAAGGGGCGCACACACACTCTAAGTATTTTGGCTCAAAGTGGTTGAAATAGGGAACTAAGGCAAATGATATATCAACACAACACAATTCAGTTCAATCAATCTACAATGAGTAAACAAGCAAATAGTGAGTGAAAATAATAACTTGAAAGAAATGACAAGATAATAACACAAGCTATTTGGAGAGGTTCGATCAATGAAAGATCTACGTCCTCTACCAAGATGGTTAGTCTTGGATTTCTAATGGAGATCTTATATAATGAGAGAGTGTTACAAATTACAACTTTTGAGCTTCTACACTAACTCAAGATCTAATATTCTATGAATGAACAAATCCAAAACAATAACGGGTGTATCTCTAAAAGATGGATCTAAATGATCAAACTTAAAGAGGTGAGTGTGTGATTTTAGTATCAAGGCTCTTTAGATCTTTATGATTTAGAGCACAATGAAACTAAAGTGTTATAGCTTGAAGATCTGGGCTAAGGATGAAGGTATGAAGATGTTCTTGAGGAAATCTGGAAAAACGAAGGCAATCTTCAAATCTTCAACAAATGCTTTGAGAGAGAAATTCTTGAAATTCTTAGCAAAACTCAGCAACTTCAAAATGTTGAAGTTATGGGGTATTTATAGTGAACTTCAAAAAACTAGCCGTTGGAGATCCTTGTGGATAAGATGTGCTGTCGCTCGTTGATTGGAGCATGCATATATTATGGCCATTTTGACACTCAACATAAATGTGACCGTTGTAGACACGTGTCAATAGATTAGGCGCATATGCATCTTTTAACCACCGTTGGATCATTGGCGTAATTTGAATTCTCTTCAAGTTTTTGAGTCTTTAATAAATCACTGAGTGTTGAATAAACACTTTGAGGCGCGTTTGAGCCAAGAGGCGCACAGTAAGTGTGCGCTTAAATCAAGGGGCGCAAAGGCGCGTAACATAGCTAGGAAGAAATCCTTGTGTGCGCGTTTCTGAGAGGCGCATGGCGCGAGTGACTAAAGGCGCATGGCGCATAGCGCAGAGGGCGCATATGCGCGGCTCAAACTCACTGAGTGATTTTTCTTTGAATCTTGATCTTCTTGCCTTATTTCTAAGCCTATTCTATAACAATGGACAACCTAAAAAAATGAAGTATAAATACTTCTTACATGAGGGTCTAAAGTCCATGAAATAAAACTTAGGTGATGGATCAATCAAATCTAATAATTCCTATTACATTAAAACTGAGATATATGTGGGCATACCCAACAATCTCCCCCTATTTGATCGATGCCATTACCTACTATATCAAGGACAAACATTATACTTGATAAAAACATGTCCAAATGAATGAAATTGGTAATTCATGTCTCAAGTTAATGCACATACTAGTCCAAAATATAGATTTCTAATCTAATCCAATAAGAATAAAGAGTTACATATGGAAAGATAGAAACAACAGTTTAACACATTCAAAATGATATATGATTTTTAGTTTTGAAATGTGTTTAAACCAAGTTTAAACTTAATGCATGAAAGTATGAAACAATTCAATATGATGCATATGAATTTAAACAATATTCATTGTTCTACAAACAAGGAGTTTGAGTGAACAAGGTTTGATAATAAGTGATGCATTGTTCTTATTAAAACTTGGGGTGTAAGAGTTACAATTACAAGTTTCGAATAGAACAAAAGCAAAAGTGCTAAAACAAGTAAGCACAAAATCGCTAACACAAAAGAGTTGATTCTATTACAAAAAGGTTCTAATAACATAATCAAAAAATAGAAACTAAGGGTTGGGAGGCGCATCATCTTCCTTCAATCCTTCATGATCTCAGAAACAGAGCGCTGAATCTGTTTAGCGAGCTGATGACTACGGTTCGCTAACCCTTGAGTGTCAGTGACACTGGAGTGAGTGGCAGTGATACCGTCTCTAATGTAACTTAAGTGATTCACATTGATGTTTTGGTATTCATCAATGGAGCGCTGAGTGATTTGCTGCTGCTGTGAAATATTTCTTCTAAGATTTGAATGTGAGCTTCAATGGCATTTTGAGCCGTGATAATATCAAAGAAATATGTTCGGACGGTCTGTCAGAGCTAGAGTGAGCAGCAGTAAAGTGAGTGACGACCAATTCTTTCAGGACATCTAACTTAGATACTAGCACGTTCATGTTGGATTGAGACGCAGCAGACTGAGGTATGAAAGTAGGTGCAGAAGCGGTGGTTTGCGCATGATCAGTATGAGTTTGAACCTGAGTCTGCGCCGGAGGAGGAGAAGGAGCAGAAAGTTTGTCCTTGAGAGAGTTCATCTCCCCCTTAATGGCAGCGATCTCTTCAGATTGATCAGTGAGTAAGGAAGTAAGAAGCTCAAATTGAGACTTTATATGTGACTGTCCTTGCTCTAAATTTGCTTGCCCCTGCTGTAAAGAATGAAGAATGGAGAGTACCTCGCTCAAATCGGGAGCAGATGGAGGAGGCGTAGGGGTAGATAGGGGCGTATTATCTTGAAGGGGCGCAATAGGAGATGGAGGCGCAAGACGAGGTGAATGAGTAGGAGACTCAAATTCATCTTCAGTTTCAACATCAACAGTTTCAACAACAACTGTTTCAACATCAACAGTTTCCGTTGTGATTTGATCTGGTCCAGAAGGAGGTGGAGGCGCAACAGGGAGGAGTGCGCTGAGGTATGGTCTCTTGCTCCCCCTAAACTGGTTCCTCTATATCTGAAATGTCATCGCCAAAAAATCAGAGAGGAGTTGTACTCTGGACACTTTGGTCTGTTGAAATTTGAACGGAGGCGCACGGGGAGAGGGGCGCGTTGAGTAGGCACGGGAACAGAAGGCCCTTTCTTAATATCAGCACTTGATCCAGCGCCTTTCATGCGCTCTAGCTTCTCTGACTCAGCAGCTTGTTTGGCTTGAAAATCTCATCTCTTTTCTTTGAGCCTCAAGTCTGCTGGCTTCCTGCGCTAGCCTTAAATCACTCTCTTCATCAGATTCAAATCTGGTACGTTTGATATCGCACGAGGAGGGTCATCAACCACCCTTTTTCCTTTGCTTTTCTCTGCCCCGGCAAGGGATCAGCGCTTTGTCTAGCGCTTGCCTTCACTGCGCTCTTTATTAATGGTGCGCCTTTAAGAGCTGGCACATCATCTGACTCTGTGTCTTCATCAACTAAGCCTTCAACAGATTTGATTTGAATTCCCTTGGCGCGCTTCGTAGGCTTCTTTCTGTGCTTCTTGAGGTCAAATTCGCTTTACCAAACGTTGGAACATCATTGATCTTATACTCAGGATTCTCATTCAAAAACTTAACTAACTCAGGGTAAGTTAGAAAAAGTTTTGTGAGAAGAAGGCAGTGTGAGCGGAATCGGGTCTTTCCATCACTCTTGTTCTTCAAAAATTTATCAATCTGCTCACGCAACGTCTTGACAGAATGTGAGGCCAGTGAAGCTTCTCCTTGGCCATGATGGCAGCTGTATATTCCCATTGTTCCACCGTGAATCGGTTCACGTTTCCCGGTTTTGAAAACAATTGAAGTTCCCACCAAGTGCGGCGATGTGAGTCAAGAGTTCTCCACCATCTCGAATTTCGTGTTTTTGATATTATTTTGAAGCGTGGGAATATTTAGAAGTGAGGCAGCCATCTTGTTCTGATCATCAATAGAGTAAGTCATCGGACGCCCAATAATCCGATCTTCACCCGTAGATGGAAAACCGAGCAAGTGTCGAATCACAGACGAGGAAATGTGGACGTCAACATTTTGAACGTGAGCCTCAATCCGGTAGTGAGTGCGCCCATTTACATCAATTTCCACTAGAACATCAGTGGAAAAGAACTCATCCACGAGGAGTGCAGAATAAAAAGTTTGGTCCATGGTGAATAAAGGGAGCAGACCAGCTACGCGCAGGGTCTCTATTATGTCTCTTCCAATCACTTCACCAGAATAGCTCTAATAGATCAAGAGTTTCTTCTAATTTGAAATTTGCAAGGTCCTGAAAAACAAGATAATTGATGTTAGAAGTGACAAAGGCGCATAGAAACATAAAATGATCAAAGTAACATAGGCGCATAAAGAATAGATAGGCGCATAATTGAATCAGGCGCACAAAATTAGAGATTCAAGGCGCATGATTGAATTAGGCGCATGAAATATATAAGGCGCATAGAGTTACAAGGCGCATATTATGGCTCTATTGAATACTAAGGAAAAATTAAAACAACGAAATTTTACTAAGTACAAAGTTAGGCGCATAAGGTTTTAGCGCAGAATAATTTAAGCGCATATACAAGGAGAGGCGCAGAAAGCATTCAGTTGCATAAAAAATAGGCGCATAAAGAAGTACATGGGCGCATATCGTATGAAAATTTTTACTTAGCAAAAACAAAACAACAAGTATTCAAATGAAAGAAATGAAAATCAAAAGTTCAAATTTTCGAAACCAATAGAAAATTTTAGAGACCAAAACATGCAAGAATGACGAAGAACCGAACGGCCCTTGAATGCTCGAAGAACACCAAGAAGAACGACCCTTGATGCTCGAAGAACACCAAGACACCCGAAAATCATGAAACTTCACCAAAATAGACAAATAATATATCAAAATGACCGCATGACAACAAGGAATCTAAAAATGTAAACAAAAACATGAACAAATCAATGATGAAAGCACAATGAACAAAAGAAGAACCGAAAATTTGAAAAGTTTGAAACCAAAATTCAGATTTGTAACAAAGAAAGCATTGATCGTTGAAATGTTGGATTAAAAAGATTCGAAATCATGAATAGAACACAACCCAATAAACGATATAGAAAACGGATCATCGAAACATGAAAAATCAAGGATAAAACGAATCCGGGTTTTGTAAAAACGAAAAACACCTGAAAATGACGAAAAAGGAACAAGAATTCAGAAAATTAAAGAGATTAAAAGTGAGAAATCATACCATTTCGTCTTGTGTAGATTGTTGATGCTTTCTTAGGACCCATAAACTTATATATATATATAATAGAAAATGAAGAAGAAGAATAGAGAAGATGAAGGCAGAGAGAGAGCAGAGTGAGAGTCGGGGAGAGAGAGAGAGACGAGAGACTGAGAGAGGAGAGTTGGTAGGAGGGAGTGTAGGTGATGATGAATATTTATAGTTAGGTTCAAAATTTGCACTGATAAAGAGAAAATACAGTCAAAAATTCAAAAAAATGGAAGTTGAAAGGATGGCATTTATGAGGATTTTGAAAACAGGCGGCTAATCATGGACTGGCGTATTTATGAGGGATTTTGAGATTAGAAGTGCATTAAATGCTGAATGACACAAAGTACGACTGATGTGACATCTTGATTTTGAAAACTGCTCCACTCTTCCCTTTAAGTGTATGAGCAATTTGACTAATTTTTGCACAAATACCAAAAACATCTAATTTGATGTAAGTTTGGGGTGCGAGAAATATATCCCCAGAAAATAAAATTTTTCGAAAAGCGTAAAACGAGGGAAAAATTTAATTTGCACAAGTACCCTTGAACAATTAATGGAATGTCAAAGACATAGATTCCTATAATAAAATGAACAGAAATAAACATACCTGGTACTTGTGTATTTTAATACGTTCAATCATTGAAATTAAATTTAGAGATTGATTGAGCCGCAATAGTTAATGCGCGCATGAAGGGGCGCATTACTTCAACAAGGCGCATACTCATCTAGGCGCATTATTCATCAAGGAGCATTACACATCAGGGCGCAGCAAAGATGGTTGAGGGCGCATAAATGTTTGAAGTGTATGGGATACTAGGCGCGCATGAATTTATAGCGCGCGCAGATATTGAGCGCACAGAAAATGAGAGATGGGCGCGCAGTTAGTAAGGCGCATAGGGGCGCATAGTTCCTTGAAACTTTGAAAAAATTGATTTAACAATGTACCTAATATACTCAGATAACTCACACAACAAACATAAAATCATTAGTATTGACAAAACTAGATTAATTTAGTTGAGTTCAAGCATACCCATTTCACCTCTCAAAAACATGAAACGTGTTCGCGTCGAGTGCTTTCGTTAGAATGTTGGCAATTTGATAGTCGGTTCCCACGTGTTCCAAATGAATATTGCCTTTCTCCACGTGGTCTTTGAGGAAGTGATATTTGATGTCGATGTGCTTGGTCTTTGAGTGCATGACAGATTTTCAGAAACCGCAATTGTTGATGTGTTGTCGCAGTAGATGGGACAATTTTCTTCGATGAATCATAGTCCACCAATTGCTGCTTCATCCAAAGTATATTTGGCAACAACAACTTCCCGCAGCGATATATTCGGCTTCGGTTGTTGAAAAGATACAGAAGCTTGTTTCTTACTGCCCATGACACAGATCGATATCCGAGGAAATGACAGGTGCCACTAGTGCTTTCCTATCAATTGTGCACGCTGCATAATCCGAATTCTGAATAACCTACAAGTTTAAAAAGTTCAAATCTTTGGTGTAGCAAAGTCCAAGGTTAACATGCCAGAGAGATATCTTATAATAACATTTCACAGCAATTAAGTGTGCTTCTCTAGGGTCGGATTGATAACGAGCACAAACACAAACACTAAACATAATATCAGGCCTACTAGCAGTAAGGTAAAGGACTGAGCCAATCATACCTCGATAGAGCGTTTGATCAAACACGTTTACCTTTTAATCTTTGTCGAGTTTGTTGCCGGTGGCCATTCGAGTATCGTATGCTTTAGCGTTCTCAAGTCCAAACTTCTTGATTAAGTCCTTTGTGTATTTGGCTGATTGATAAAGATGCCTTCACTCATTTGCTTGATTGAAGCCTGAGGAAGAATGTGAGTTTTCCCATCATGCTCATTTCAAACTTGCTCTTCATTAGTTTCTCAAAACGCTTGCACAACAATTCATTAGTAGAACCAAAATATAATATCATCAACATAAATTTGAACAAGTAATTTATGACCATTATGTTTGGTAATGAAAAGAGTTGTATCGATTTTACCGCGAGTTAAGCCTTTTTCGATGAGAAACTTTGATAGTGTATCATACCATGCTCTTGGTGTTGTTTGAGTCCATACAAAGCTTTCTGGAGTGTGTTACACATGATTGGAAATTGTGAATCTTCAACCCAGGTGGTTGAGCAACATAGACTTGTTCTTGGAGTTCACCATTTAGAAACGCGCTCTTTACGTGTCCATTTGATATAACTTGAAGTTTTTGTGAGCGGCGTAAGCTAGAAATAATCTGATAGCTTCAAGTCTTGCTACGGGCGAAAAAATTTCATCGTAGTCAATTCCTTCTTCTTGCCTATAGCCTTGTGCAACCAATCTTGCTTTGTTCTCGTGATGGTTTCCATTCTCATCCATCTTGTTCCTGAACACCCATTTCGTACCAATCACTCCATTGATCATTGGTCTTGGAACTAGAGTCCAGACCTTACATCGTTCAAATTGATTGAGTTCTTCTTGCATTGCAACACCCAATTAGGATCTTGGAGCGCTTCATCAGCCTTCTTCGGGTTCAATTGAGAGATAAAAGCAGTGTAAGCATCAAAGTTTGTAGCTCTCCTTATACGAACACTCCAACTTGTAGATCACGATGATATTAGCAATTGGGTGACCTCTAACTTCATGAATTCAGGAGGTAAGTTAGGTTGAGTGTAGAAACTTGAAGGTCTTTAATTGGTACATCTTCACCAGATTCAAAGTCTTGAAATTTGGGGTTGAACTGGCTCAGAATTGAAATTGGGTTTACACCAGATGCAGCAGTAGAAATAGGCGCGTAAGAGGAATCACGAGGCACAATCATTTGAGAGAGGCGCAATAGAGGATTACCCAGGCGCATTATACATTGAATTAGGCGCATTTGATGTAGATGGATTTCCTTGAGTTGATAAATTCTGATTTTGAGTGGGCGCAACATAAATAGGAGCACCTGTATCATTAGCTCAATAGAATCATCAGCAACATTGGAGCCAAATGGCTCAAGGAGAGAATGTTCATCAATGTACATGTACAGATTCAACTATCACTAATGTAGTTCTATTAAAAACTCGTAAAGCTTTAGAGTGTTTGGCATACCCAACAAAAATACCTTCGTCGACTTTGGCATCGAATTTACCTCTATGTTCGTTTCCGTTGTAGAGGATATAATAACATTTGCAACCAAAGATCTTGAAGAATGCAATGTTGGGAGTTCTACCACGCCAAAGTTCATACGGAGTCTTGTTGTGAAGTTTGTTGATGAGGGGAACGATTTTGAGTTAAACATGCAGTGTTGAATAGCTTCTTCCCAAAAGTACTTAGGCAATTTAGCTTCAGCTATCATCGTCTTTCCCGCTTCAATCAACGTTCTATTCTTTCGTTCAACAACGCCATTTTTGTTGAGGACTCCGGCGGTTGAAAAGTTGTGATCTATCCCATGATCTTCACAATATCGAGCAACACCGTTGGTTTCTGTTCTATTGTCGGATCTAACACTAACAATGTCATCCTTTTTTGGTTTGGAGCAGTCGAAATAAGGTAGTGAGAATATCATAACAATCATCTTTTGTAATCATCATCTCCACCCATGTATATCTTGAATAATCATCCACCACAACTAGAGTATACTTGTTTCTTGTAATACTTGCGGTGGAAACTGGTCCAATAGATCAATGTGAAGCAGTTGCAAATCATCGTAGTTGAAGGATTAGACTTGCTTGAAAATGACTGCTTCGGTTGTTTGCCAATGGACATGCGGCGCACTTTTTGTCATGATGATCAGCAACCTTGGGAAGTCCTTTGACAAGATTGTTCCTGTTAGTTTAATAGATACTTGAAGTTCAAGTGACTTAAGCGCTTGTGCCACAGCCAACTATTTTCGTTCACACTTTTTGCTACAAAACAAAGATTAGTACTAGAGTTCATACTATGGAAATCAATAATTAAATATTTGTCTTACGATATCCTGTGAGTAAGATAGCTCCAGTTTTGCCATCTTGATAAGACATGTGCGTTGAAGTGAAATGGCATTCTAATCCTTTGTCGCAGAATTGAGATATGGATAATAAGTTGTGCTTGAGCCCTTTGACGAGTGAGACTCTTTCAATGCACACTTTGTCTTTCTTGAGCTTTCTATATGCTACAACTTGACCTTTGTTATTATCGCCAAATGTTACGGAGGGACCTCTTTCTTCATGGACATCTTCTAATAAGGATTCATCTCCAGTCAATGTGTCTTGAACACTCACTATCGAGAATCCATTCATACTTCTAGCTTTTGAAGATCCAGCCATGAAACAAAGAACCTGAAATATAGACATTTAAGCAGGTCCCCTTTATTCCTTTTGGGTCTAGGGTTAGCAATTTGGAAACCCACTCTTGCTTGACCTTAGGATTTTTACGTCCTTTGGCATTGGGGAGTGAATCGCAAAAGGCATTCCACGGCCTTGTGTCCTGAACAATCACAAATGGAACAATGATGAAAGCCACCAATCACATGAGTTTTCACCAAACTACTGTAACTCTTGTTTTTTTTTTTGGGATGACATTCTTCTTTGGGTCAAATGAACTAGCTTAACAAAATCTTTCTTTTGAAATTTTTGGAGTGCTTTTCTCGGAGGGCGCATAGGGCTAGGAGGCGCACGGCGATGAGGCGCGTGGCTCTTAGGCGCATAGTGAGCACTCGGAGAAGGAGCAGCGCCTATTTTCAAGAATGATTTTGCGAGGAGATGGTTCATCTGTAGCTATATCTTCCCATTAGCTTTTCCCAAATTGCTTCGTTGGGTAGACATAATGGAATGTTTGTCTCTTGACTTTTCCTGTCCTTTACCCATTGAATTAGAATGTTTTTCCTTGGGAATTTCAAAAGTTTGCTGGTGGTAAATTCACTATCTCTTTCAGCACAGACATCACATTTAAAGTTGTCACTAGTTGATGAGAATCCCAGCCACTTTTATCACCACATGACTTTTTGGGACTCAAATATATTTCCATAGTGACACGAGAATTGGACCACCATTTGTAATCTTTTTGAGATCAGTAATTTGAGAAACCATTCATCGTTTTGAACTTTAAGAAGTGAGTTCTGTTCTGTTAGAAAAGTTTTTAACAGTAAGAGGAGTCATGCTCTTTATCTGCTCCTTAAGGAAGGGTGAGTTCAGATTTAAGTAGAGATTTTCTCGGTCTTAAGCTGGGAAATTTGATCACATTGATAGGCTAAAGCTTCTTCCATACTATCAAATCTAGTAATTACCTTTTCAGCCTTCTTGAACAATTTTTCTTGTTCAGCAATCACTTCATCATTGATTTTGGAGATTGGAGCAGTTGGTTCAACCTGTGGTCTAATGTATATCCCTTCCTTTTCTCAATTTGTTCCTTGCTCCAAGATCACATCGTGAGAATAGCAATCCACCATCGTTTTGAGCCAGAGTGAGAAATCCTTGCTCAACGAGCTCGCTTGATGGTTGGTCCGTTTCTTCTTTTCACTTCTTGAAAACCTGCAGATTTCTTGATAGGTTTATTCAAGGCATTCATATCGGGAACATCCTTGGAGAAGTCATCATCAGAATCATAAGCATTAACTTCATCATCATTTGCCATCAAACAGACGAGTCCATCATCGGAATCTTCATCGCTCTCATCGGAGTCTGTTTTAATCCAAGTGTGTGTGCTCATTTGCTGGTGCTTCTTCGTCAGTAACCATTCCCTTGTGACGAGGAACTTGGGAGTGAATTTGGGAGTATGGCTGCCTCTTCTTCTGCATATATTCAAATTGGGGATCGGGCAGCTTGATGCAAAATGTTCGGGTTTTCCTGCCAATTAAACAAACAAGATCTTCTTTCCTTTTTGAATCACTGCTCCTTGAAAACTTTTGAGGAGCTTAGCTGGTAGATCCTTGAAATTTGTTGGTTGAGCCGGGTCTTGAGAATTTTCTAAATTTTTGAAATTTCCTCACAAATAAAGCGAAGTCTTCATCATCCATGTCTAATAGCTCAGAAGTAGAAATTTTAGGATCGGAGCTTTTCTCATCTTGTACAGGCGCAGGAGTAGGCGCAGGTGTAGGCGCAGCTTCTCTGTGCGCCCATCATAGCCATAGATTTGACTTTCCTTCAGTTTCGCTGATTCGTTGAGTTTGAGTCGTAAACTTTGAGATTTTTCATATAGGTTCCTTAAAGTCCAAACATCTAAAGTTCCAGCGTCTTCAAGAGCGCTAGATTTATGTAGGTATCTTGATCCCAAAAGCTTGTAGAAAATTTACATTCAAATCTTTGTTGGTAAACTTCATGCAAGTGAAATACATAGATTGATAATTTCACACTAGCGTTCATAAGTTTGCCTCAAGAGTTTTCACCGGGGGTGAGAGAAATTGTTGAATCTCTTTGTACTTCGTATTCTTGTTCTCCTTGCAGACGGTGTCTCCTTCAATATGCTCTTCAATAGCATCCCATAACTCATTTGCAGTAGCAAAATGCATGACTTGTTATTTCATAGCCGTGCTTAGAGTGCTCAAGAGAATGTTTCTTGCTTTGCC
>JAOWBW010002096.1:147165-237947 GCA_026119855.1 Campanula takesimana
GGGTTTTCTTCTTGGGACAGAGCATTTTGGGCGGCCGCACAGCCCTGTTTGGGCGACCGCCCAGTGGTCTGGAAAAGTTTAGAGTTTTCAACTAAGGGGTTTAGAGATCAACCTTGGTCTTAGTTTTTGGGTAGTGTCCTAAAGTACTTAGATGATGTTGTGGAATGTTAGTAATGGATTAAATGTCCTTTTTATGGACTCTTTATAAGGATTCTTTGTGTGCATCTTGTGATTATTTGGCTTAATTCCTTCTTGGATTAAATGCCCGGGTTTTGTTAGCAAGTATTCATTACTGTGCTTCTTGTTAAAAGTCCAGCTGGTCTGTTGTGGAGTCAGCCAATGGAAGAATTATAGTGGTACAGGTAAGTCCACTATGAGGTTTTCCATTGGAGCTTGTGAGTCAGGCGGTGGGAGAATTATAGTGGCACACAAGCCAAGTTCACTATAAGGTGTCCACTGTGCCTTCTAGTTTCCCCAGTCCAGATTGGCCTTGGATGGGATGAATTGCTCCCTTTGGTGAGTATTTGGGTTATGACTTTGTGTCATATTTCCCTCTCTGGTTACTTGGTTCTATTGGTTATGATTTGGTTTTCGGGATCCCGACGGCTTCAGCTATTTATGCTGCTCAGATGGTTTTCTCTGATGGGTTTTCTCAGTTGGTATTCTCATCAGTTATGGTTATTGGTTAAACCTTGGCTTTGGTATCCACCGGAGTGTGGGCTATGTGATAATGTGATATATGAGTTAATGTTTATCTCTCATGCTATATGCTATATGTTTACTTGTTGATATTGTTTCTTTATGATCATCATATCAGCATGTAACGTAGTTGCATTTTAGTAGCTTACTGAGATTTATTCTCACCCTTATTTGTTTACTGTTTTAGATAAAGGCGGGTCCAGGGGATAGGACACTCGGCACGGGAGGACGGGGTTTGGAAGAGTTGGGACTTGTTTTGTTGAAGGTTACATTATGTAAATGTAAACCCTTTGGGTAGAGTACCCGTACTTCTTATGGTTACATCTATTTTGGTAAAAGTTGATGTATGTACATTTGTTTAAAAGTTTGTAAGCCTTCGGCTAAGTACTTTCGTCGTGAAAGTGTTTGTAAAAGTTTGTTTCAAGTTAAGTGAAGTCTTTGAACTTCAAGTGTGTTTTTGCGCCACTTTCTAAAGGGACATTTCGAAAAAATTTCTAAAAGGTTTCATAACGTCTTCGTTCGTGTCCCGAGCGTGGGGCCAAGTAGGACCACGGGTACGGGGCGCGACAGTTGGTATCAGAGCTAGGTTGTAGATGGTCTAGAATGACTAAATGACCTAGGAGGGTAGTAGAGTATAGAGTGAGTAACGTTGAGTGTTTGATGCAGTATTCATTAAAAATGGGTGAAACTGACGGAGATCAGGCCGGCTCTTCGGGGCAAGGGATGCAGAGAAGAGGCTCGAATTATGTTTCAGGGAATGTTTGAAGCAGCGATGAAAACTTTAAGTGATCAGAGGCAAGAAAGGGAACAGGTACCACCAAGATATGGCCTAGAACAGTTTCTGAAAATGAAGCCTATGGAGTATGATGGAGAGCCCGATGTATCTAAAACTGAAAGGTGGATTGAATCGATGGAAAGATTTTGATGCTTTGAGATGTTCGGAGGAAGATCAAGTCAGGTTTGCTACCTATAAACTGAATGGAGCGGCTGAGCATTGGTGGAAAGCTTTGAAAACAAAATGGGATGAGACTCATGTACCTTATACTTGGGAGAATTTCTGGGAAAGTTCAAAGAACACTTCATTCCTCGAGTAGATCAAGACAGGAAGGAGATGGAATTTCTTAACTTGGAGCAAGGTTCTATGTCAATTGCTCAATATTCAGCTAAATTTCAGAGTTGTCCAGGTATTGTACTCACCTAGTGGCAACTGAGGAGAGGAAGGCTTCGAGGTTTGTGAAAGGTTTGAAAACTGTGATTAGAACTCAGCTAGTATCCCATAAGTTGCAAGATTTTCAGGATGCAGTGGATCGAGCTTACCAGGTGGAGCATGACATTGAGGAACATAAAAGGAAAATGGAATTGTTAGGCGCTGGGAAGCAAGTTAGACAACAACCACAACGTGGTGAGAGTAGAGGAAATCAAGGTGGATCTTCACAATTTAAAGGGTCTTCTCAAAGACAGTCAGGTAATAGAAATCAAAGTAATACTTCAGGGAGTCAAAGCAAAGGAGTTTGTAATTATTGTCAGAAAGAAGGGCATTCAGAAGAGAGATGTTGGAAGAAGCAGGGCAAGTGTTTGAACTGTGGTCAGTTAGGACATTTTCAGAGGGATTGCCCTAAGTATAGGATGCAAGCATCGGGAAGTGTGGTTGGGTCCTCTCAGGGTCAGAAGAGGGATTCCTCAGGCAAGCCTAAGGTTCAGGGTCGTGTTTTTGCTATTTCTCAGCAACAGGCTTCGGAGTCCTCTAATGTGATAGGAGGTATTATTTATGTGTCTAGTTTGAGGGCACGTACACTTATAGACCCTGCTATGTCTCATGTCTCTTGCATATTGTCTTCTCTTGATTTCTATTTCTTCTTTTGATCTCTACCTTATGTGTTAGAGGTGTCAACTCCTATAGGGGAGTGTTTGGTGACCAATGAGGTGTTGCATTCTTGTGATGTGCATATACGTGAGCATGTTTTACCTGCTGATTTAGTTATCTTACCATTACAAGATTTTGATGTTATCTTGGGTATGGATTGGTTGGGTAAATATCATGCGTCTGTTGATTGTGCTAATAAAGTGGTCACATTTTCTATCCCAAATGTTCCTAAATTTTCTTTTGAAATTGTTCCCTGGGGTAGAGAGATTCGAATTATTTCTTATATGAAGGCTAGAAAGTTGTTGAACCGGGTTGTGCGGGGTATTTGGCTAGTGTTCTTGATACTACTAAAAGGGTTCCTGATATTGAGGATGTGCCTATTGTTAAAGAATTTTCAGATGTATTTTCTTCTGAGTATGCTATGCCTCCTGACCGGGAAATAGGTTCTGTATTGACTTACTTCCAGGTACGGCTCCTATATCTGAGGCACCTTACAGAATGGCCCCAGCTGAATTGAAAGAGTTGAAGGTTCAGTTGCAAGAGTTACTTGATCGAGGATTCATTCGTCCTAGTGTATCCCCGTGGGAGCTCCAGTATTGTTTGTTAAAAAGAAAGATGGGTCCTTGAGGCTGTGTATTGACTACAGAAAGCTGAATCAGGTAACTATAAAGAATAAATATCCGCTTCCTCATATTGATGATTTATTTGATCAACTTCAAGGGTCAGTTGTCTTTTCAAAACTTGATTTGAGGAGTGGGTACCATCAGTTGAAAATCCGTTCTGAAGACATTTCTAAAACTGCTTTTCGTAGTAGATATGGCCATTATGAGTTTCTTGTTATGCCTTTCGGGTTGACTAATGCTCCGGCTGTTTTTATGGATATGATGAACAGAGTCTTTAAACCTTATCTTGATACCTTCGTGGTTGTATTTATTGATGATATTCTGGTTTATTCCAAGTCCCGGGAAGAGCATGAACAGCATTTGCGAATGGTTTTATCTATTCTTCGTGAGAAGCAGTTGTTTGCTAAATTCAGTAAATGTGCTTTTTGGCTCAATGAAGTATCTTTTCTTGGGCATGTGATTTCTAATAAAGGTATATCAGTTGATCCATCTAAAGTTGAGGCTATTGTGAATTGGAGGAGGCCAGAATCAGTTACAGAAATTCGAAGTTTCTTGGGGTTAGCCGGGTACTACAGAAGGTTCATTGAGGGTTTTCTAAGATTGCAACTCCCTTGACTCAGTTGACTCGAAATAATATTCCTTATGTGTGGGATGAAAAGTGTCAAGCTAGTTTTGAAGAGTTGAAGAAGAGATTGACTACAGCTCCTATTCTCGCCCTACCTAATGGTAATGATGATTTGGTAATCTATAGTGATGCTTCTAAAGAAGGCCTCGGGTGTGTATTAATGCAGAATGGAAGGGTGATTGCGTATGCTTCGAGGAAGTTGACTCCGAGTGAGCAGAATTATCCTACCCATGACATGGAGCTTGCAGCTATTGTCTTTGCATTACACAAATGGAAACATTATCTTTATGGAGCAAAGTTTGAGATTTTCACAGATCATCAGAGTTTGAAGTATCTTTCTCCCAGAAAGAGTTGAATAATAGACAACGAAGATGGATGGAGCTGTTGAAGGATTATGATTGTACAATTTCCTATCATCCGGGCAAGGCAAATGTGGTAGCTGATGCTATTAGCCGAAGTCTTATGTAGCTTCATTGATGGTGCGGGAATGGAAGATGTTGGAGATGCTCGAGATTGGAGTCCTTATGAATCAAAGCATGGAGCTATTTTTGCGAACATTCGAGTATTTCCAACTTTAGTTCAACAAATAAAGGAAGCTCAGAAGGATGACCCGGAATTGGTAAAGATTATGGATAAAATCAAAGATGGTAAATTTGAGGATTTCTCCCTCAGTTCTGAAGGGGTATTGACTTTCAGGGGTCGTTTGTGTGTACCTAATGTTGAAGGGATTAACCACCAAGTTCTTGATGAAGGCCATAAATCAAGGTATACTATTATCCCGGGAGTACTAAAATGTATCAGAATTTGAAGCAACACTTTTGGTGGAATAATATGAAGAGAGAGATAGCGGATTATGTATCCAAGTGCTTAACATGTCAACAAGTAAAGCTGAACATCAAAGGCCTCCAGGATTGCTTCAACCGTTAGAGATTCCGGAATGGAAGTGGGAACATGTTACCATGGATTTTGTGACAGGGTTACCTCGTACTCGAAGAAGGTTTGATGCAGTTTGGGTGATTGTTGATAGATTGACAAAGTCTTCTCATTTTCTACCTATTGAGATCGGTTATTCTATGGAAAAGCTTTCAACTTTGTACATTAATGAGATCGTGAGGTTACATGGAGTTCAGTGAGCATTGTATCTGATCGTGACCCTAGATTCACATCTTGTTTTGGCAAGCGTTTCAGAAGGCTTTGGGTTCAGAGTTGAGATTTAGTATAGCTTTTCATCCTCAAACAGATGGCCAGTCCGAGAGAACTATCCAGATTCTTGAGGATATGTTGAGGGCTTGCTCAGTTGATTTTTCAGATTCGTGGATATTCATTTGCCTCTCGTAGAGTTTGCTTATAATAACAGTTTTCAGTCCAGTATTGGGATGGCTCCTTATGAAGCCTTGTATGGGAGGAAATGCGGTCTCCTATCTGTTGGGATGAAGTGGGAGAAGCCAAGATTTGGGGTGTTCAGATGGTTAATGATTCAGTTGAGAAGGTTAAACTTATTCGAGATCGTTTGAGTACTGCCCAGAGTAGACAGAAAAGCTACGCTGATCATCGGAGGCGAGACCTTGAGTTCGAAAAAGGTGACTTTGTGTTTTTGAAGGTTTCCCCTAAGGTTGGTATTCGAAGATATGGGAAGAAAGGCAAGCTTGCTCCGAGGTATATTGGTCCATTTGAGATTCTTGGAAGAGTGAGGGATCGGGCTTATCGTCTTGCTTTACCTCCTTCTCTTGATAAGATCCATAATGTGTTTCATATCTCTATGCTTCGGAAGTATGTGTATGATTCTTCTCATGTTCTATCTGAGGTACCCGAGGATATTGAGCCGAGTATGTCTTATGAGGAACATCCGGTCCAAGTCATTGATTCGAAGGTGCAAGAAATGAGAAACAAAAGTATTCCTCTTGTTCGAGTTGTGTGGAGGAATCACAATGTGGAGGATCGACTTGGGAGCTTCGGGAAGAGATCGAGAGGAAGTAGCCTTGGTTGTTTGAGGGCCTCGGTAAGTAACCCTAAAATTCGGGACGATTTTTTTAAGGGGGAGTGATTGTAGCGACCCCAAACCCGTCTCTATTTATTTTATGTTTTGGGGATTTTTATTTGACTTATGTGTGCATTTTTATGTGTTGCTTCACATTTTATGAGTTGCATATCATACTTGATTATTTGTGTTATTTACTTAGTTAGTAATAATAATGATTAAAGGAGTTAAATGATTAAGTTGAAACTTTAGGGTCCTAGTTGAAATTATAAGTTTAGGGGTTAAAGTGTTAACTTTGAATCTTGGGTGACCAATTTGTAAAAATGGGTTAAAACCCTTTATAAGAGATTTCCTTTCTCTTTTCCTTCTCTGTGTCATTTCTTCTGCAAAACCTCTCGTTCTGTTCGTAGGGTTAGGAGAAAAAGGTAAGTTCGACTCATTTCGATTTAATTCTTTTTATTTATTTACCCGTTTTAAAAACTAATTATATAAAAATGATCAGGGCGTCGAGTAGGTCATTTCTAGCCGAACAAAATTTATTTCAGCGATACTTTTTCCGGAACTAGGTAAGTTACTAATTCCCCTTTAAATGTTAAAATAGTCATATATGCTATATATGATACTCCTACTTGTTAATTTTGTGATTTGGGTGATATTTGCTATACTTGTAATTTTGGGACAACGGGAGTATATGAACTTGGTTTAGCTGGGTATTGTAATGGTTTAGAAACCATGTTAAAAGTTGCTAATGAAAGTTGTAAATGAAAGTGTTTAAGTTGTGTAGCATATATATGTTATGCTTGTGAAACAAAATGAGTAAACTTTGGTTAAGTTTTTAGGCCTGCCGGGTGATGTGGGCGGCCGCCCAAAAATGGGTGTGCGGCCGCACATCTATCTGAAGGGTTTTCTTCTTGGGACAGAGCATTTTGGGCGGCCGCACAGCCCTGTTTGGGCGACCGCCCAGTGGTCTGGAAAAGTTTAGAGTTTTCAACTAGGGGTTTAGAGATCAACCTTGGTCTAGTTTTTGGGTAGTGTCCTAAAGTACTTAGATGATTGTTGTGGAATGTTAGTAATGGATTAAATGTCCTTTTTATGGACTCTTTATAAGGATTCTTTGTGTGCATCTTGTGATGTATTTGGCTTAATTCCTTCTTGGATTAAATGCCCGGGTTTTGTTTAGCAAGTATTCATTACTGTGCTTCTTGTTAAAAGTCCAGCTGGTCTTGTTGTGGAGTCAGCCAATGGAAGAATTATAGTGGTACAGGTAAGTCCACTATGAGGTTTTCCATTGGAGCTTGTGAGTCAGGCGGTGGGAGAATTATAGTGGCACACAAGCCAAGTTCACTATAAGGTGTCCACTGTGCCTTCTAGTTTCCCCAGTCCAGATTGGCCTTGGATGGGATGAATTGCTCCCTTGGTGAGTATTTGGGTTATGACTTTGTGTCATATTTCCCTCTCTGGTTACTTGGTTCTATTGGTTATGATTTGGTTTTCGGGATTCCGACGGCTTCAGCTATTTATGCTGCTCAGATGGTTTTCTCTGATGGTTTCTCAGTTGGTATTCTCATCAGTTATGGTTATTGGTTAAACCTTGGCTTTGGTATCCACCGGAGTGTGGGCTATGTGATAAATGTGATATATGAGTTAATGTTATCTCTCATGCTATATGCTATATGTTTACTTGTTGATATTGTTTCTTTATGATCATCATATCAGCATGTAACGTAGTTGCATTTTAGTAGCTTACTGAGATTTATTCTCACCCTTATTTGTTTACTGTTTTAGATAAAGGCGGGTCCAGGGGATAGGACACTCGGCACGGGAGGACGTTGGTTTGGTAAGAGTTGGGACTTGTTTTGTTGAAGGTTACATTATGTAAATGTAAACCCTTTGGGTAGAGTACCCGTACTTCTTATGGTTACATCTATTTTGGTAAAAGTTGGTGTATGTACATTTGTTTAAAAGTTTGTAAGCCTTCGGGCTAAGTACTTTCGTCGTGAAAGTGTTTGTAAAAGTTTGTTTCAAGTTAAGTGAAGTCTTTGAACTTCAAGTGTGTTTTTGCACCACTTTCTAAAGGGACATTTCGAAAAATTTTCAAAAAGGTTTCATAACGTCTTCCGTTCGTGTCCCGAGCGTGGGGCCAAGTAGGACCACGGGTACGGGGCGCGACATAACTTGCAAAGGCAATTTAGATCTTGCACTCTATTCTAAAATCAGAACTTTGATTGAAGTTCCTAACAATAACCTTGAAAATTGGTTTAAAAAAAAAAACAAAAACAATAACCTTGAAAATTTAAAAGTGGTACTAATAAATACGTAAACATGCGGCCCAAAAATATTACAAAATATAATGGGAGGGGCTATTGCCACTACATAAATTACTTATCCACTACATTGATTTTAATTATAGTAACTTGATAATTTACTTGACATAATTGCCCTTATGAATAGTGTATTTATGCTATAAAATTTTCTTATCCAATGCAACTATTAAAAGTCATAAAGTTATAGTTATTTATGTCAGTTTTTTTTTCTTCCTTTTCTCTCTTTATATTCATAATAAATTAATTTAATTATTTTGTTAGAATCAAGTTAAAATTAATAAATGATTTATATGCAAGAAACTACTATAAAATAATATTTTTTTTTGTTTTGTGTATTTTTATATAAAAATAATAGATATTTCTATTCACCTATTTTATTTTTAAATTAGAAATTTTATTTTAAAAGAAAAATTATGATTGAAGTATAATTTCAAATGATGAATCAACTAAATATTTTTACTGTATAATATGAAATTCAAATTATAATATGTTTTAATTTTTGCAATATTTATTAATATTTATGTTGCTTCATATATAAACTAAGTGGTGCATTTACTGATAATATTTAGTTTCTAGTAGATTAAAAATACTACTATACTATGATATGTTGGCAACTTATAACATCTTAAATATTATCAATGTCATGTCAGTTATTTGTAACTTTCTTTATGTGATTTCTCCCATTTGTTGGGAGCCTTTGATTTCTCCCCTTTGTTGGGAGCCTTTGCCTTCTCCCCTTCGTCGGGAGCCTTTGTCTTCTCTCCATTTTGTTGAGAGCCTATATGTGATATTTGTATGTATTGTTGTGTCAATGCTTGAGCTGCTTGGTGAGAATATATTGTCGACCCAAATGCATTACCGTATCGTGTCTTCAACGCCAAACTTTTTCCATGTGTGGATTTTTTAAAGGTCATTGTTGGGCCGTGTCCAAGTTCTACTTGGAAAATCATTTGCGCATCACATGTCATTGTTTGTAAGGGCGTTCGATGGAAAGTTTATTTAAGGTTGGGCTTCATTTTACAAGAAGAATTAAGCATTTTCCATATGACAGACAATTTGCGGATGATTACAAGTATTTGTAAAATCTTCAACTTTTGGATGAGCCTCAAACAGTTGTGGAGTGCCGTCTTATTTTAATTCGTTAATGATATTTATGTTGTTTTGTTCAAAAAAAAAAAAGAAAAAGAAAAGAAAGAATGCTCTTTTTTTTTTAAAAAAACGCTTGTTTTATGACAGAGGGCGATAAAATTGCAATATCTAGTTTTTTTTTTCAAAAAAAAATATGCATATTATATTAAAAGAAAAAGCAATACAGTATTTAGTAAAAAAAAAGTAAAAAAAAAAATTATACAGTGTATAATTGATTCTTTAATAAAAATAATATTAAAAAAATTAAAATATTTATTTTGAGACAGAAAAAATAGTATACTTAATTTTTTTATCAGATTAGTAAAAAAAAAAAAAAATTAAAGAGAAAGATTAGTAAAACTATTGTTGATCGTGACATTGTTTTATTAATGTTGCAAGTGTTTGGGAAGGGTTTGATTAATATTTGGGGCAGGTGGATGACGTATGTGCTTCGGTGGGTTGTGGCTCCAAAATTATTCCCAAGATTTGGTCCCTCACCTCAATCTATCCATACAAGTGGCCAGGTAATGGGATATCTGACGGAAACCGCGTCTCGTAACTGTAATGCACTTCTGAATATAAGATACTGATATGAATAATGATAATTTACATTTCCAGACAATTACTGCAAATCTGAGTAATGTTTGGGGCATAAAAAAGTCATAAAAAGTTGCTCACAATTTTTTAAGTGTAATAATTTTATTGATGTTTTTAATTAAAGTGTGGCGGATCCACTATTGATGCACAGGGCCGATCCTGTCAATTTGGGGCCCTAGGCTAACAATGAGGTCGGTGTCTCTATAGGCAAACGTGCGGTGGCGTTTTCAAGTTTCTACTCTCCATTTTTACGCCTTTTGTACGCCTTTCATGGTTCTTGCGTATACTAGAAAGGAGTATTGGAGAACTTTGTTAATAAAGAAACCAACTTAACTTGTTGAGTTTTGTAATCAAAATGAGTTGAGATAAGTGCAAAAAAATCAGAAAAAATATTGCAACTGTAATGATAATCGCCAAAAACGTTAGGAATTATCTCACCGAATTTTTAGCGATTGCATTATTTCAATAAAAATAATAGTTACAAATAAGTCTTGCTATTAATTAAGTTAAAAATAACGGGAGAAGAATGTCATGAAGCTTGGATTGGTAGTGGAGGGTTAGGAGTAAAAAATGGTTGAAGGAAAAAAACAGTTTGTAGCAAATAAGGAATGAACCCAGACCATCACGCAAGCCAAAACCTTCAAGCTTAGTGCATTTACCACCGGAACAACACCACCACTTTAATCCAAAAGGGACCTTAATTTATATAGTATCTTAGAAATTTGGGGCCCTAAAATGGTCAAAATTTCTGGGGCACTAGGCGACCGCCTCGTTTGACTTGACACAAGCCGGCCATGTATGCAACCAATAAAATATCGTCTAATACATGTTGTGAACAAGATTTTATAAGTTTATTTTGTGCCCTAGCATTGCTCTTACAAATTCTTGGCATGTACTACACCTTCCATTACACTAAAAGTTGTTGTGTTTTATTAACAGAATCTGTTGGAGTAGAGGACCAACCGGGAACTAGGATTCGGAGCAAAAGAGAAAATCACGTCGGAGAGGACTGTCGACGTGGGCGACCGCCCAGGGTGATGGTGGGCGACCGCCCACATAAACAGAAGGTCCATCGGCAGGAAGTGGTTTTTGGCGACCGCCCATAGGCAAAGTGGGCGACCGCCCAGGTGTCGGGCCAGTTCCGTGTTTTAGCCGATTTTGTCCAGATTTCGGTATTATTGTCCTCCTAGGGTTAGGTCTTTATTCTAGGTTTTCTATATAAGCAATGTTCCGCCCCCATACTCATTGTAACTCCATATTTACATATTATAGTGCAAGATCATAGCTTGGTAGTGCCCCCAGACGTAGTCAAACATATTGACGAACTGGGTAAACAATTTCTTGTGTTCGTTTTGTTCTTTTGCTTTGGTTTCTTATTTCTTGTGCTTGTTTGTGGTGCCGGTTTTTCTTGCGATTTGCTTGGGTGTTGGAGGGTCTAATCCACAACAACTGGTATCAGAGCTTTGGTTGGACGATCAAAGGGGTTTATCAAGCAATCAAGAATGGGCAAGGATAAACAAGCGGTGGAGAAATTCGATGGGTCTGACTATGGATATTGGAGGGTGCAAATAGAGGATGTCTTGTGTAATAAATATCTCTATAAGCCTCTAACAGGAGTCAAGCCAGAAAGCGAAAAACAGGAAGACTGGGATCTCTGGATCGGAAAGCCTTAGGGTGGTTCGATCTACTTTGTCGAAATGGATCGCGAAGACTACCAGGAAGGCAAAAACCACCAAGGAGCTATTGAATTATCTTACTGAGAGATTTGAAACTCCATCTGCTGGAAACAAGGTTGATTTGATACGCAAGATGGGTAGTCTCAAGATGCAAGAGGGAGGATCCTTAGCTAAACACATTGATGAGTTTATGGATATTATAGACTCATTGACTGCGTTGGAGATTACTTTCGGTGACGAGGTTCATGCGTGTTTATTGCTAGCGTCCTTACCAAGGAGTTGGAGCGGAACGGTGACAGCGTTAAATGTTTCAGCAGGTAAGAACAAATTGAAGTATGATGATGTCAAGGACTTCCTCTTGGGCGAGGAAAATCGCATAAAGAAGTTGGGGACACCGTCTACTTCGGAATCGGTCTTGGCTACAATTAGTAGGGGAAGACCGAGTTCTAGCAATAAAGGGAGAACAGGGTCAAGGGAAAGTGTAATCGGGGGTGGGGATCAGTCTGCGGAGAACAAAGAAAGATCACGGGTTGCCAGAGGATCGGTAGAGTGCTATCATTGTAAAGAGTTAGGACACTACAAGAGGGATTGTCCCATGCTAGGGGATAAATCGGCGAATGTAATAATCGAAGGTGACGATGTACTGATTCTGAGCGATAGTAGTGTACTAGAATCATGGGTGGTGGATTGGGGGGCATCATTCCACTCACGCGGGCATGCAGGAGCGATGGAAAATTACACTTCCGGTGATTTCGGAAAGGTCTATCTGGCGGATGGCGAGCCTTTGGAAATCAAGGGGAAGGGGGATGTCAGAATAGGAGCATCGGACGGGAACGTCTTACATCTACACGGGGTCAGTCACATTCCGGGTTTGAAAAAGAACCTGATTTCAGTTGGGCAGCTGGGTGAAGAAGGTTACACGGTAACTTTTAGCTGCAGGAACTGGGTTATTACCAAGGAGGATTGTGAGATCGCTCGGGGTAATAGGGAAGGAAGATTGTATTTGACTAACACCAAGGATAGTATCGCGGTGGCGACGGCCAAGGGTGATACGGATTTGTGGCACTGTCGATTGGGTCACATGGGTGAGAAGGGGGTATCCCCGGTAACTTCTCGGTTTGGTGTGTCATATTACATGACCTTCATTGATGATTCGACAAGGAAGGTCCGGGATTACTTCTTAGAAGGGAAAGATGAATCTTTCAGGATGTATAAGAAGTGGAAGGCTTTGGTGAAGAATCGGAAGGGACTCAAGGTTAAAAGCTTGATGTCGAATAATGGTGGGGAGTATGAGCTCAGGGAGTTTGAGGAATACGGTGATGCGAGGGAAATTCGCATGGATATTCCAGACTCGGGTGGGAGCGGCACGGTTCATGATGACCAAGGTAAAGGGGTCACTGAAGATGAACCAAATACTCCAGGACCGGATATTCCCCTGCGTAGATCTAACGGCGAGTGTAGATCGGATGCAAAGGCTCTAGGTTTCTCAAGCAAGGTGAAGTTGAAGCTGGGTTTAGCTTCAACGGGGCTTGGAGAATAGGGGAGGAGGAAGGTACTTCCATGATCGAGGTGAGCACTAGGAAGACACCAAGGATAAGTTGAAGAACGGATACGGGGCTTGTATACGCGGTTGATCTCTAGGTGGGAGATTGTTGGAGTAGAGGACCAATAGGGAACTAGGATTCGGAGAAAAAGAGAAAATCACGTCGGAGAGGACTGTCGACGTGGGCGACCGCCCAGGGTGATGGTGGGCGACCGCCCACTTAATCAGAAGGTCCATCGGCAGGAAGTGGTTTTTGGGCGACAGCCCATAGGCAAAGTGGGCGACCGCCCAGGTGTCGGGCCAGTTCCGTGTTTTAGCCGATTTTGTCCAGATTTTCGGTATTATTGTCCTCCTAGGGTTAGGTCTTTATTCTAGGTTTGCTATATAAGCAATGTTCCGCCCCCATACTCATTGTAACTCCATATTTACATATTATAGTGCAAGATCCTGGCTTGGTAGTGCCCCCAGACGTAGTCAAACATATTGACGATCTGGGTAAACAATTTCTTGTGTTCGTTTTGTTCTTTTGCTTTGGTTTCTTATTTCTTGTGCTTGTTTGTGGTGCCGGTTTTTCTTGCGATTTGCTTGGGTGTTGGTGTTGGAGGGTCTAATCCACAACAGAATCATAATATGAAAAATATTTGAAATAATAATTTAACCATCCTTAAGGATATACCACAAAATAAAAACTTTGAAACCTCTGCATTTTAGTACCCAGGCCTTCACTTCTAGAGCAGACTGTACTCCCCTAGTCAACGTCATCTCTCCAGCTCCATTCGTCCCTTCATGATCCTCACTCATGTCTCCGCCGGTGCATTTTAATTTTTTATTTTTGGAAGAAAATTGAAAATTAAACTCTAAGATGGCAGGCTGTAGTAGGAGGAAGCCGCAGGTGGAAACGTTTTAATGTAGGGGTAAAACTGATATCTATAAGCTTTAAGCCTACAAACAACAAATATTTAAACCAAAATTTAAGTTTTACGACACATATTTTGAACCGAAAGGAATACAGTATATGAAACAGACTGTTGATTGGGGATAGTAAATGATATTTGAGTTGTTTTTATGAAAAACATTTTTACACTAAAAGATGGAAAAATGAGTTTTCCGTAATTGTCACCTGTTATTATATTCAAAAGTGTCTGTTTTAATATAACACTTATAAAACATTTAAGCATACAATTATAAACATTCAAATATGCACTTTTAGTGGTAATGATAAGGATTGCCGGCTGTAGTGTTAAGAATTGTCTATCCTATTGTTAAAAAGTGTATGATGTAGTATTGAAACATGCCTCTTACAATGTCAACAAGTGATGAGATTTTATAAGTTCGGAAACAAGTATTTGCAATAGTATTAAAAAGTGTCTCATGTAGTACTGAAAAATGTTGCTTACCGTGTCAAAAAGTATCTAGTGGATTTTTTAATGTTCTAGTTATTTACAACAATATCATCTCGATTTGTAAGAAAGTTGCGCTTCTTTACAAAAATATCACTCGCATTTTGAAAACAAGTTTTACGCTATTACAGTGTAAGACGCGTTTTTTTCCCCTTCAGATTTCACGTTATATTTAGGGTAGGAATTGCATCATTTTAAAGATAGTGCAATTCCTGCATGTTGGAGATGGCCAAACAAATTGAAATGTGCAATTGAATAAGGTCGAACTAGATTCTCAAACAGAGGATCACAACAAACAAAAATGATGTCTGCAACGTTCTCCCAGCATCCAATTCTATCCTTTACAGAGATGGCCAAATCCACCTCCGAACTAAACCAAGCTCACGCCCTCATGCTCAAAACCGGCCTCATTCACGACCCCTTCGCCGCCGGCCGCCTCATTTCCACCGCAGCCACTTCCATCAAATCCCTTACTTACGCTCAATCCATCTTTACTCATCTTCAATACCCTAACTCATTTTCGTACAACACTATGATACGTGCCTTCTCCACCAGTTCCACTCCACACCAGTCGCTCAATTGCTTCTTGAAAATGCTACGTGATGACCATGTTGAACCAGACAAGTACACTTTTACCTTCTCACTCAAGGCTTGTTCGATTCTTCGATGTAATGAAGTCGGAAAACAAGTTCATGGGCATGTGATTAAGTCTGGGATTGAGGAGGATGTGTTTGTCTGGAACACTTTAATTCACATGTATGCGAATTGTGGCTGCTTTGATGTTGCGCGTGGGTTGCTCGATAAAATGTCTCAGAGGGATGTTATTTCGTGGAATGCAATTTTGAGTGCCTATGTGGAAATGGGGTTGACGAAACTTGCACGCAGTTTGTTTGATGAAATGCCAGAAAGAAATTTGGAGTCTTGGAATTTTATGATTTCTGGGTATGTTGACGATGGTTTGGTTGAAGAAGCAAGAGTTATTTTTAATGAGATGCCGGTGAAAGATGTTGTTTCTTGGAATGCTATGATCACGGGGTATGCTCAGGTGGGTCAGTTTAATGAAGTTTTTTCGCTTTTTGAGGATATGCAGAGATTGAATATGAAGCCCGATAGTTATACATTCGTTAATGTCTTAGCAGCTTGTGCTGGTGTGGGTTGTTTGAGTCAGGGAGAATGGATTCACGCTTATGTTGACAAGAATGGGATTGAAGTTGGTGGGTTTCTGGCTACTGCTATTATAGACATGTATGCAAAATGTGGGTGTATTGAGAAGGCTTTGGAAGTTTTCCAGAACACTCCAAGGAAGGATATTAGTACATGGAATTCAATGATTTCTGGTTTGAGCGTACATGGGCTTGGGGAGCAGGCATTAGAAATCTTCTCAGAATTGTTGGTGGAAGGATTTAAGCCAAATGAGGTCACATTTGTTAGTGTTCTATCCGCCTGCAGTCGTGCAGGCTTGTTACATAAGGGTCGCGAGATGTTTGATCAGATGGTCAGCGTTCATGGAATTCAGCCCACCATAGAGCATTATGGATGTATTGTTGACTTGCTTGGTCGGTTTGGGTTGCTAGAGGAGGCTGAAACACTTGCGAGAGAAGTCCCATATAAGGAAGCTCAAGTTATTTGGGAGTCTCTTTTGGGAGCTTGCAGAAGTCATGGTGATGCTGAACGGGCAGAACGTGTGGCTAGAAAGCTCTTAGAGATGGATCCTCAAGATAGTGCTGGTTATGTTCAACTATCGAATATTAAAGCATTGTCGGGGAGTTTTAGTGAGGCTGTGGAGGTGAGGAAGATGATGAAGGCACAAGGTATAACAAAGGAGCCCGGTTGTAGCATGATCGAAGTTGATGGTGTTGTCCATGAGTTCTTAGCTGGTGAAGAATTGGTGTGCTAAGAGGATTAGAACCATCCTTTGTTGGAATCGGCTTTTGTTACGAATTTTCAGGTCAGTACTGGAACATATTACTAGTTGTAAGTTGTAAATTCTCTGCATATTACATGAAATTCATATACTCCTATATCGGGTGATTTACCCAAATCAAGTTGGCAAATTTGGGCATTTTCACACTAACCCTAATCAAGAAACTCAATAATCTTGATAATTGTTAATTTTTGAAAGAAATGAAAATCCAACTGATTGGGGATTTTGAAGAATCTAACAATCATAATTGTTCAGTGTGATTTGAAAACCTAATTTAAGAAGAAACCATTAAATTTAGTTAGCTTGGTAGGGTTGACTTTTCAATTAGAAAGTTATCAACTTTGGCACGAATCCAAGGATCCAAGGATGTCGTAGTGCTGGGCTATGGAGTTTTTATGAGGTTGGGATTGGGATAGGTAGGAAAGAGATCTTTTAGGGGACCGAAAAATTGAAAAGACAAGTATGGGGTGCAAAAGTGTAAATAGAAATGGGTGAGGTGGACCAATTAAAATAGAGAGGGAGGATGTAGGGAGGCATGGAGATTTGGATTCCTGTTACGAACAGAAATCGAGTCTGAATATGGTAATTCGTTTGAATTGGGAAAATGAATATGCTAGCGATTAGTAGGAAATAGGAATGAAAAGCTAACTATGCTTAAAAAAAAACTATGAAACATTTCTTCCGTTCCAAAATGATAGTGGTGCTTTTTTAGTAGTGAAATTAATAGAACTTTATCAAAGATTTAGGAAAATTATTCCATCCTTAAAAAAAAAAAAAAAAAAAAAAAAAAAAACTAGTTATTGGTACAACAATAAACTACTATCCATAAAATTTCATTATGAAATTGATTTGAAATTACATGTCAAGCTTCAATCAAAAAGTGGGATTACATTTTCAAATTGGTTGGGGAGGGTGCAAAATTAAGGAAGCTACCAAGATACTAACTGTATATGCATAATGCATACATTTTCAATTTTTTTGTGCTACAAATACAATGGTTGACTAATTCAAGCTACACCCCCCCCCCCCCCCCCCCCCCCCCCCCCCCACACACACACACACCCCATCTCGCCTTAAATTTCTTTAGGTTTGTCTGACAATACCCTTACACAAATGGCTCAGTCTTAAATAACAAGTTGCTCAATTATCTTCCATCTTTGACTAAAAAGAAAGGCCAGGAAAAGGCATTGTATACGTTTACTTTTGGGTAAATGTGTCATCATTGTAATAAAAATGATAGAAATACAGCTAGTTAATCAAGGCATTAAAAGTTCCACGAATACCTGTATGACAGTCTGACTTGTATAGTATTAATACAGTAGACATTTATAATAACACTAGTCACATCTGTTCTGTTATCTTGTCCGACTGAATTTTTTTGCAATTTGTACTTATAAGATTCAATCAAAGGTCAGGCTTAGATACAAAAGTTTGCTGCCTTCCCTTCACCACTCACTTTCCTTTGAACTTACCTCATAATCAAACTTGCTGAGAGGGAGACATTATATCGTCTGTGGATCTGCTACTACTATATTACAGGATAACTACTAAAGGTATGTATTTTCATGTTTATCATTTTTTCCTATTCCCAATTGAATCTTTAATTAAGGTTCATTTTCATCTTTCTATTCATCACTATCAATTCATTTGTAGACAAGCTAAAATTATACACCAAAGAAAATGATTGAACATTTCAATCAAGATCATAAGTGAAATATTTCAAAATATGGTTCTTAGTATTATTTGTTTAATATTTGAAGATATTCAAAGCTACAAGCATGTCAACCTCGTCCTCGACACCACGATGCCGCCGGTTTTCAATCAAGGAGATCAAAGAAGCCACAAATGAGTTTGATAGTAGCAACATCCTTGGCCAAGGGGGAGAAGCTAAGGTATATTTCGCTGAGATCTATATTGGTGGCTCAAATAAAACTCCAGTTGCTATTAAATACTTGAAAGACAACTCTAAAGGGTTCGAAACCGAGATCCAAACCTTATCCAAGGTTCATCACCAAAACCTTGTATCTCTAATTGGCTACTGCGATGAATCCGGTCATAACATCCTTGTTTACGAATACATGGCAAACGGATGCCTCTCCGATTATTTGAAAAAGAATAGTCATACTATTTCTTTGTCATGGATGCAACGACTCAACATCTGCCTTGGTGCTGCACGGGGGTTGCAACACCTTCATACTCAGACCGATGAATTTCCCAAAGGAATAATTCATCGAGACGTGAAGCCGGGTAATATCCTACTAGGTGAGAATTGGGTTGGTAAGGTTTCTGACTTTGGGATGTTCAAGTTGTCAAATGTTGGCCAAGAAAGATCATTGATGACCACTAATCTTAAAGGCACGAGCGGGTATTATGCACCTGAGTATATCAGGCATGGTCGTGTCACAAGGAAAATAGATGTTTATGCATTTGGCGTTGTGTTATTCCAAGTGTTATGCCAGAAAATGCCTTGGGATCGGGAGGACGAGAGCTACTACTTTGATGAAAATGAGGATTTAGGGCTTTGGGCACTGGAAAATGTTGATGCTCAAATCAAAGGAGAGATATCGGGAGGTTGCTTAAACGCCTTCATTGATATTATAAGGAGAAGCTTGCAAGCGAATCCAGGCGAACGACCTACTATGGATGGTGTGGTGCTGGATCTACAGAAGGCGCTAGCAAACCAACTTGAGGGCTCTCCCAGGTAAGTGATCACTGAAATTGCTACGTAATTTTTAAACTTGTTAAAATATATTTATATTAATACACCATTGAAAATACTACAGGGAATTTGAAGGAATGGCTTCAGAAGTTAAGGTTTATACATTTGAGGAAGTGTCGAAGCACAACGAGAGAGATGATTGCTGGATAATTATAAGTGGAAAGGTTTACGATGTAACCCCATTTATGGATGATCATCCCGGAGGAGGTCAAGTATTGTTGACGTCAAATAAAGATGCAACTCAAATGTTTGAAGATATCGGGCACTCCGATAATGCTAAAGAGATGATGGGAAGATACTACTTGGGGCGAACTTAAGTCTCTTACATTTGTGGAGTATAAAAGAATGAAGTATGGTCAAGTCCGGTAGGTTGTAACCAATCCTTGTAATAGCTTAAGGCGTTCATTAATAAATAACTCAATTATTATTTTTTTTTAAAAAGAGGCCTCACTTACTCTTTCTCTTACCTCCTTGTATGTGAATTTCTAAAGATGCATATATATGTGCCGAGTTGAAATAAGAGCGCGAAAGAAGACACTGATTAGTACGACTAAGGAAAAAAAAAAAAAGAGCACAAAGCTGAAAACTAAGACCAAAGCAACTATATTTTCAACCTGATATAGGAAATAATGTAAAGATAAAACTAGATGGAGTATTTACCAACAAAATGTAATCCCATACTCCTCAAGGTTGCAGAATGTGGAGAAAAAAATATGATTCGAGAGCGCAATAATTTTTTTAACCTACAAGTAACAAAATATTATGACAATGAGAAAGAGAGGAAGCCTGGAGTAGAAAACAGAGCTTAAGCAGGCAATATCCATAAAAGTAGTTTGAAGTCCAAAATAATCAAGTGCTACACCGATAGATAAACCTTCAAACATGTAAAATTAAAATTTATTACTCCCTCCGTCCCAAAATGCAAGTCTTATTTTACTCATGATCAGCACTAGATTTAAACATTCATTTTTGAGACAGTGGTAGTATGGCAGTAGTGTACCAAAAAACGTTCTCCTCTTCCATGTTAAATCTCTGTCAAAGTAGTTTATATTTTCATTAGGATAATTAAAAGTAACGTAAATTATTGTTCAAAGTTCGTTCATGCTAACAATGATAAAGGAGAGATTAACTTAGCGGGATTGATAAAGTATTACAGTAAAATAGTACTCCCTCCGTCCCGGAGTAAAATTCCTACCCCTCATTTGCACGCTTATTAATAAATATTGGAAGTGATGTAAATGTTGTGAGTGTCAAAAATAATTGCAAGAGATGATGCATAAGAAGCAATATAAGTGCATTTAACAAATTCTGAAGTTTATAGAACATTTTCCGCTTACAGATAATTGAAGATAACATTCCAGCGTTAAAACTTTAACACCTTGTTTCACAAAGTTTCAGAACTTGTTGCTACTTACAGCTCGTTTACATGGCTAAGATTGTAGGTTAGTTTGGAGGTAGGATCCATTTGATCACATAGAGCGATATATGTCGAATTTTGAGTGAGGATCTTATCCGTTAAGCAAGGATTTTGATTCTCAATCATTACTCTCCCATCCCTCTTTAATTTACAAAAATGAGTTTTGACACAAAAATTATGAAAATGATTGAAAACGTGATGTTGTGTTGTGAGTGTAGATAGTTGGATAGGAGAGAGAAAGTGGGGTAGAAAATAGTAAGTGGGTAATAATTGTGAGTATGACAAGTGGGTCCCATGTTTAAAATATATTTTAAAATTTTCATTTTAGAATTTTTTTAGATTAAAGTGGGACAACCAAAATGACAATTTTTGTAAATTAAAGAATGATAGAGGCAGTATCTAGGTTGAATGAAATAATTAAACCACGTATCCTATCTCTAAATTACCCTACATAGTACACCTTCCGTCCCGTCTCAAAATGATTTTCTCATTTGCCATTTCTCATTGTCCGAAAAAGTTCTTCACATTTCTACATTTTAGGCTTAAACAAAGCATGGCTAGTGAAGCAAGTGTTCATCTCCTTAAAAAGTTTGAATAGTCAAACGCAAAGATCATTTTGGAACGGAGAGAGTATTAAGCATCAAGCATGAAATGCTTGCTGCAATCAAACGCAAATATCATTTTGGAATTGATTGGGAAGGGTGGAAAATTAAGGAAGCTACCACGATAATAATGCACACATTTTCAAATTTTGTGCTACAATTACAATAATTGACAATGCTCTTAAACAAATGGTTCGTTCAGTATTAAATAACAAGTTGCTGGATCACCTGCCATCTTTGACTAAAAAGAAAGGACAGGAAAAGGCATTGTATACGTTTACTTTTGGGTAAATGTGTCATCATTGTAAGACCATTTGCAATGGTTCAACACCCAAAATTCATCCAACACCTACTTTATCACTCTATCTCATCTTCTCTATCCATCCACCTAAACATTCACTCCACCTCATTTTCTCTTTCCATTTCATAAAATAAAATAGGTTTTTTTTTGTGTCCAAATCTAATGAAATTTATATCTACTTATAGAGAAAAACAAATGCTAAATTTTGGTGTTATTATTATTATTTTTTTACTTTAAAAAAAGAAAGATAATTGAGATATAAAAATTGGGTGAGTTATTTTTTTTAGTGTGGCCCACCTCTTCCCTCCAACACTTGTTGATTAGCATCAACACCTTCCTCCCTCCAACACCCCCTTACAATGGTCTCAATATGTTGACCCCCATCCAATAGGCAATTAAATAAACCATTGCAAATGGCCTAATGAAAATGATAGAAATACAGCTAGTTAATCAAGGCATTAAAAGTTCCACGAATACCTGTACGTCAGTCCGACTTGTATAGTATTAATACACTAGACATTTATAATAACACGAGTCACATCTGTTCAGACTGTATCTGACTGCATCTTTATGCAATTTGTACTTATTATAAGATTCAATCAAAGGTCAGGCTTAGATACTTTTCTGCTATTTGTACTTATGCAATTTGTACTTATTATAAGATTCAATCAAAGGTCAAGCTTAGATACTTTTCTGCAATTTGTACTTATTATAAGATTCAATCAGGCTTAGATACAAAAGTTTGCTCCCTTCCCTTCCCTTCCCTTCACCACTCACTTTCCTTTGAACTTACCTCATAATCAAACTTGCTGAGAGGGAGACATTATATCGCCTGTGGATCTGCTGCTACTATATTACAGGACTAACTACTATAGGTATGTATTTTCTTGTTTTTCGTTTTTCCCCATTCCCAGTTTTATATTTAATCTTTTTATTCATCACTATCAATTCAATTGTAGACAAACTAAAAGTATACACCAAAGAAAATGATTGAACATTTTAATCTAGATCATAAGTGAAATATTTCAAAATATGGTTCTTAGTATTATCATGTTTAATATTTGAAGCTATTCAAAGCTACAAGCATGTCAACCTCGTCCTCGACACCACGATGCCGCCAGTTTTCAATCAAGGAGATCAAAAAAGCAACAAATGGGTTTGATAGTAGCAAGATCCTTGGCCAAGGGGGGGAAGCAAAGGTGTATTTCGCTGAGATCTATATTTGTGGCTCTAATAAAACTCCTGTTGCTGTTAAATACTTGAAAGACAACTCTAAAGGGTTTGAACCCGAAATCCGAACCTTATCCAAGATTCATCACCCAAACCTTGTTTCTCTAATTGGCTACTGCGATGAATCTGGTCATAATATCCTTGTTTACGAATACATGGCATACGGATGCCTCTCTGATTATTTGAAAAAGAATAGTCATACTATTTCTTTGTCATGGTTGCAACGACTCAACATCTGCCTTGGTGCTGCACGCGGGTTGCAACACCTTCATTGTCAGACCGATGAATTTCCCAAAGGAATAATTCATCGTGACGTGAAGCCGGGCAACATCCTACTAGGTGAGAATTGGGTTGGTAAGGTGTCTGACTTTGGGATGTTCAAGTTTTCAAATGTTGGCCAAGACCACTAATCTTAAAGGCACGGGTGGGTATTATGCACCCGAGTATGTCAAGTATGGTCGTGTAACTAGGAAAATAGATGTTTATGCCTTTGGTGTTGTGTTATTCCAAGTGTTGTGCCGGAAAATGCCTTGGGATCAGGAGGATGAGAGCTACTACTTTGATGAAAATGAGGATTTAGGGTTTTGGGCACTGGAAAATGTTGATGCTCAAATCAAAGGAGAGATATCGGGAGGTTGCTTAAACGCCTTTACTGATATTATAAGGAGAAGCTTGCAAGTGAATCCAGGCGAACGACCTACTATGGATGGTGTGGTGCTGGATCTACAGAAGGCGCTAGCAAACCAACTTGAGGGCAGCTCTCCCATGTAAGTGATCACTGAAATTGCTACGTAATTTTTAAACTTACTAAAATATATTTATATTAATACACCATTGAAAATACTACAGGGAATTCAAAGGAATGGCTTCAGAAGTTAAGGTAATTTTATTTTTTGTTTGTTCCGAGTTGATATTTTAGTAGGTTTACATTCATGGTTGATAGCATTATAAATCCTACTTTTATTTTATTTTATTTTTTTATATTTGCAGCCCAATATGCTTGTGGTTGATTTTGAGAAAGACGTCATTGCCTACGCCTTAGTAGAAGTCATTGAAGCATCCGACATGAAACCAGCAATTTTAAATGGTCCGTCTGCATTAGAATTATTAACACAAGGAAGTTTGGTTAAATCTTACTGCATCAATAATAAGTGAGAGTATCTTTTCAGGTTTGGCTGATCCATATGTAAAAGCGCAACTTGGAGTTTATAGATTCAGGACTAGGACCCAAAAGAAGACTCTTAATGCAAAATGGATGGAGGAATTCAAGATCCCTATCTGTACATGGGAGTCGCCTAATGTGCTTAACATCCAAGTTCTTGACAAGAACTATTTTATCGATGACACTCTAGGGTGGGTTTCTATTACCTCATGAAATGCTTAATGGGAGGATTTTGTTACTCCCTCCGTCCGTCCGATAATAAATGTCGCACTTTCCTTTTTGGTCCGTCCCAAAATAAATGCTGCGTTTCTAAATAAGGAAACACTCTCAGTGCATTTTACCCTTGTACAAGTAATGTACAAGCACATGTTTGGTCTGTGTGTTGTTTCTCTCAAACATGCAAAGATTTTATTTTATCTGTCTTGCTATTGTTTCAGGGATTGCACGATAAACATCAATAACCTTCAGGATGGCCAGAGACACGACTTGTGGTTGCCTCTCCAGAACATTAAAATGGGCAGATTGCATATAGCTATAACGGTTCTTTAAAGAGACGGAAAGGTATAATTCTCTTCAAATATTTCACTGTAATGATATAACATCTTGTACGTTTTACTGAAATAGTAGGGTTTTTTACAGGTGGTAGAACAAACGTTTTATGGGGAAACAGTAGACAATGAATATAAGAGAAATTCCTTTGCAAACGATTCAACCAAGAAAGGTGAACCCTCAGAGACTTCTCCGAAAGTGACCGATAAGTTTGAACCTATTGATGTTGAAGGGCAACGAGAGACAGGGATATGGGTTCACCGCCCAGGGCCTGAAGTTATACAAAAATGGGTTCACCGATAAGTTTGAACCGATAAGGTTTACAATGTAAACCTACTAAAATATCATCGGAACAAACAAAAAATAAATATTTGAAGATATCGGGCACTCTGATAATGCTAAAGAGATGATGGGAAGATACTACGTGGGCAAAGTTAAGGCTCTTACACTTGAGGAGTATAAAAGCGTTCATTCAAAAAAAAAAAAGTATAAAAGCGTTCATTAATAAATAAGCACTCTTTCTCTTAAAATGTAATCCCATACTCCTCAAGGTTGCTGAATGTGAAGAAATTAAAATGATTCGAGCACGCGATAATTTTTTTAACCTACAAGTAACAAAATATTATGACAATGAGAAAGAGAGGAAGCTTAGAGTAGAATACAGAGTTTAAGCAGGCAATATCCATAAAAGTAGTTTGAAAACCTAAATAATCAAGTGCTACACCGATAGATCTTCAAGCATGAAAAATTAAAATTTATTACTCCCTCCGTCCCAAAATGTAAGTCTTATTTTATTCATGATCAAGAGTAGAATTAAACATTCATTTTTGGGACAGTGGTAGTATGATAGTAGTGTACGAAAGAACTGTTCTCCTCTTCCAAGTTAAATCTCTGTCAAAGTAGTTTATATTTTCATTAGGATCATTAAAAGTAACGTAAATTATTGTTCAAAGTTCATTCAAGCTAACAATGAAAAAGGAGGGACTAACTTTCCGGGATTGATGAAGTATTACAGTAAAATAGTAAATGGTAATAGACAATACACATTACTTGTATCTTTATAATGTACAACTAACTTATTGTCACAAATACAGAAAATGGCAGTTCCCCCAGAATTTATTTCAATCTTAGTTAACATGAAATAAGCTGCTTAAAATAAGCTCAATCACTTTTCAGATCAAGCTTTCAAAACAGAAAATGACTTGTATAGTACTAATAATAGAGTAGATATTCATAATAACACGAGTCACATCTATTCAGACTGTTATGTTGTCCGACTGCATCTCCCTACCATTCGTACTTAATACTTGTAACCGATGGATTTCAAGATTCAATCAAAGGTATGGCTTAGATACAAAAGTTTGCTGCCTTCCCTTCACCACTCGCTGTCCTTTGAAATTACCTCATGATCAAAATTGCTGAGAGGGAGACATTATATCGCCTGTGGATCTGCTACTACTATATTACAGGACTAACTACTATAGGTATGTATTTTCATGTTTATCGTTTTTTCCTCTTCCCAATTTAATCTTTAATGTTCTTATTCATCTCTTTATTCATCACTATCAGTTCATTTGTAGACAAGCTAAAATTATACACCAACGTAAATGATTGAATATTTCAAAATATGGTTCTTAGTATTGTTTGTTTTACTGTTTGAAGATAATCATAAGCAAGTCAACCCCATCCTCGACAAGAATGTGCAGCCATTTTTCAATCAAGGAGATCAAAGAAGCCACAAATCAATTTGATTGTAGCAAGATCCTTGGCCTTGGGGGGAGAAGCTAAGGTGTATTTCCCTGAGATCTATATTGGTGGCTCTAATAAAACTCCGGTTACTGTTTAACACTTGAAAGACAACTCTAAATGGTTCGAAACCGAGATCCAAACCTTATCCAAGATTCAATACCCAAACCTTGTTTCTCTAATTTAGGCCTGGCAATTGTGGCCGGTTACCCGCTAACCCGCCCAACCCAACCCGCTAACTACCCGACCCAACCCGTTTAAGTTAGTGGGTTAAAGCGGGTCACTCATTTCAACCCGCGAAGCTTAACGGGTCGACCCGACTCAACCCGCCCGTTTCAACCCGCGAGAACAACTAGCTTGGGTCGACATCGTAAGGTTAAAAAAAATAAATAAATAAAAATAAAAAAGGGCCGACCCGCCACAACCCGTCACCCGACCCGTTTGACCCGTAAATCTAAACGGGTTGCGGCGGGTAGACCCGTCTTAACCCGCCAAACAGCTAGAACCTAACCCGACCCGCCCAATTGCCAGGCTTACTCTAATTGTCTACTGCAATTAATCCAGTCATTATATCCTTGTTTACGACTACATGGCAAACGGATGCCTCTCCGATTATTTAAAAAAGAAAAGTCATACTCCTATTTCTTTGTCTTGGATGAAACGACTTAACATATGCCTTGGTGCTGCAAGCGGGTTACAACATATTCATACTGTGACCGACGAATTTCCCAAAGGAATAATTCATCGTGATGTGAAACCGGGGAATATTCTACTCGGTGAGATTTGGGTTGGCAAGGTTTCTGACTTTGGGAATATTCTACTTGGTGAGAATTGGGTTGGTAAGTTTTCTGACTTTGGGATGTTTAAGTTGTCAAATGCTGGTCAAGAAAAGTCATCGATGACCACTAATCTTAAAGGCACGAGCGGGTATTATGCACCTGAATATATCAAGTATGGTCATGTAACAAGGAAAATAAATGTTTATGCTTTTAGTGTGGTATTGTTCCAAATGTTATGTCGGAAAATGCCTTGGGGTCGGGACTCGGGAGGATGAGAGCTACTAAGCGGATGAAAATGAGGATTTAGAGTTTTGGGCACGGGAAAATGTGGATGCTCAAATCAAAGGCGTTCATTAATAAATAACTCAATTATTTTTTTTTTAAAAAAGAGGCCTCACTTACTCTTTCTCTTACGTCCTTGTATGTGAATTTCTAAAGATGCATATATATGTGCCGAGTTGAAATAAGAGCGCGAAAGAAGACACTAATTAGTACGACTAAGGGAAGAAAAAAAAAGAGAGCACAAAGCTGAAAACTAAGACCAAAGCAACTATATTTTCAACCTGATATAGGAAATAATGTAAAGATAAAACTAGATGGAGTATTTACCAACAAAATGTAATCCCATACTCCTCGAGGTTGCAGAATGTGGAGAAAAAAAATGATTCGAGCGCGCAATATTTTTTTTAACCTACAAGTAACAAAATATTATGACAATGAGAAAGAGAGGAAGCCTGGAGTAGAAAACAGAGCTTAAGCAGGCAAAAGTAGTTTGAAGTCCAAAATAATCAAGTGCTACACCGATAGATAAACCTTCAAGCATGTAAAATTAAAATTTATTACTCCCTCCGTCCCAAAATGTAAGTCTTATTTTACTCATGATCAGCAGTAGATTTAAACATTCATTTTTGAGACAGTGGTAGTATGGCAGTAGTGTACCAAAGAACGTTCTCCTCTTCCATGTTAAATCTCTGTCAAAGTAGTTTATATTTTCATTAGGATAATTAAAAGTAACGTATATTATTGTTCAAAGTTCGTTCATGCTAATAATGAAAAAGGAGAGATTAACTTAGCGGGATTGATGAAGTATTACAGTAAAATAGTAAATGATAATAGACAATACACATTAGTTGTATCTTTATAATGTACAACTAACTTATTGTCACAAATACAGAAAATAGCAGTTCCCCCAGAATTTATTTCAATCTTAGTTAACATGAAATAAGCTGCTTAAAATAAGCTCAATTACTTTTCAGATCAAGCTTTTATAACAGAATATGCAGTATCATTTGAATTTAAATAGACAGCCTACCAGGGAAATAATTCTTCTGATAAAGTTTCCAAACTGACTTATTTTTAGTTAGATTCAAAAAAAAAAAAAAGGCAATATGCAAAAGCCATTAGGCAAATGTGTCAAAAATAATTGCAAGAGATGATGCATAAGAAGCAATATAAGTGCATTTAACAAATTCTGAAGTTTATAGAACATTTTCCGCTTACAGATAATTGAAGATAACATTCCAGCGTTAAAACTTTAACACCTTGTTTCACAAAGTTTCAGAACTTGTTGTTACTTACAGCTCGTTTACATGGCTAAGATTGTAGGTTAGTTTGGAGGTAAGATCCATTTGATCACATAGAGCGATATATGTCG
Organism: Campanula takesimana; assembly: GCA_026119855.1. Lineage (NCBI taxonomy): Eukaryota > Viridiplantae > Streptophyta > Magnoliopsida > Asterales > Campanulaceae > Campanula > Campanula takesimana. The sequence goes on from JAOWBW010002096.1 coordinate 175,706, forward strand.
AATGTTGAGTGAGGATCTTATCCGTTAAGCAAGGATTTTGATTCTCAATCATTACTCTCCACATCCCTCTTTAATTTAAAAAAATGAGTTTTGACACAAAAATTAAGAAAATGATTGAAAACGTGATGTTGTGTTGTGAGTGTGGATAGTTGGATAGGAGAGAGAAATTGGGGTAAGAAATAGTAATTGGGTAATAGTTGTGAGTATGACAATTGGGTCCCATGTTTAAAAAATATTTTAAAATTTTCATTTTTGAATTTTCTAGATTAAAGTGGGACAACCAAAATGACAATTTTTTGTAAATTAAAGAATGATGGAGGGAGTATTTAGGTTGAATGAAATAATTAAACCATGCATCCTATCTCTAAATTACACTACATTGTATTAAGCATCAAGCATGAAGTGTTTGCTGCAATCAAACGCAACCTTATTACAAAATGCGGGCGAGTAATTGTAGCCAATGGTTTGGAATTGATTGGGGAGGGTGGAAAATTAAGGAAGCTACCACGTACTTACTGTATACTCCTACATAATAATGCACACATTTTCAAATTTTGTGCTACAATTACAATAATTGACCAATTCAAGCTAGGTAGATTTACATTATAATCCCCCATCTCGCCTTAATTTTCTCTAGCTTTGTCTGACAATGCTCTTAAACAAATGGGTCAGTATTAAATAACAAGTTGCTGGATCACCTACCATCTTTGACTAAAAAGAAAGGCAAGGTAACGGGTAGTCTTTTGCATCTAGGAAAAGGCATTGTATACTCCCTCCGTCCCAAAACACCTTGCACGTATTTTCTTTTTGGATGTCCCATTGGTAAGTCTCCTTTCCTAAAATGTTCAAAATATATTGTTTTTCTATTCTCTCTACCCCACTTGTCATACTCACACACCTACTTTTGGGACCCACTTGTAAATCTCACTTAACTTATCACACTCACAACCTCTTTTCCACTCACAATACTTTTGAATATATATACTCATTCCTTAATTCCAGTGCATCCTCAAAAGTGTGCAAGGTGTTTTGGGTCGGAGAGAGTACGTTTACTTTTGGGCAAATATGTCATCACTGTAATAAAAAATAATAGAAATACAGCTAGTAATCAAGGCATTAAAAGCTCCACGGATACCTATCAGTAATACATCTATTCATTATGTTATGTTGTCCGAATGCATCTACTAGGGATGGCCAAAACCGGTTTCGGGCCCGGTTCCGGTTCGGCAAAAGGGTGACCCTGAATCGGCCCGTGCTTACCCCGGTTGCGGTTCCGGTTTGGCACAATCCGGTTCCGGTTTGGTCCGGTTCCGGTACGGTTCCGGTCCCCCCCTTTAAAATTATTGAAAAACAAGGGATTTTCGGTCCGGTTCCGGTCCGGTTCGCCATTTATGTGACCCTGAACCGGCCCGGATGCCTTGCGGTTCCGGTTCGTCCGGTTCCGGTTTACTCCCCGGTTTGCTCCGGTTCCGGGCTTTTCCGGTCCGGTTTTACGGTTCCGGTCCGGTTTGGCCATCCCTAGCATCTACTCCCTCCGTCTCAAAATAGATGTCGTTTTAGGAGTTAAATTTTGTCTCAAAATACTTATCGTTTCACTATTTTCAAAGCTTTTTTATTGCTCTATACCAATTATACCCTTAATAATAATAGTGAACTGTCTCTTATCTAACCATGTATTTACCTAGGTAGTTGAATTACTTTAGGGGTATTTGAGACTTTTTTACATGCATTAATGACATTTCTTAATATGTGTGAAACACTGAAAACTACATCTATTTTGAGAAGGTGGAAGTATCTGCCATTCCTACTTATACATACCCGTAACCGATGGATTTGAAGATTCAATCAAAGGTCAGGCTTAGATAAAAAAAAAGTTTCCTTCTCTTCCCTTCCCTTCCCTTCACCACTCACTTTCCTTTAAAATTACCTCATAATCAAAATTGCTGAGAGGGAGACATTATATCGCATGTGGATCTGCTGCTACTATATTACAGGACTAACTACTAAATGTATGTATTTTCATGTTTATCGTTTTTTCCTCTTCCCAATTTAATCTTTAATGTTCTTTTTCAACTATTTATTCATCACTATCAATTCATTTGCAGACAAGCTAAAATTATACACCAAAGTAAATAATTGAACATTTCAAATATGGTTCCTTAGTATTGTTTCTTTTGCTGTTTGAAGATATTCAAAGCAGCAAGTCAACCCCGTCGACAAGAATGTGCAGCCATTTTTCAATCAGGGAGATCAAAGAAGCCAATCAATTTGATTGTAGCAAGATCCTTGGCCAAGGGGGAGAAGCTAAGGCGTATTTTGCTGAGATCTATATTGGTGGGTCTAATAAAACTCCGGTTACTGTTAAACACTTGAAAGCCAACTCTAAAGGGTTCGAAACCGAGATCCAAACCTTATCCAAGATTCAATACCCAAACCTTGTTTCTCTAATTGTCTACTGCAATGAATCCAGTCATTATATCCTTGTTTACGACTACATGGCAAACGGATGCCTCTCCGATTATTTAAAAAAGAAAAGTCTTACTGTTTTTTTGTCTTGGACGCAACGACTCAACATATGCCTTGGTGCTGCAAGCGGGTTACAACATATTCATACTGTGACCGACGAATTTCCCAAAGGAATAATTCATCGTGATGTGAAACCGGGGAATATTCTACTCGGTGAAAATTGGGTTGGCAAGCTTTCTGACTTTGGGAATATTCTACTTGGTGAGAATTGGGTTGGTAAGGTTTCTGACTTTGGGATGTTTAAGTTGTCAAATGCTGGTCAAGAAAAGTCATTGATGACCACTAATCTTAAAGGCACGGGCGGGTATTATGCACCTGAATATATCAAGTATGGCCGTGTAACAAGGAAAATAGATGTTTATGCTTTTGGTGTGGTATTATTCCAAGTGTTATGTCAGAAAATGCCCTGGGGTCGGGAGGATGAGAGCTACTAAGCAGATGAAAATGAGGATTTAGGGTTTTGGGCACGTGAAAATGTTGATGCTCAAATTGAAGGGGAGATAGTGGGAGATTGCTTAAAGGTATTTACTGATATTATAGGGAGAAGCTTGCAAGCGTATCCAGGGGACGGCCTACCATGGATGGTGTGGTGCTGTATCTACATTAGAAGAGTATAAAAGAATGAAGTATGGTCAAATCATGTAGGTTGTAACCCGTCCTTGTAATAGCTTAAGTCGTTCATTAATAAATAAACCAATTTTTATTTTTTTATTTTTAAGAAAAAGAGGCTTCACGTACCCCTTTCTCTTACCTACTTGTATGTGCATTTCTAACGATACATATATAAGTGTCAAGTTGAAAGAAGAGCGCGAAATAAGACACTCATTAGTACGACTATGAAAAAAAAAGGAGCGCAAAGCTGAAAACTAACACCAATCCAACTATAATTTCAACCTGAAATAGGAAAAAATGTACAGAGAAAAAGGGATGGAGTGTTTACCAACAAAATGTAATCCCATACTCCTCAAGGTTGCTGAACGTGAAGAAAAAAATTGATTCTAGCGTGCAATAAATTTTAACCTACAAGTAACAAAATATTATGTTTATGAGAAAGAGAGGAAGCTTCAAGTAGAATACATTATTTGTACCTTTGAAAATGTACAACTAATTGTCACAAATACAGAAATTAGCAGTTCCCCCTGAATTTATTTCAACTTTATTTAACTTGAAATAAGCTGCTTAAAATAAGCTCAATCACTTTTCAGATCAAGCTTTAAAAACAGAATATGCAGTATCATTTGAATCTAAATAGGCAGCCTTCCAGGGAAATAATGCTTCTGATAAAGTTTCCAAACTGACTTATTTTAGTGAGATTCCAAGAAAAATGGCAATATGAGAAGCCATTAGGCAAATAAGTCAAAAATAATTGCACGAGATGTTGCGTAAGAAGCAATTTTAGCGTATTTAACAAATGCTGAAGTTTATAGAACATCTTCAGGTTCAGATAAATGAAGATGACATTCTAACATAAAAAGCTTTAACACATTGTTTCAAAAAGTTTCAGTAACTTTTTGGAGTTAAGCACCTATTTAGTCCCTAACCTATTAAGTTTTTTACCTTTTCGTCCTTGAAGTATCTATTTGCAGGATGAAGTGGTCCTTCTGTCTTATGTCCGTCTGGTCAAACGTTAAATTGATTGTACGTGGAGGCAGGACCGGTCCTGTGAAATTTGGGGCCCAAGGCAACCTATTTAGTCGGTGCCCTTCAATTCGTTCACGGGCATCTGTGCAGTGACATTCTCGAATTTTTACTTTTCTCTCCGTCTTTCACCTCCTGTCATTTTTTCTATTAGAGGTGTCTATTAAGACGTTTCTAAGGTTTAAACAACCACCCCTAAATTGAACAGTAGCAATAAAATTTGGAGAATTTTATTAATAAAATATTGAGTTTTAGGTTTAGATAATTGCAAAAAATACAAGAAATCTATATATATATATATATATATTAAAGTTGGTGAGGAGGGCTATGGCTTTGACACATAAACAAACTTATGTTAAAGCTTCATTTGTGTGAAGCCACATCATCACTATACTAAATGTGTGTGACTTTTGATATTCTCATTATTAGCTAATACTATTAGCTCGTAATAATAGTTATGATATGAGTTAACTATTACTATTAATAGTAATAGTTAACTATAATAGTTACTATACAAGTTAACTATTACTATTAATAGCATTAGTTAACTATAATAGTTACTATACAAGTTAACAAGTTAACTATTACTATTAATAGTATTAGTTAACTATAATAGTTACTATACAAGTTAACTATTACTATTAATAGTATTACTTAACTATAATAGTTACAATATTAGTTAACTATTACTATTCATAGTATTACTTAACTATAATAGTTACTATAGTAGTTAACTATTACTATTAATAGTATTAGTCAACTATAATATATAACTATTACTATTAATAGTATAATTAACAATAATAGTTACTATACAAGTTAACTATAATGGTTACTTTATAAATTATTTATTACTATAAATAGTATTAGTTAATCATAACAATTATAATATATGTTAATTTTTACTATTAACAGTATTAGTTAATCATAGTAGTTACTATATAGGTTAACATTATTATTAATAGTATTAGTTAATTATAATAGTTACTATAAATATTAATAAGTATTATTAATAGTATTAGTTATTGATATTATTATATAGATTAATTTTTACTATTAATGGTTTTAGTTAAGATGATGTTTACTATTTAGTTAACTATAATTAAAAAATAATTTTTATATACAATATATTTATATTATAAAAAACTGTTATGCTACTTTATTAAATAAAAATATAAAAATAGTAAATGTAAAAAAAAAAATAGCAAATTAGTTACCCGTGCATAGCACGGGGTATACAATAAATTTTAGTAGTAATTGAAATAATTTAAGGAAATCTTAGGACAATTTTAGTAAAACTTGCTAATTCATCTTGACAAGCCCAAAAAGAGCCTGATGTAGGAAGCCCAAACTAGGATGATAGAAGAGAAGCTAAAATCAAAATAAAGAAAAACAGGGAGAAGGATCGAAACCGAGCAGTTACAAGCATGGACTAAAGCTTTAACCGCTAGAGCAATGGCGTTTCTTTGTTGTACTGCAGTTCCGAAGTTTATATAGAAGTTTAGGAATTTGGGGGCCCTATAATGGGCCAAAATTCCGGGGGCCCAAGGCGACCGCCTTAGTCGCTTATACTACTGGGCCGGGCCTGCGTGGAGGTCAAAGGCCAGAGTTAAGCACCTATTTAGTCCCTAACCTATTAACTTTTGAACCTTTTCGTCCTCAACCTATTTTTTTCACCTTTTCGTCCTTGAAGTGTCTATTTGCAGGATGAAGTGGTCCTTCGCCAGATGGAGGTCAAAGGCCACGTACAATCAATTTAACGTTTGACCAGACGGACATAAGACGGAAGGACCACTTCATCCTGCAAATAGATACTTTAAGGACGAAAAGGTGAAGAAAAAAAATAGGTTGGAGGATGAAAAGGTAAAAAACTTAATAGGTTAGGGACTAAATAGGTGCTTAACTCGTAACTTTTTGCTACTTACAGCTTGTTTACATGGCTAAGATTGTTGAAGTCTTATGGCATGGTCCACCTAAGTAAATTCATATCGATCGAGCCATCTGAAGTGGACACACAAGGTAATTCAGGAAAATGTAAATTTGACACTGCCTCCGTTCCAAAAAAAAAAAAAAAGGGTCCCCCGTTTCTTTTCAGTTTGTCCAACGAAATTTGTCCTGTTTCTAAGAAAGGTAATGACTGTAGTTACTTTTATGAAGAAAAAACAAGTAAAACATCAACGATAAGAAGTTTGATCAGTCAAATGAGACTATTTTTTTTGGGATTGAGATAATATTACCTTCGAGTAAGTATTAGATAGAGATACCATACTACCAAAGATTATTAAAATTCTTGACATTGCAAACTACGCGTACAATTTCTTGTTGACAGAAGGCAACAGTGTTGTTCATAAGCACTCTAATTTCAACCTGAAACAGGAAATAAGGTATAAATAGAAAGGGACGGTGCAGTTAGTTACCCACAATATGTAATCCATCCCATACTACTCACGATTACTGAATGTGAAGAAAAACAAGGAGAGGAGAGGACCACTTTAATACAGCCGCAATGATAATTCCGACCTACAAAAATAACACAATATTATTATGATGAAAAAAGAGAGAAGAAAAGACTACAATACAGTATAGACAGCAGAGTTTTGAGCAGGCAATCTCTATCAAAGTAGCTTCACGCCCAAAAAATTAAAGTGCTACACCAATAAACCTTCAAGCACGTACATAAACTGAAATTAATAAATATGGTTTGGGGTACCTATAGGCTGTTCTCCTCTTCCATGTTAGACCTGGACGTGTAACCAAATTGATCCTAGAGATGCAGATTAACTGAGAAGTAGATAAGTCATAGTGATTTATGCTACAGTAGCTCCCCTCGAAGAAAGGTCGCAGGCAAGTAAAGGTTTTTTTTTTTTAATTCAATTTGGATATATGTCTTGACCAATGCTAAGATTACCCAAAAAAAAAACCACAAAACTTTGGTTACAAAATGAGTTGGGAGTCACTGATTGGATATGCAGTTAATGAATAGTGGGACCTACAAACACAAGATCCAATGAAACAGCCAAATCATTTTGTAACCAAAATTGTGAGTTTTTATTGTAACTTTAGTATTACAGTATTACTCATAAGTCTTCTTTCTCTAAACACAAGACATTATGCGCCATAATTTCAAAGTGGACGACTCATCAGAAGTTCATCAGATCCATCTATAGACACTTATGTTCTGTAGTCATGATTTCAGCTTCCGTTAAAAAAAATAGTCGTGGTCTCTAGTTGCAGGAAGTAGAGGAAGACAAAAAGAAGTAACAGGTCTGGGAAAACAGTGCTTCCACTGAAAATAATTATGTAAAATGAATGAAAGAAAGAAAATAATTATAATGTGAGTGGCACATGTAGTGGAAAATCCAATAATCAGCATTAGTGATGAAAAATCAAATACCATGATTATTTTTCTAACTAGTGCCTTCCATCCTGCAATGCAAGTAGTCATAGTTATAGGCATTGAACATCATATCTAACAAGCTCAAAACAAAAGAATTTTTCCAGATATTGTAAGGATATCCACACTACTGATTACGGCTGTTAAACGAACCAAGCCGGCTAGAGCTCGACTCGTAAAAGCTCGAGTTCAAGTGGGCTCGAGGTGAACTCGAGCTCGAGCTCGAACGGACTTTTAAAGATCATTCGTTTTGTTATCGATCCGGCTCGTTTGTTCGACGAGCTTTGTTCGAGATCGACTCATTTGAGCTCGAACTTGAGCTCGGCTCGATAAGCTCGTTGACATGTAAAGTTTTTTCGCAATCGGCTCGTATATAGCTTGTTAAGCTATTACTAGTTTTGTTATAAATGCACATATAATACATGTATAATATATGTATGTACATAATAATACACCAACTCGAGCTCCTCTAACTTCAAATGTTTTTTTTTTTTAAAAAAAAGTCCAAACTCGAGTTCAAGCGGCTAGCGAAAAGCTAGCGAACAGCTCGAAACTCGATTCGAGTCGAGCTCGAACGATCAAACTAGGCTCGAGTTCGAAAAAAGCTCGAGCTCGATAATTTATAAACGAGCTTGAGCTCAAAACTCCAAAGCTCGACCGGGCTTGGCTCGTTTACAACCCTACTACTACTGATGTGTGAAACTCATAATGAACAATCTCTAGTTACACATAAATAAATCTCAAACAACTTTAAACATATCAAATAAACAGTAATCAGAGAGCAATTTGACTCAGTTAAACAGGAAAAAGAATGGATTGGACGAGAAAGCAAATAATCTGAAGTAATGTTGAAATTGTCTGTATGTTTATTACTTGTCTCTTAAAGAAGGAAATTTCTTTTCTGCTTCATTACAAACACAGAGATAAATGAGCACCACCAAATGTATCAATCTTTTTACTCATATTTCCAGTTCAATGAAAGAATTTGTGATTTTACAACGAAAATACGGGAACATAATGTATTGAGAGGAGGACACAAACAGGGTGGATATTGATATTACCACTACAAGACCGGCACTGAAATAGACACCACTGAAACATCCCCAACAAAACTCGGCTCCCTATTCGATCCAGAATTCCCTGAAAACCCGTACCCAATACCCGACCCACCAAAATGCAACGGAGCATTCTCACACCGCTGAAAAACCCTAGCAAGTGATGCTGCTTTTCTCCTGGCTCGCTTAGTTCCAGTAAATAGCAAAGTCTGAAGTAAACCTGCTAAAGCAGGTGCCTTTATCACTTTCTCAGTAGCAGCAGTTCCGCCGCTCCGGCACAATTCAAGAAGAGCCGCAACCGCATTCTCTTTCCCTCTAGGGCTGCCACATCGCATCATACCGATCAAACCAACGACTGCGATTTCTTCACTCCCGACAGCTTCAGCCCGACTGGCTGCCTAACTATCAAGGCCAATGCACCTGCAGCTTCTTCTGCTACACCTTCACATCCCAATGCACCCACTATAGCTCTTACTGCACCCGATTCCACCATTCTTGCACAGTTTTCTGTATGTGTAGATAGATTGAATAAAGCTGTCACTGCATCTTTTTTCCCTCTCGCTGTCCCTTCTCTCAATAACCCCGCTAATGCTTCAACAGCTCCGTTTTCATCAGCTATTTTCTTCTTATAGTCATGAACTGAAGAAAGACTAAACAGAGTCGCTGCAGCATTTTCCCTCGCCTCGGTCGTGTGCCCGAATTTAAGTACTTCAACAATTGATCCCAAACACCCTCTTTCTTCCAAAATTCGACTCTTGTTCTTGTCATAAATTGATAAATTCAGTATTGCAGTTACTGAATTCTCCTGTGCAACTGCATTAGATGAGGAGAGTAAATCCTTAAGATAAGGTATTGCTCCCACTTCTGCAATATAAGACCGATTCTCCGTCCAGTTTTTGCTAACAATCGAATTTCTCGAGCAGCTACAGCTTTTCCTTTTTGAGAGCCATCTACTAGTTGTTGAATAAGAAGGCGGCAGTGGCTTTGTTAGCCTCAACTGCACCCTTGCTTGCCTTTGATAAAGCTGAGAACATATCAGAACATGAATCAGAGCTTTCTGGAGGATCATAAGGGACCCCATGAGCAATGCACCATTGCATAATCAAGTTCCTAAGAGCCCGATTAGGCACTAGCCTATTATGAACAAGCATCTGACCAGTCTTGGGGCAAGAACAATGCCCTTCTTCGATCCACCTTGAAATTGGTACTCGATCATATGTCTGCCCTGTTGAAATGATAACCGGGTCTATCATCAAATCCAGCGATATGGGGCAGCAAAAATCTTTTGGGACTGTAATAAATGTCTCTGCAATTTCCTTCGTGATCAAACCTCTCCTTGACTTTTTTCGCCTTCCGATTCCACCAACATTGACTTCATCATCCTCGAATCCAAACAACATGAACCTACAATACCTAGTCATTGCCACAAACCCATTAAGCACAGGGCTGTAGGCTCAACATCACCCTCGTAATTCACAATCTGTTCTTCCAAGAAGTCGATTTCAACCCGACAACTCTTGGCATCCCTAATCCCTAATTTCTCCACGAAAACGAATACAATTCCATGAATTCAGGAACCCTCCCATTCTCGAATTCATTCAGAAATTCAAAGTATTTCAACCTCAAGATCTCATCATGCTTATCAATTAACAATTTAGCCTTTCGCGATTGCTTCTGCAACAGATCAATCTGTTCCCTCACATCATCATTTAAATTCAATTCTTTCAAGGGAAATACATCTAAAAGGGTAGAAATCTCCTGATTCAAATCATGAAAATGACCAGAAATTGAATGGTTCTGAAGCAAAAGCCACAACTTACTCGAATGAGAGCAATAATCAAGCAAAATCTTGGACCGATATAGCAACAAATACATCTCCTTGAAGCATAAAACAGCCGTGGACGGCAATTTCGAACCCGAATCTCGAAGACACTCCAATAACACAACGAACAATTCAATTTTCCTCACCAGTGATTTCGAATTCCGCCGCTGAAACGGCAGAGTTTTCCTATAATAGGAAGAGATTAGCTCGGATGAAACGGCGGCGATGGTGTGCAGTAATCCAACGTCGTTAAGATCAACCGGAGCCAAGAAAGCCTCTAAATACGGCGATCTTCTCCGTCTCAACGATGAAAATATGGCAGCAGTCGCCATTAATTCAATGAAAAATCTCCAAATACCCTCGAATCAATATCAGGTAATTTCGCTGAATATGTATAAACTATGAAGAAAAAAAGAAATAATCTTTACAAATTGATAGAGTGAATCCAAGATTTTGAGAACTTTGGAATCTACTATGAACGAAATAGAATATGAAGAAGAAGAAAGGGGTGGTTGAAAATGGGGATTTTGATGATGAAGTGAATCCGCGTTCTTTTTTGAGAAAACAAGGAGAGAGAAAGACAGAAAACATGTGTGCGTGAGTTAGTGTGTGAGAGAGAAATGGAACATGGAGTAGGAGTACTTATTTATTTACTTTATATCTAGAAAGACAACTCCATGAATTGAAGTTGACTTTATGTAATTTCTTCTTTTACGAGGTGGGTGATTGTGCGTCTAATTTTTGTTTGCACTCGAATTTTTTTTTTTTTTTTTTTTTTTTTTTTGTTGTTGGAGTGGAGTAGGTGTTTGGAAATTAGTTTTTTTTATATATTTAGGAAAAATGTGTTGGAAAAATGTGTAATAATGTGAAGGAAATTTGCGCGCGTTTCCTTGAAAAAATCATTTGTTGATTAAGGTGAACATAATATTTTCTACATACTAGAAATAAGTTGGTGTGTCCAATTTATTTAATGGATGATAGAAAATAGAAGCTCAAATGAAATGGGTAAGTTGGGAAGTGGGTTGGTATCCCACATTGAATGTGAAGGTAAAATGCATATGGGTTCCTTCTTTAAAATGGGTATCCCAAAAGGGATAAGGAGGGAAATAAAGAAAAGGTTAATTGGTGGGTAAAGTCTTTGTGACTTATCCACATTGGTTTGAAACAAAAGTTTGAGCTAGTTTAAATACAATGACCCATTTGTATGGGTTAAGATTGTATGGAGTAGAGGCTCTCTCTCGCGCCCGGGTGCGCAGGGGGGGTGCAAATTTGAGTTGAAATTTGACGATTTGTGCCTCGGTCCGATGGACTCATGTGTGCGCGACCTGCGGACACGAATGTAGCTCCGAAATGGCCTAGCTCGACCAAGTGACCTTTTTGTTAATTTTTTTCTTCCCACCAGACTGTAATTCGAATTTTAATTCTGTGTTAAATGGCAAGGATTGTAACAGCAGAATTAAACTCATTTACTAGCACAATTAAATCCCATTTACTGGCATTCATTTCCAGATTGAGTGAGATCATTTGGGCAGGATAAATTCAAGAGTTCACAAACTGTTTTGAACACAGAAAATTTCCATCAGTTCCTCTCTCTCGTTCGTATCCTGTTCTTTGGCCCTCTTTGCAATTTCGTGGTGACATCGACTAGGCACTATTTTTGCTCGCCGGAGGTTCCAGTGTGCAGATTCTGTCCGGTTAACCCGTTGTATCCTGGGAGGCGAACGTCCAAGAACACCTCAAGCACAACTCGGTGAGGGGGCGAATTTGTCTTAAGGAGAGTGTGGCATTCACACGACTCGGGCAATCCAAGAAGATTTCTGTTTTCCATTTCTGATATTATTGTTTGTTTCTATTTTGTTTTCAAGTTCTGTAAATTTTGTATAACAAAATGAAATGAACATTTTTTCTTTCAAAAAAAAAAAATGTTCAGAAAAAGAAAAAAAAGAGTTTTAAGAATGCGCGGTTACATTTTTGTAAGCAAATAAAAATCATGCGCACGATGACATTTTTGTAAATAAGTAAAAATTCGTGCAGTGCAAATGATATTGTTTAAGAGTGTTAGTTAATGTGTTTAAGAATGTCAGTTTATGTGTTAATGATTGTCATATTGGTATTATAAAGGTATCAGTATTATTGTTTAAAAGTATCAGTTTTAAAAATGTCATTTCCAGTGTAAAGAGTGTAAGTCGGAGTGTAGAGTCGTGTGGGGTGTTATAAGAGTGTCGGTAGTAGTGTTTAGAAGTGTCAGTTGTAATGTGTAAGAATGTCTGTTCATAAGTTATTATGTGTCAGTGCATGTTTTTAATAAGTATGTATGATGATGTTTAAGAGTATCAGTTGCATTATTTAAGAGTACTAGTTGTAGTGTTTAAAGTGCATAATCATGTGTTATTGAGTGTTTATTCATGTGTTTAGAGAGTGTTGGTTCATGTTTTAAAGAAATTCAATTCATGTGTTAAATATTGTCAGTACATGAGTTAAAGAGTGTCAATGGTATTGGTGTTGAGTTAAAAAGTTTTAATTTTTTACAAAAATGTCACAACGCGTTTTAAAAGAGATGTCAGATATTTATAAAAATGCCACAACACGTTTGAAAAAAAATATATATAAAATGTCACCGTGCGTTTTTTTTTTAACAAGTTCCACATATTTAGTAAGCAACGTGACTTTTCAGACATGTCAGAGAGTTTAAATTGTATGCATTTGTGTTAAAAAAAAAAGTGTCTAACTGCATGGCAGGCCAATATGTGAGAACACGTAAACACACAACCATCATCCTCGAGCCTGTGGCCCATTGTGATCTTTGAATTTGGCATACGTATCTGGTATGCTCATGTCTTATAAACACATTAATGTCTTAGAAAGCGTCGATTTTAGCAAAATATACCATTTAAGGAAAAGAGTATAATATGGGCTATTATTTGGCTTATAGTATTTATCCAAAATGAGTAACTCTTAATTCATGATCCACGTTGTCTTAAGAAAATATATATCGCATTAAAACATGAATCATGTAAAAAAGATGTAAAACGTGCATTTAGAGTTCTACAGTCACGATTTTGATTATGAAAGTATCGGTTGATTTTGGAATTAACGTGACTTGCATGATATAATGTTTGCATGTATAATAATGCACAACATCATAATTGAGGATATTCTGATATGGTTGCTCCAAGTCAAGAAGCGATAAAAGCGTCTACTCCAAATATAAATATAGAAAGTTTGAAAATACGCAATTTGGCGTATTCTTGAGCGACACAGACAAATCAAGGATAAAAGAGCTCATATTACAATTATTATAGATGGCTTAATTGATTATGTATGAGATGAATTTTCAGATTGTTAAGTGTTTATGTATTGTGAAAATCTGGGGGAAAATGTGTTTTAAGCTAAGTTAGCGTAAAATGGCGCGTTGGCATTTTTTGTAATAAACAGGATGTTGTTCTTAAGTGCCAATGTTAGTGTTAGAAATTGCCAGCCATTGTACACTGACACTTTTGATAAGTGTCTGTGGCATTGTTGATAAATGTCAGTGTAATGAGTGACAATTTTTAACACTACCACTGACACTTAAGAAAATTGTCGGTTTCATGTTTATAAACGTCAGTTTGAATTACTGTCTTTTTGTAATATTAACACTGGGCATTTACGATGCTTGCCAATATTTACAAAAATGCCACCGCTTGTTTTTAAGAATAAGCGTCGGCGTTTTTGAAACACGTTTTTCCTATCCTTAAGGTAAAACCCGTTTTTCACAAGACCTACTCTTATACATTACATTCGTGCAATTTAATTTTATATTTCAATATTTATGTAACTTAATTTCATATGTATTTTCATTATCTATTTTATGTATTTTAATCATCTATTTTATCGGTATATTGAATGTTGTTATTTTATATGAATTTTATTGTTTTATAGTCAATATATTTATGTATTATTAATTAATTCAATATAATATATATTTAATGAAATGAAATAATAAAAAATATTTAAAAGTATCTATTTTTGATTTAAGATTTGAAGTAAAAGGGTTAAAGATGGTGAGTGGCATTTGTTACAAAATTTACATTATTTTGGACCGTTAATTTGCATCAAATCATTAACAAGAATTTAAAGTATTTATTGGAACAAAATAAATAAGAAATAGTTTTTTTTTTAAGCATAAGAAATACTGTAAGAAATAGTTAGTTGTATGATTGACTTTTTTTTTTTTTTTTTTTTTTTTTTGAGTAAGATCGACTTTTAGGAAGTACTCCCTCCGTCTCAATTTTTAGTTATTAAAAGTGAATATGTGAAAATTAAGGAAAAAAATAAGTGTTGTGAGTATGAACCAGGAAGAAAATGAGATAGTAGTAGCTACTAGTTAGTCATAAGATTGAGTCTTCAAAGTTGAAAGGAAAATGAAATGCAAGTTGAATTGACGCCCAATTTGTTAAACAAAAAAGTTGACTAATCAAACCGAAAATGTCCACAAACTGAATCAAAATAATCCACGAGAAACACGTGTCAGACCTTTCCATGAATACTTTTTAATTGTAACAACGAGTAGTAATTTAGCCGTGCTCCGCACAGTAATAGATTGGGAGCACATAAAAGAATGGGATGACAAAGATTAGTAAATTACTTTTCTTAGATATTTGAGTTCAAAAAGAAAATGAGATACACCTAACAAATGATAAGTTTATCCATGTCTTTGAGAAGTTACTCTTATTTGAATTTCAGTATAAAAAATTGGGGTTGACTTGCAAGCCAATAACGTTGAAGTATGAGGAGAGAGTGAACAATCAAAAAATCTTTTCCATAAAGTTTAATCCGTTTATCAAAAATTAATGAGACCATTCATTTATGTGTAGAGATTAGTTAAATACCATATTTGGTTTATTTTTAGATGAACGTAAACTTTAGTGGTTCATTCGTTGAAGATATTGTTATACATTCGATGCAAATTTCATGATCTTTAACATGTTCTCAACCTTTGAAATTTTATGACCTATAATTGAAACTGAAGTGGTAATTGCTTAAGTCATAATAGTTTGATTCCGTTAATTTAGTGTTATAGATTATCAATATGACTATTGGAAACCTTCAAAATTTAATAATATATTAAAATTAATTATTAATGAATAAATGATTGCTCACAATAAATTTAGTATTAACTTTTGACATTTTAATTTTCTATTCTAGATTATATATATGAGTATTGCATCTATAGAAGATGACTATAAGTAGAATTAGTCTTTTATAGTATTTTAAAATAATAAATCAAAGATAATAGTATCCTATATAGTTACTAATAAAATTAGCTAATACTATTAGCTAAGAATGAGAAAAATAAATAGCCTCTTAGTTGTAGGGGTAATGCTGACATCGAGACCTAAGATTTGGTTAATTAATATTATAAATAATAATAGTTAATATATATAATAAATATTATAATTAACTAATAATATTAATAATAAAAGTTAACTTATATAGTAATTATTATGGTTAATTAATGTTATTCATAGTATTAGTTAACTTATATATATAGTAACAATAATAGTTAACAAATATTATTAATGGTAATAGTTAATTTTTATAGTAACTATCATTGTTAACTAATACTACTAATAGTAATAATTAACTTATATAGTAACTATTATGGTTAACTAATACTATTATAGTAATAGTTAACATAAATAGTAACTATTATGGTTAACTAATACTATTAATTGTAATAGTTAACTTATAATACTATTAATAGTAATAGTTAACCTATATAATAACTAATATCTTTAACTAATATTATTAGCTAATAAGAAGAATATCAAAAGTTAATTAAAGTTTAAAGTGGTGATGACATAGCTTCACCAAAAGCAACCTTTAGCAAAAAAATATCCACGCGGCGAATCCACATCCCTCCGCTTCAGCTTTTAATATATATAGATTTGCACCATTTTTTTTTCATTGTTAAATTACTAATTAGTGAATCTCACGTTTTTAAATTTTATTATTTTTTATTATTTTCTCCCAATAATCATAATCACATACTTAAATTGTGAATTGTGAATCTCATCTTAAATTATTATACTCACATTTTTTTTCCCATACTAATACTTTTAAATACTCCTTTCGTCTTGTTTTAATGGACAAAATTTTCCTTTTTAGGTGTCCCACTAGAATCTGCACATTACTAAAAATGACAAAAAAAAAAAACTATTCCTCCAATCATTATCTCTCCTATGTTACTTTTATACTCACAATACTTACATATTCTCTCTCATACTCATTTTTCATACTCATAACACTTACACTTTTTTTAGTTTGAGTTGGTCTCCTGTAAAACGTGTTTTTCCTAGTGGTTAGGAAAAACGTGTTTTTCAAAATCGTCTGTCACTTATTAACACACTCACTGGACATTCGTAACACAGAAACTGGTCATCCTAAACATTGTTACTGACTATCTATTAGCACTTCTGCTACTCTAAAAAAAAACAGAAAAAACCTTCTGGCTATACTTTCAAAGGTTCTGGCTATCAATCTCATATCCAGAAGCCTTTATATTGATATCCAGAAAGCTTTATATTGATATCCAGAACCCTTCTGGATATCACTTTCAAATGTTCTAGCTATCAATCTCATATACAGAAAGCTTTTTATTAACATCCAGAACCGTTTGAAAAGTTCTGACCATTTACAAAAATGACACTGCACGTTTTTTTAAATCACGTCTGGCTATCACTTTCACAGTTTCTGGATATCAATCTCATATCCAGAAGGCACTATATCGATATCCAGAACCGTTGAGAAGTTCCAACTATTACAAAAATGTCGCCGCGCGTTTTTTAAAAACACGTTTTCCTAAGCGTTTCGTAAAACGTGTTTTACGCAAGATTTTGGATTTTAGTTTTCGTGCTAGAGCAGCTTTGTGCCCATTATTAACCTAAAACGAAAGGAGTATACTTCCTCCGTCTTTTTAGTCTGTTCACTTTTGGTCAACGAGAATAAACTTTGACCAAACATTTAATGTCAATCTAACATCCAATGAAATTCTAAAAATTGTAATTGATAAATAATCATTTAACTTATCAATAATAATTTTTAAAATTTAGGATTGTTAGGTTGACAATAAATATTTGGTCAAAGTTTACTCCCGTTGATTAAAAGTGAACAGACTAAAAAGACAGAGGGAGTATGTTTTCTTTTAATTTTATATTGAAGAAAACTTGCAAATTGGTATGAACCGGAAAAGTAAACAATCAAGGAGTACAGAGTACTTCAAAAGTAGGACTGCGTGGAAATAGTTAACAGAATTTTAGCACAAAGTCAACTGTGTACTTGTGACCAAGGAGGCAATGAGAGGACTTGGAAGCTACAATTAGAGCATGCTAGAGCTCTTTTTTTAAGTATATTTACTTTTTTTCCCTACTTATCACACTCTCACAATTCAATAAATAAAAGGGTTAGTTACAATTTAGGGTCTAAATTCTATTGTTTGTTTTTCAAATAGGGCTTCATATATTTATTTATTTATTGGTAAAATCAGAGCTCAATATGCATATTTTTTTGGGTTAATTAATTGTTTTTTTTACGGAATTCGTTAGATATTTGGTTAACTGCCTATGTATCATGCACGTGATCAACGAATTGGTTACTTTGAAGTTGACTCTTATATAAAGGTGGAGATGTGCCTCACGGGTAACCCGGCCCGTCCGGCCCTTTTTTGACCAAACCCGCAAGCAGACGGGCTTTGGGTCCGTCCGTGAAGAGTGAGCCCGCGGGCTAAACCCGGCCCGGCCCGTTTAAAAAATGCACAGCCCGCCCGCCCTTAAACCCTTGGTTTTTACCCAACGGGTATAACGGGGTTTCCTCTTTCTTTTTTCTTTTTTTTTTAAATTCTGGAAAAATAGAGTAAAATGCAAACAAATATTTAAAAATATTGAAGACCTCACAATCTAATTTATAATTTAGTAAAAAATATAAATGGCCTAGTAATATTGGTATATAATTAAATCAAATTAAAATTGTAAAATAAGTTTACAATTTCAATGAATAAATTATTAAAATATAAACATACTCCATTTAAAAAATTATAATAATTAATTAATAATACAAATGCATAAATAAATTAATGTAGTTACTTTTTATAAATAATATAAACTATTTTTAGAAATTCAAATAAATAAATTAATTAATTTTGAAATTTCAAGGGCTACGGGCGCGGGCCGTTTCACGGGTTTGAGCCCGCGGGCTCAAGCCCGTCCCGTTGGATATATTGAAGGTCCGGCCCACCCGTTAAATGAAAGGGCCAACGGCCGGGTTCGGGAGGCGGGCTCACGGGTTAAGGGTTTGACGGGCGCGGGTTGAGGGGCCGATGGGCCGCCCGCGGGCTTGGGCCCGAAATGCCCATCTCCATATAAAGGGCTTGATGAAAATTTTAAATATTAAAGGGTTGAATATATACTATTTTAATTGAACTTTAAAATAAAATAAAGTAATCATCTTTTAGTTTTTTTTTTCTGAAAATAAAAACTAAATATAATTCAAAAAGAAAAAACTAAATAAAGTTAATAAAATATTTTTTTAGAATTATAAAATTATTGCGCATAAATTTTATGTGTGTTAATGTATACGAACTTGTTTTGGAAACATTAATATTTTAAAACTTACAAGTCATTTATTTTTATGTGCTACATTTTATTGTAACATAATTTGACTTTTATACAGTCTAATTGTACATGCCTTAGACTCGAATTGGTTCTCATAAACATGTGCATGTATGTGGGAGAATTGTACATGCTTTAGACTCTGAACTCGTTCTCATAAACATGCCAACTTCTTAATCGGACCCCTAATTCAAATAAATTATTTTCAGAAAATATACTTATAGATATATAATTGTAGCATGAAATAACAAGTCATATATTTGTAGTTCCAAACATTAAATATATTTTTAAACCAAAGTTGACTATCATTTACTGAAAATCTTGTATAATACTAAGACAAAAACTTGTATGAGAACATCATGACCCGTCTCATAGTAGAGACGGGTGCATTTTTTTTTAATGTTATTTTTTTTTTCTTTCGGTTTGTCAAAAGTAATAGTTACTATAACTAAATGTAACAAACGTGTTACTTATATGTAACAGTTTGTATACATAAAAGTAATACATATATACAGAAAAGTAACAATCTTTTTTTTTATGTTTTCTTCGTTTGCCAAAAGTAATACTTATTACAACTAAAATGTAACGAACGTGTTACTTATATGTAACAGTGTTTATACATAATTGTAACACATATGTATAGAAAAATAATAATTCAACTATTTACACTTTAAAACTAAAAACACTTGTGTTAGTAACATTGTAAAAATAAGAAAGTAACAATTTTTATAAACGAATGTTACATTTTACTTGTATAATAACATTGTAAAACAGTTACGTTTACTTGTATAATAGTATATCTATACGTTTTCAAATAATAAGTTACAATGGGTTCAATTTATCATGATACATGTAAAAGTATTACATTATCTATAGAAATCTGTTACAATTTCATCTACTAAAGTGTTACATTTACTTGTACAAATAATTACATTTATGTATATAAGTTGTTATTTTTCAAATGTTACTTTTTAAAAAAAAATAAAATCAAAATACTCAAAAATAAAAAATATTCAGGAAAAACACTATTACATTTGAGTATAACGATAATTACATTTAGTTATTGTTAGTGTTACACGTATTTATAGTTAGTATTACAGTTGAAAGATGAGTAAAATGAACTATTTTTTTTTTTTTTTTGTAAAACTGGTGTTACGTTTACTTATAAACAATGTTACTTTATAAGTAACACAGTTGTTACATTTTTTTCCCCGACAATTTACCTACTTATTTCATTAAGAAAGTCGGCTCAGAGCCGATAAAGCGTTGATACATATTTCTAGCATAATTAGCATTTAAATGCGCAAAATTAACAACTATCCTATCTGCTTTAATAATATTAAACCTATTACAATGATTCTATAAAGGGAAATGTCTGAAATGATAGCTTCAAGATTGAAATCCCGGTTGGTTGGATGTTTGATGTAGTCTCGGGCTTGTTTCGAATCAGTAAGGACGATGATGTCAGTGTGGTTGTTGAAGACTGCCCATTCTAGACCTTTCCATGTGGCAGATTTAGTTGTAATAACTATTACTTTTGGCAACGAAAAAAATCGTTAAAAATTTTTTAATAAAAAAAAAAAAAAACGAAGAAGAAAAAAAAAATCTCGTTTTTTTTTTTTTTTTTTTTTTTGCCAATGGGTCGCTGCCACATGGCAGATTTTGAGTGAAACATGGGTTGGGATCCTACGCTTCGCGGAGAATGTTGTACACGGATCATGGGTTGACCCGTTTCTTCTATGAGACGGATCTAGGTGTTCTCACAAGAGACCACCTCTAATACTAATATAATTTACTCACTCCGTCCCATTTGAAGCTTCACAATTTTGGTGATGTCACGCAAATTAAGGAAAGTGATGAGTGTAAGAAGGGTTGTGAGAGGGAAGAAGTTAGTGAGTATAACTAGTGGGGCCTACAATTTAAATACTTGAGAGGGGAAAGTTAGTGGGTATGATAAGTGGGCCCCATAATTTAAGTATGTGAGAGGAAGAAGTGAGTGGGTATGACAAATGGGTCCTATATTTTCTTTTTACCATTTTAGGAAAAAATGAAGCTTTTAACGGGACACCCATTTGGGTAAAAAGTGGAGCTTCAAATGGGACGAAAATTTTGAGAAATGAATTTGTGAAACAAGAAACATATTTGTGGGACTGAAAAGGAAAAACGTGAACATAAACAAAATTACTTGCTTACGTCCATTAAGAAACGCTTCTATCTCAAAATGAATATTTAGAAAAGAAACTTTTAATTAAAAATAAATTTAAATATTTTTTTAATATCTATTTGGAGATAGATGGATACATTAAAGTATACTCCAACTATGTCATACAAATGTTGCAAATAATGACTGAGTGAGTATATGCTCTTCCTCCCGAAAAGATAATTTCTTTTAAAAAATTATAGTCAACACAAATAAATATTGATAATTTTTATTAGTGAAAAGTTAATTATCTCAGTAAAAGTTCAAAAATTATTATTGATAGCTCATCAAGTGATTAATCAATAATATTTTTTATAATTTTATTGACATGATGAAATTATTATTATTATTCAATTAATATTCACTTGTACCGTTAAAAATCAAATCATAATTATCTTTTATGAGGAATTGAAGGAGTTTTCTTCTTCTTCTTCTTCTTCTTCTTCTTCTTCTTCTTCTTCTTCTTCTTTTTAAGCATGATTGATGGAGTTTAGGGTGGCAAAAGTGTTACTCCCTCCTTCCCAAAATACTGTACATTTAAGGGGTTAAAATTTGTCCCAAAATGTTTGTAGTTTTACTTTTATCTAGACATCTTTGATATTGTTTGTCAAATATACGTACCCTTATTTATGATGGTAGTTGTCATTGTAAAAGCTTTTAATTGTCTTCGTACTTGAAATATTTCAATGGTAATTTAGTCTATTAGAAATGCATTGATTGCTTTTCTTAATTTCTGTGAAAATCTTAAAACTACAAGTATTTTAAATTTTGGTCTACAAAATATTTTTTTGGTAAATTTAATTTTTAGAATAAAGTCAATTCTCACCTAGTCTTTTATCCTAATCATAATTACTATGAAGGACATGTAATTTGGAAAATGACCACCTACTTCATAGTTTATTTTTAGATTAGCCTGCCCTTACAACCCTTACAACCAAAGCACCTGGGATCTCTCTCTCTCTCTCCTCCCTCTTTTTCCCTTTACATTTTCTCAAAACTAGTCGGTAACCCGTGCTCTGCACGGGTAACTAATTTGCTATTTTATTTTTGCATTTTACTCTTTTTATATTTTTATTTAATAAAGTAGCATAACAGTTTTTTTATAATATAAATATATTGTATATGAAAAATAATTTTTTAATTATAGTTAACTAAAATAGAAAACATCATCTTAACTAAAACCATTAATAGTAAAAATTAATCTATATAATAATATCAATAACTAATACTATTAATAATACTTATTAATATTTATAGTAACTATTATAATTAACTAATACTATTACTAATAATGTTAACCAATATAGTAACTACTATGATTAACTAATACTATTAATAGTAAAAATTAACATATATTATAACTGTTATGATTAACTAATATTATACAATTAATAGTAATAGTTATATATTATAGTAACTATTATAGTTGACTAATACTATTAATAGTAATAGTTAACCACTATAGTAACTATTATAGTTAAGTAATACTATTAATAGTAATAGTTGACTTGTATAGTAACTATTATAGTTAACTATTACTATTAATAGTAATAGTTAACTCATACCATAACTATTATTATGAACTAATAGTATTAGCTAATAATGAGAATATCAAAAGTCACACACATTTAGGATAGTGATGATGTGGTTTCACACAAATGAAGTTTTAACCTATGTTTGTCTATGTGTCAAAGCTATAGCCCTCCTCACCAACTTTTATATATATATATATATATATTATTTATTTTTTTAAAATTCGATATCTGAAAATTTAGAAGTCAAAATGAAATCTAAATAATTTGAAATTATTCTAAACATAACTGAAAAATTCACAGTTATTCCAAATGAAATTATGTAGATTGTGGAGGGAGTACATAGAGTGGACGATCACCCACCTATCCAAGATTTGGAAATATAAATGGTGCGACAACCCACCCTATATTACTATTTCTTGGTTTGTCCTGCCCAGCAACTTGTAAGAAAATGCATCATTGCATTTCTAATAATTTCCCACCCACTTTACAAACTCCACCACCAATATTCCCTCCGTCCCAATTAAGGTTCATGATTTTTTTATTGTTTGAAACAATTTTGAGCAATAATTATAAGTTAATTTAATTATCTTAATAAAATTTAAAACTTATTAATGATATTATTTATAACAGTGTACCAATAACAAATTTTATATTTTCATTAAAACAATTAGATTAACTAATAATTATTGCTCAAAGTTATTTCAGACAAACAAAAAAAAAAAAAACTAAAAATCTTTAAACTGAAACAAAAATACAACATTCTCCTTAGTACCGTCATTGCATCCCATGCCACTAAATACTCTCCCAATCCTAGAAAAAAAAAATTGTACTAAGAAAAAAGAAAATACGGTCTTATTTCTAAAATAAACAATAACTTTAGTGTAATTTCATGAACATATAAACAAATAAAATTACGTCTTTCCAAAAAAAAAAAAAGAAGAAGTTTGAGCTGTCAAAACTAGGGGTGTAAACGGTTCGGTTCGGTTCGGTTTGGGAGTTTTTAGAGACCAAACCGCTAGTAATCGGTTTGGAAAAATTCCAAACCGAACTGAACCACACAAACCTCCAAACCGAACTGAACCAAACTGTCACGGTTCGGTTCAAACCACGTTCAAACCGCGGTTCAAAACGATGTCCAAACCGCGGTTCAAACCGAGGTTCAAACCGAAGCCCAAACCGAAACCCAAACCAAGGCCCAAACCGAGGTCCAAATTATTTAGCCAGTTGACTCTTGTTTTCAATAGCAGCACCCTACCTTACCTCAAATTTATATCCACTTTCCCCCTTTCCCTTTCTTTCATTTTCGATGTGGGAAAACTACTCAAAAAATTTCAAGTTCTAAATACACTCTACAAAAGGTAAAACGCTAATCCTGTTCGCACATAATTGCTGAATGGTTGAAAAATTGCTGAAAACTTCTGCTATTACTTCCCATCTCAAGAATCTACCCAAGATAATTGTGGGCCTACAATAAGGTGGAAGAGCCTCGTTAGGAGCCTCTGCAAATGCAAGTTGAGAATGGCCTGAATTTCTTTTTTTCAGATGGGTAAAAGACATGGCTTTATAATTCAGCAGTCCAAGTTCACAAACTTTAGATGACCGAAGATCTACACTGCTGGAGACAATCTTGCACCGGCAGGGAACAGAAATTGGATTCGAAATCGACAGATTCCCAAATAGAATAGATAAGAACAGCGGCGGCGGCGATGGCAGCCTCCGGTGAATCCATGGTGTAGTTTGAGCTGACGGTGGTTCCGATCACCATAAATGGTTTCCGGTGATGATGTGAGTGTATATATAGATAGATAGATATAGGTTGTATGTATAGGTTAGAGAGAGAAGGTGGGGGTGTTGAATCTGAGTTATGGGAATGGGGGAGAGATTGGGGAAGGGAGGCTAAAGAGAAGATTTATGTGTATTGAAAGTAGAAGATGAAGTTAGTTTTGGTTTGGCTTTGGTTTGGTTTGGTTTGCTTTGCTTTGATTTGCATATGGAAGACTGATTTTGGAAATACATTTCCCACATGGAGAAAAAGAATAAAGAGGAAATGGAGGAGGTTGATACAAATGGTCCGGCTATGGTTCGGTTTAATGGTTTAGACCGCGGTTCGGTTCTGCGGTTCGGTTCCGCGGTTCGGTTCAGCGGTTCGGTTCGGTTCGGTTCGGTTTGGTCGGTTTATAAGAGTCAGACCGCAGACCGAACCGAACCGCACGGTTTGTGATATTTTCAAACCAAGCTGAACCATGGAAGCATAAAAACCGAACCAAACCACATGGTTTGGTTCGGTTCGGTCTCAAACCGCGGTTTGAACCGAACCGCTGACACCCCTAGTCAAAACATAAATTCATCATTTTTTCCAAAGGGGATAACACACCAGGGGAGGGTGGAGGTGGTTACAGACTAGGGACCGGTGGCGGACCCAGGAAATTTTCACAAGGGGGCAAAATGGCATAACACATTTAAAGGGGGCAAAAATAAATACTAATGCATTTATTTTTTTAAACAAAGGGGGGCAAAAATAAAATATTGCACTAATACTCCAAATTTTCAAAAAAAATTACACTAGTAAATTTTTATTTTTTTTAAACAAAGGGGGGCCATTGCCCTCCATAGGCGGTAGGTCCGCCCCTGCCATGGACCACGACACGACACTACTATCCATCTTTTTATTTAAATCAATGACTGATATTATTATGTGGGTTGCACAAATAACAAATTAATCCTGACCATTCATCGATCAACAGGAAGGAAGAGACTGATTAAAGACCGCTCGCAGCAGCCGCACGATCACACTAATCGAGGTGGTTACCAAACGAATTAAGAAATGGAAACGTGTCAAGTCAAGTCAAAAACTCTAAAAATCATCAATAGCTTCATTTCACGTAAAATATAAGCTTAAGAGCAATCAAAAACACATACCCACACACACAACACGAATAAATGAATGTGTGTTGTGTTCCTATACCTATGAACATGATCATCCCTAACATAGACAAATCTGGACAATTCAGAAACTGGAAGGGGGGGGGGGGGGGAGAGAACAACAACAAAGATCTGAAATCTGAATATAACTAGAAAAGGAAGTTCAAGTTTCATTGAAAAAACTGGACAATTGATTTCCCGCTACTCTAGTTTATTCTAGCCCTGTTCCTGGTTAGAAATATAGTGAAATCACATTGAAATAAAAATGAAGGGCTTGACTATGAATTGATCTTCTAAATGTCATGATATGAATAATTAAATTGTTTAGCAACTGAACAATGAAGACTTGAGCCCGTCCAATTTACTCGATAAATAGGTTACCTTGGAGATTTAGTAGAGAGACACTTCCCACACGAGACATATCTCAAGAAAGCTTGTGGCTTCCTTGTTCTAACCTTCAAATGTGTAAGCTGCATCCAAATAAAACGAACTCAGCAAGGAACCTCATTGAATTAAGAAACCAAACTTTAAAAAATGCATTTAAAACAAGTTTTCACTTTCAGAATCTAATATGGGTAAATATCAATGATACTAATATACTCGCATACATGTAATATATCTTTCTTATATGGCATTTCCTCCATCCCAAAAAAAAAAAAGAGACACTTTCATTGGTCATTTGGTCCCAAAAAAATTGGATTTCTAAAGAGATAATAATCCCAAGACAATTTGATGAAGGTACAAGCAAGTAAAGCTACATCTTGAAAAAATGACTAGTCAAAGGTAACTCTTTTTTAGACGGAGGGAGTATGCTCTAAGAAAGCTCTCTTAGCTGAGTTGAGATTTTCTGTACCATTTTGATGAAAATACAAGCAAGTAAAACCACGTTGCGAGATTTGCAAGCTTAATTTTCAAAAAGAGTATCTTCGGGTGGAATAATAAGAAAAGGAATGATAATCACTTTGTAAACGGAACGGAGGAAATATTTCGAATATTATCTGCATAAATCTTACTATTTGTTTGGTACGTAACGGTGACCCTCCCATTTCCTAATGGTTTAGGGCTTGTTTGGTAGATCGGCGCGTTCAAAACGCAGTGAAAAAGAATCAGCTTTTTGCTAATTAAGCGTCTCAATAGAGAGTTTTTGAGTGGAGCTTTTCAAAAATCTAAGTCATTTTTAGCCGCTCCAAATAGTAGCGTCCAAAAAAACGCTCCGTTTTGAAAAATCTCAGTTTTTGAAACTGTGCACCAGACGAGCCCTTAGTAGAAATATCATTCTATAATAGTGTAAATAGCATGGAATGGAATCACGATTCTCTCATACCAACCGAGCACTTGATCTAATAATAAATGCATCCCTTCTTACCTTACGACGGGGTACTCTTGATGATCTCCAGCACAGCAAGTTTCTTGATCTAGGTTCCAGTCGCCTGCCCAAAAAAAAAATAAAAAAAAAATCAAAGAAGGAAAACAAGAAAGCATACTAGACATTTGGAACAGACGCACTCGTATCAAATAAAATATGAAATTATGAATTGCACTTCATACGAAAATAAGAAGGAAAATGAAGCTTTCATGATCATATTTCCTCATTCGGATACATCTAAACATTGTATTCACCATTACAAAAGCATGCAAATTATGTGCATGGTCCATCCCAACTTAGAAGTAATCGGCAAAAGATAAATTTGATTATTTTGCTTCATAACTTCTAGAGGCATCAGAATAGTGCCTTTTAAACACATCCAACTTCCCGTTGTAAAAGGCTTTCTGTAGAAGCACAAGTTTTTGTCTTCCGAAAAGACCAATCCGTACCAAATCTCAAAACATGCAATCTGAAAACTATATCAAATCATAAACTGAGAAAAAGAAACTTACAGATTCTCTTGTTCAAGCTTTTCAGCAATGGAAACAGCTTTACGCTTTGACCATCCATTTTGTTGTGCACATCCTTCTCCCTGCTGAATTACATGTGCAAGGGAGACCTTACTTTTGACCAGGCTCTTACTCTGACTCTGTTCCCCATCTCTTCTCTTAACCACTGTAGTATTCTCATGTTCACGTCCTCTTGGAGAAGCTTCTAATTCAACAATTTCACTTCTTCCACCTCCAGTTGAGTCAAAAGGACGGAAATGACCCTGAGTCAGATGATCTCCAGCCATTGGGGTTCTCTTACTGCTTAGAAGACCAGGGCTTGGATGCATGTGTGATGGGCCGTCCTGATAAACATCTTTCTTTGAGTATCCGATTTCAATTGTCACAGGCTGTCCAAGAACGTTTTCAAATGCTTCTAAAATCTGATCCCCAAATTTCTCAGCTTGGGATTTTGTTAGGTGTGAACTGAACATCAACTGTACAGTCGGAGCTGAAAAAGTGATCAATATTATACTCACACTAATATACTTGAGCTATTAACTACGTACTAAAAAACATACATATTGAGACGGGATATGGTCTCATTAAGTGGCCTTATATAGTCTCTAGTACCTTCCCTGTTTGAATTTAGGACAATGCAGAGACATAATAGGGGTCTCATTAAGTGGGTGTCTCAAATATTTTAGAGACAGCAATCTATGTCCCTAATATAAATATAACATGTTAAAATAGGGAATATTAGAAAACGATGTCTCAAAATAGAGACTATTAAAGAAATGTTGTCCCAAATTAGAGACCATTAGAAAAATGACGTCTCAAAAATGTTAAGATAAAGACTATTAAAGATTGTTGTCTCAAAAAGACATTTTTCTAGTAATGTAGCTATATGCCTGGTTATTGACATAAGATTAAATTGGTGAGATAGAAAAATAAGCCATAACTGTTGAATTAAATCTAACGGAAGTATAACTATGCCACGTAGGATAAAAGATTACACGTGGGTGTGATTTAACGCAGAAACAGACGGCAATTGTGACGGTAGGAATGGTCCACAAAATGCATACCATAAGGAGTAAAAAAAAAAAAAAGAGAAGAAGAACAAGAATCTTTAGTGACAAAAAGAAAAAAGATTGAATAATAGGTCAGGGACGGAAAGGGTTATTAATTCAAATGTCATATGCTGACAAGTAAGTAGTACCTTCACCAAAACTAACTGCGCTCAGCCTTCCTTCTTGAAATAGAAACTCCTTCAAGCTGTTTAAGTGAATCTGTTTAAGCACTTCCAACCAGAGTTCTTCCATTTCCATACGAAGCTTACTTGGAAACTGCTTACTACTCGTTCTAGTTCTTTCCGCCACACCAAAACTTTCCGCTTGTTGGTTCTCTAATCGAACGGTTGTCGATAATCTTCTTTGAGTAGAAAGCATCTCGGCTCGGTCAACATTACTTTTCCTGGGCCTCTCTCCCATTCTACCAGCATTATTTAACCTTAATGGGCTCTGATTTAAACTTGTATCTGCTGACGGACTGGATAACATGTACTGTTGATCGGGGGCTAGCTGCAACAATGCTGCTGTAAGCCACGTTAATCTGTCATTCGACAATCTCAGTTGCTTTTCTGCTTCTGATAGTGTTTTTAAAGCTTGTCTAAGCTTTTCCATATCTTCTTTCAACACTGCAACAGAAGAAAGTCTCCATCAGTTCGGAAGAAGAAAAAAACATAAGGAATTCTGATTTTGGAGTAAATATAGTCAAGATGGTCGTATGAGCTCGGATTCTTTACTTACAAAAATGCCCTTCTGAAATCATCTTTCCTACTTTTCCTATCTTGTTGTACAATATACATACTAGTCCAAAATTTATATTAAAAACGTTTTGAACTGGTGATAGAGTCTAAAAATACAAAAATAACTGTATTTTCTTGAGTGAACTTTTCAAAATCACGGAGCCAATGAACTACAATTTTGCGAAAACCCAAATAAGAGTGACTTACGTGCTGATCGTCGGAAGAACTTCCTTCTTGGCCTTGCTTTCCTGAAATCATAACTACCAGCAAGAATATCAGTTATTACTGTTGCCAGTTGTGACATCAAAGCCAATGGCTCAACACCGGACTCCATGATCTCTCTCAAGCTTTTCACAGTGTTAACTGTATCTGCAGATAATGCCAAATCAAGTAGATCCACTAACTTCTCATCAGATATAAGCCCGACCTGAGAAAAAAACATAATCTTTTTTTTTTTTAGAATTTAATAATGTGAACTGAAATAAGAGGATTCTGAGATGTTATGCAATCTTTTCACATAATTCATAAATAATCAGCAAAACATGCACCAAGTGTCAACCACTTAATGAAGCAGCGTCCATAACGGCTATTAGTCTTGGTAAAAGTGCATTGCATCATTCAAGTATATAACACTTACAATGGATCACATAATTGTCGGCATTAAATGCCAAGGGATCCTATTTTCCTTTTATATCTTAAGTCAAATTTTAAGTTGGGTCCTAATTTTGGTGGTAAGCAGAATCTCTATTATTCATACAGTTCTACACACCTAATATTTTTTAAAAACTTTGATGAAAAATAAAAGATACTCGAACATGTCCACCTTTGGCTCAGAATTAAGGTGTTCAAACTACAAAAACAACCTCTTTGCTTCTATGAGTAAGGCTGCATATCTTTGATCTTTGAGTTTATCCGCATCCCTGATCCCAGTGTTAGGAGCTGTAATATCTTGTATACTCCCTCCGTTTCACGTCACTTGAGACTTTTGGTCAACTTAGGATCGTTGTGACCAAGACTTCATAGGAAATTTGATGATCCTAATAAAAATTTAAAAATTATAAAATGATTCACCATAAAAAGCACTCTCAATCACATTTTTTAAATTTTTATTAAGATCATCAAATTTTCTATAAAGTCTTCGTCAAAACGATATTAAGTTGACCAAAAGTCTCAAGTGACGTGAAACGGAGGGAGTATAAAGGAGCGCTCATATGGGGATTGGTATTTTGATTCTGAAATTCACCTTATGCGCAATTTCTTATACAGCTACTATAGAGCTAATTCCGGCGTGTTAATGGTCTACGTGTAGAGCCGATGGTTATGCCAGCCTACATGTGAGAGGGCGTGTAGAAGTCACATTTGTCCCACATCAACTTGGAGGAATATAATTGATCCAGTATATAGATTGGATAATATCGCTCTTTAACAAGGTCTTTTAAGGGGTTGATGGCCCAATTATAATAGCTACTCACCTAGGCTATTAGTAGTATTCCGCACGAGAGGTTAGAAACAAAATTGGTTTGGCTAACTTTAACTACTTACCTCCAAGTTCCTAGAGGAGAGTCCATTAAGGAAATAATGGATCACATGTGTTGCTGTGGCAATAACGGTTAACATCTACTCCCTCCATTCCATGTAAAGACTCCGTTATTCTATTTTTGGATGTTTCTCTTAACTAGTCCATCTTCAATAATTAAGCTTCATGTCTTTGGTAATACTTTCTCTCTTTTTTTTTCGAAAGGTTCTCAATACCTTCTTTTATGTTAATATTAATAGTATGACAAGTTTTGTATTATAAAAAAAAATAAAAAATATATATATAACTTTACAATAATCAAAAATATAAAAAGGCGTAAAAGTATTAAATTAAAAGGTTTGCCTTTCAAACTTGGACTCTTAACATGTATCGGAGGGAGGATATTGGAGTGGCCTTGAACCATGCAACAATAAGGAGTTCAACTATTTTTGTTTGTTGTTAAGGAATTGTCCTTCCATACAAATCACTTTTGTCATCAAAATTCACAGACTTTATTCATTTTAGAGGTCTTTTGATAGAATCATGCATTCTCTTAATTTTTGGGGAATCTACCGGACCTCTTTGTATGATTATAGGGAACAATTTCTATTAGAATTAAGTACTCCCGCCCTCCCAAAATGAGTGTTCATTTATAACTTTCAAGGAAAGTAAGGACGTTGACTTTTAAGTTGTTTTAGTTATATATGTACATAAATGACATTAGTTGCCTCCTTATACCATTATAAGTGTAATGTAACATAGTTGTTGACAAAGGAGAATTTAGTGGCTTCGAAAGAAAGTCGACAATCACTTTGGGGGGGGGGGGGAAGTTTCAAAGTAGACACTCATCTAGGAGAGAGTAATACTTTACCATGCACTCCTCTATCATAATACAACAGGAGTAGTCTTGAACCATTCAATCATAAGGGGTAAGGCCATTTATCTATTGTAACTTCTATAAGATTGTTTTCACTTTTGATGTTTAGTTGCTGCATTACTATTGATTCCCATGATGTGCTTCGTTTGAACATTCCTTTTTTTCTCTCTTTAAAACACCATTAAAAGCCTTAATTAAGATGGGTGTCTGATTGACCCTGAGCTAAGAAATGTCAACATTCGTTGCGAGGGTGGAAGAAAATGATTTACTTTATACATATTAAGGTCTTTCTTAGATTCATGCCCATTTCTTTCCTAAATTCTTTCGGGTTCTGCTTGACTTTTATAAGTTGAGACAGGATGTTATTCTTCTAAAAGATGTACTCGTTAGGCTTAAGCTAACTCCAATTTTTCTTCTTCGCAATCTTGATCAACTTGGTTAGCTCATTCATTCATCATAGTATATCGAGCCTTAAACTATCAGCAGCTAAATTTACCCAAACCTCTATAGATTTTCATGAACTAAACAACGAAAGTCAAAATTATGTATAGTAGTATCATCTTCTTTTAGAAGTGTTTAATATCTTGTCAAGTCTTCCAGATAATATAATCTTGTTTGAAGTACTCTCTTATTAATTTCAGTTACAAGTTACAATTCTAAACTATTATAATTTTGTTACTCAGACTAGGAAACATGTATCTATATCGTAATGCTCAACCTTCAATTATATAATTTCAAGTTGGACTATCGCGAATCATTTGGACGTTTTTCCATTAATGTCGCACTATCTAAGTTAACAATTAAGCGAGCAACAAAATTTACAATTTGTGATGTTGGATCACCACAGTTACAGAACCTCCTGACATAACAAAACAAGCAAGAAATCATGAATTTGTTTCCATATTGATTGAAAGTATTCATAGATATAAAAAAAATCCAAACATAATTCAGTATTTTCATAATGAACATGCAAAGTATGCAAAGCCTTGCACTGTCTCCATAAACGCTGGTTTATCTGCAAAAAACTATTACAAAACATTCACAACCTCGTCCGTCTCCTTATGTATGATGACAAGAAAATAGTAAAGTTAGTAACCATCACAATACACACAGCTTGGACGAAAGCAAGTTATAAGATCTAAAAACAGGGCAACCTTCTTCAGCACAACAAAGACAATTGTGATGTTAAGTAGTTCTTGCAAGTCATAATCGAGAACAGCAACAACAACATTAAACAAATCCTTAATCCCAAAATGATTTGAGGTCGGCTAATAAAATAAAAATCTTGAAAAAGGTAAAGATTGTAGTGCAATTTCAAGAAGGTACAAGCAAGTAAAGAAATAAACCATAAAAAGTTTGACTTGTCAAATGGGACAAGTATTTAGGAAGGAAGGAACTATCATTAATTAACATGACAGAGTACTCACCAGTTCTTGGACCAGAGGGACAGAGATTCTCTGCCCAAGCAAACTTAATTGCTCAAGAGTCATTTCCGCATCCCTCAGTGAACCATCTGATCTCGACGCAATCAGCTTCAGGGCATCTTTATCGATCTCCAAATCTTCTTTGGTGGCAATCCACTGCAAAGTGTAGATAATCTCTGCATCCTTCAACTTGGGGAAGCAGAACTTTTGGCACCTGGAAACGATAATATGGGGTAAAACATCAAGACTCGAACTGATAAGCAGAATCACAACACGCCTTGGTGCTCGATCAATGACCTTTGAGATAGCACTCCAACATTCAGGAGATAAAGTATCGCAGTCATCGAATATGAACACTCTGTATTGTGACGGAGCCTGAGAAACACTCATATTCTCGAGTAGTTCCATAATGTTCTTAAACCCCAAATTACTTACGGGTCCCACTTCCTTTATGTTTCGACTCTTTCCCACATCATGCGCTACACAAGAATCACAAAACCCGCAAGGTCTAGGATGTTCTGCAGACAGGCAATTCAAGGCTCTGGCAAAAATTCGTGCACAAGAGGTTTTTCCTGTGCCATGAGGTCCATAGAACACGTAAAGTAACCCAACCTTCCTTCTTGCAACAGCATTAGAAAGAGCTTTAACAACCAAATTCTGTCCCACCAGATCTCTGAAAGTTCTTGGGGAGTATTTCTGGGTCAGATTTTGGTGCCTAGAATTGTTAATATGCCTTCTAAGAATGTGCCTTTGATCACCGGATGGTCCTGATCTAGCTTCTGAAGCAAGGTCAGAGTCCGGTTCATGTTTTAATAGATTATCAGCAAATATTCCTAACTCACCAGAATAATCGTGCACCCAAGCAGCATTCTCTGTACTCCCCTGAGAACCATCAATGAGTAAAGGTAATTCTTCCTTCGCAAACTCGGTCGATGAACCAGAGTGATCAGACATGACAGGCATAGAGAATTCTCTTCCTTGGGGAGGTTGACCCCCTTTCTTTGACCTCGGATCAGATAAGCCACAAGAAAGACTCCGTCCCGCAATATCGAGTATCGTTTTCCCCTTATCGTGAATTCTTGACCAATTCCAGGGAATACCACATCCATTTCCTGGAGCCCTTGTGACATTCTCCTGAGCATAGTCTTCTTCTCCTTCCTCAATACCATAGTTCGGATGAGATGCAACATGATGAGCTAATGCATTGGCAGCCCCTGACAGCATTTCATTTTCATCCCCAGCATTGCGCGTAGCTACTGCAGCCCGAGTTCTTCCACCTCGAAACTTACGCATTTTCACCCTAGTCCGACCACTTCCATGGTTACGATTACTCGTTTCCGCCACCTCAGCTGTTTTTTCATGGTGACTATATCTTCCACACAAATGAAAGTGAGAGGATGCTCCTGCATTTTCATTGGCCATCGAAACTTCATTCATCTGCTCAGAGAGGGTCTTAAGGTCATCATCTTCTTCAATTCTGATCCCTTTCTCTTTCACTTGCTTTCCCCTCGCATGTAAGTTAACCTGAGAACTGTCATTGACCAAGTCATGAGCATCTGAAGGAGATTCATCCCTACCACTGATTAATCCCGCCCCCAAATGCCTCCCACTTAATTCTTCTCTCTTGTTTCTCCGTTGCTCTCGTACCCCACTACTGCCACTGCCATCACCAACTAAAGTCGGGGAATGCCCTGACAACCGTCTGATCCCATCTCTCTGACGTTCAATACCAACAGACCGTCTTCCACTCTCCACAATGGCATCCCCTTCACCACCTCTTCTAGGCAGCATATCAGCAGCTGAAGGAGATTGCCATGAGGGTGGACTCATGGAAGGGTCCCTGAGAGATCTAGATTTCTGGAGCACAACTAGGTCCCGTATAAGCGACCTGTCGGTCATTCTGATGGGGCTTTGCTTATGCATATGATTCTTCAAATGAATACAATTGGTCAGATGGATATGGTTGCGTAGATGATCAGTTACATCACCATTCGCATCCTTAAGTATCCGGTCACGAACAGCCCTGGTCATGATCACAGCATAAAGGGATACAAAAAAAATCTAGAATTAAGGCAAGATACCAGAAAATATTGCATTTTCTTTGCTCATTTCTATGAATCCCCTCTAACACCAAAATCTAGTCAGCTATATCATTACAAAGAACCCCACAAATAACCCCATATAACCAAAATCAAAGGTCACATACTGAGAAACAAGAATCAGGTACAATGATAACTATCCAAAACCATCCCAATTCTAAACCCTACCAAACAAATCATTTCTAAAACAAATTAACTACAACCCATGTCACCAAATATCAAAAATTCAATCTTTAGAACTCCAAACTCAGCAACCAAGCTCGAGGAGAAGCAGCATTAACAATACCAGGAACCAACATTTCAGAAACCTGTGATCCCAATTAAAGTGCCTCCTTTTGCTATGAGCACCAAACAAGAAGAAAGACCCTTTTCGGCCTAAGGTTGACAGAATGGTCAATGAATTCAATGGTGGAGGGAGAGACAACCAAGAAAAATAAATAATTTCAAGATTTGAAGAGGGGGAAAAAAGCTAAAAGAAAGATCACTCCAATCACCTGAATGAGAGGCAACTGTCCACCATTAACTACTAGTAGTTGACAGATCTCACTGTGTGTTTGTGTGTGTGGAAGGAAAGGGGAAACTTTCACATGATCTTCACGAGGGTTTCTTTCAAATGACAACGGTGGAAGATGCTATCACTGATACTGACGTTGTATAGATAGATATACAGAGAGAGATATAGAGAGAGAAAGAGAGTGAGGAGGTCTCCAGGGAGGTCAATAGAGAATGAAAATCGGATTATTGTATGAGAGGGACTGAGAGTGAGAGAGGTCAATAAAGTGTGTGTGTGTGTGTGTGCGCGCTGACAGAATGTACTCCGGGACTAGGACATTGATGCTACTAATAAAGCGCTCATATCCGTTGCATCTTTCTTGAACTGGATTGGCTAATTTAAATTTTTTTTTAGCTAATCCTCCGTCCCAAAATAGTGATCTTTTCATTTGCCATTTCTCGTTGTCCCAAAAATTTTTCACATTTCCACAATTTAAGCTTAAAAGTGCTTAAACAAAGCATGGCTAGTGAAGCAAGTGTTCATATTCTTAAAAAGTTTGAATAGTCAAACGTGAATATCATTTTAGGACGGAGGGAGTATTTTAAATTAACAGTTTTTCTTACGTGCGCCTTAAGCGCACATCGCCACATGTTAAGCTTCTTAAATAAAACAATTAATGTATTTATTTAACTTACTTTTAACTCATTCATTTCCGTAACTAAAAAATATAATTTTGTTTATATGTTACCATTATGTCATGACCTCTTACTATAGTTTGTGGATCAAAAATTAAGATTAATTAAATTTATGTTAAGTCTAATCAATCTCTACTCTTGAAATACGGAACTGCAATCATTTTTATACTCCACATCCTTAAGTAGGCATATCTATCAAACAATTGAATTTTACTATGTTAACTAGTGACTAAGAATGTGAGTACAGTTAGAGGTTAATACTCCCTTTATACTCTCTCCGTTTCATAATACATGTCGTTTTTTACTTCTTCACACATATTAAGAAGTACAATTAATACATATTAAAAAGACATATGTGCCCTTAAAAGTATCCAATTACCTAGACATTTAAATGCTTATACAAGAAATAGTTCACAATTAATGAATAAGGGTATAATAGGTAAACGAGAGTAATTCTTTCTTGGTAATAGTAAAACGTCAAGTATTTTGGAACAAAAAATTGCTCCTAAAATATCATGTATTATGAAACGGAGGGATACTAAAATAGTTTTCTTTTATTGAGCACACAATTTTAGGTGGAACTTATTATATAAAGTAGAATTAATATAAATAATTGTGAGACTTGATTTTTGACACTAAATCACTTATTTGAAAACAACAATGTGAGATACAAGAAAATTCACAAAATTATTATTAGTGATCAGGGTGAATCCACCCTTACTACTATGGGTAGTGGTGAACACAATGTATTCTCATACTCCCTCCTCCCTCCGTCTTTTTAATCTGTTCACTTTTGGTCAACGGGAGTAAACTTGACCAAACATTTAATGTTAATCTAATCATCCTAATGAAATTTAAAAAATTCTAATTGATAAATAATCATTTAATTTATCAATAATAATTTTTAAAACTTCATTAGGATTGTTAGATTGACATTAAATGTTTGGTCAAAGTTTACACCTGTTGACAAAAAATGAACCGACTAAAAAGACAGAGGGAGTATTCAATATAATTTTTTTTTCTAATTGATATATATTGACATTACATAAATAATTGATTTGTATTGTATCTTATTTTATTTTTGGATCTTGAAACGGATTTGAATTTGGACAAAGTGGGGACCAAAAATATCCGGACCGGTATGGATATTGAGACTTTCTTATTGTAACCATTTTTATAATAAGTCAAGACAAACAGACCTGCACTATTGGGCCTACTCTGTACAAGTAAGTTTGCAAGTATTTTTCTGTGTATGGGTGATAATAATAATGATTATTTTTACAACGTTTGGTATGAATCTTATTGAGTGGTTGCCTTTAATAGTGAAAGTTGTTGAGGGTATATATTAATTATTCTCAACATATGGAAATCACTTATTACTATAGAAACTAATTCATAACAGTAAAACTGAGTACATAATGATACTCCCCCGGTCTCAAATTTATTGCTACTTACTCTCCAATTATAAATATAAGCAAAAGTAACTAAAATCATACTTATTAAGAAATTAGTTAAAGTTAGTTAATTGTCTTGATTTTATAATAAAACATGTTAAAATTACTAATATATCCTCATATAAAATGTGTAATAAATGTACACTTGTATTTTAAAATGAGTAATTAATTAATTGTATTTTTGGTAAAAGAGTATTAAATACAGTCACAACAACTATCCACTAACTTATTTTATCTCTCTTACTCACTCACAATACTTATTTTTCCAACACATTTTATTAATTATCATGCACTTGCTTTTAATAGCATTAAGTATGAAACGGGAGGAGTAGGACGTTTTCACTACCTTAAGGCTTAATGACTTATTGGTTGTTGTCGTAATTTAGTGATATTGACGTAAGTGAGAAGTGCACCTCGCATCTGTTAGAGAGGTCAGTACAGTAAATTTGTTATACTCCCTCTGTTTCAGAAAGATAGTTTCATTTTGATTTTTTATAATCAACAAAAATAAAATTTGACCAAACATTGGTGTCAATTTAATGATCACAATGAAATTATAAAAATTATTATTAATAAATCACTTAATGATTTATCAATTACAAATTTTAGAATTTCAATAGAATGATTAGATTGTCACCAATTGTTGGTCAAAGTTCATTTTTGTTGACCATAAAAAGTCAAAATGAAACTATCTTTTCAGGACAGAAGGAGTACTATTTTTCATTTTTACTTTTTCATTTTGAGTAAACGTTGTATGCTTCGAACAAAATGTCTTTTTCATGATATAAAATTTGGTCAGTTAGATGTAAGATTTTACTGTTACTATTAAATTTAAAATTAATGAGATTAATGGGAAGAAAAATAGATCTACAATCACTCTCGATATAAAACATATACACTGGTTGGGAAAAGGGAATAGAACCCTTGACTTTTATGTAGGAAGCAAGAGTTTATATCATGTGAGTTAAAGCTTATTGATAAGTATTTTATTAGTTATTTAAGTAGGCATCACTAAAAGAGGTTTTAATTTAAATGCCAATAGCTAAATTGAGATTTTGTTTTTAATTTTGTTCATATTGAATTTAAATGGTCAATTCAAAACTAATCAAACTAGCTCACCGAGTAAAAACACAAAAATTCACAGGAAAATGTACTTAGCTAGAACACGATTCTTAAGAAACTAAAACATAATGTAGCATAGACGTACAAGAATGTGAAAAAAAAAATCAATTCAAGAAATTGTACCAGTCATGTTGCTAGACATCAGATCGTCAACTTATTCAACCCCAGAAGAATTGACAAAAAAAATCGTATTGAAGAAATTATTTCAAAACATAACAAGAAAAAATCAATTGAAATCAACAATAGAATCTTGTAATGGCCACATCAAGCATCATTTTTTTTTTCAATTAATAACCTAAATTCAATTAAAAATCACATAAATCAACTTAAATTCTTACGACTAATAGTATAAAAAAATTAAACACACAGAGAAAAATGAATAAGAATACATACCTTGAGCAATAGACTCTTTTGATTTCCTTAGAGAGATTCTTTCAGAGAAATGATAAAATTATTTATTATAGCTAGTTAAAATAAAAAGATGAAATAAAAAGACAAAGGAAGGTTGAACATAGACTGTCACGCCCAACAACTAATTAATAGAGATGGTTTTGAAATTTTGACAACTTTCACTAATTAGTCTGTTAGATTTTGTTGTTATTCAGAAATATGCAAATAACCAAAACAAATCTCCTCCATATAAAAGAAAATACACAGCTTTTCAAATTTAATCAATTGATACTCAAAATAATTTGAAAATATAAATTATTGTCATGTTTGAAAGTCAAAACTTTTTAGTACTACTGATTAGTTTATTTTTAGTTTGAGGCGGTCTCCCATGAGAACAAGGGGATCCGTCTCATGGGTGAGACGGGTCGGATCCTGACCCATGGGCATGACCCGCCACATGGCAGAATTTTTTTATTTTTTTTTCTTCAGTTTTTATATCTTTTTTTCGGCTTTTCAGTGGTTTACCAAAAGTAATAGTTACCATCTCTTAAAGTAATGACTGTATACATATAAAGTAACATTGTTCATAAGTAAACGTAATACCTGTTTTAAAAAAACATAAGCTCGTTTTTACCCATTTTTTCAAATGTAATACTAACTATAATTACATGTAACCCAAACAATATCTAAATGTAATTATAATTTATACTGAAATATAATAGTGCTTTTGCCAAAATGTAAAATATTGTGTATTTTGATTTTATTTTTTAGGAAAAAGTAACATTTGAAAAATAATAACTTATGTATATGAATGTAATTGTTTATACAAGTAAATGTAACACTTTGATAGATGAAAATTGTAACAGATTTTCTATAGATAATGTAATACTTTTACATGTATCATGATAAATTAAACCCTATTGTAACTTATGAAAACATATAGATATAATATTACTTTTCTATACATATGTATTACAAATTATGTATAAACACTATTACATATAAGTAACACGTTCGTTACATTTTAGTTGTAAATAAGTATTACTTTTGGCAAACGAAAAAAACATAGAAAAAAACACTGTTACTTTTCTGTATATATGTATTACTTTTCTGTATACAAACTATTACATATAAGTAACACGTTGTTACTTTAGTTAGAGTAACTATTACTTTTCAAAAACCGAAAAAACCAAAAATGAAAATATAATTTTTTTAAAAAAATAAAAAATAAAATAAAAATTTCGGGCCTATGAGAGACTGCCACGTGGCAGGCTCGCCCACGGGTCCTGGAGCAGCAGCAGAAAAAAAAAAAAAAAAAAAAAAAAGAACCCATGAAAGGGTGCCACGTGGCGGGTTATGCCCCATGAGCCTTGGAACTTGTTCATGGACCGGGTCATGGGAAAGGATCTGACCCGTCTCACCCATGAGACGGATCCCCTTGTTCTCATATGAGTCTTTGTCTTTTAGTTTTGATTAATAACACTAAAATGACATCTGTTTTAAAAAAAAAAAAAAAAACACTAAAATGACATCTATTTATATATTAAGCCTATGAGAAATATTAGAACTTTAAAATGGAAGAATCTATTCTAAGAGCTAGGGAAGATATGTAATCTAATTTTTTAAATGTGGTATTGGCTTTTTACAACTTGCATCTAAAATGGATATATGTA
The DNA here is from genome assembly GCA_026119855.1 of Campanula takesimana. NCBI lineage: Eukaryota > Viridiplantae > Streptophyta > Magnoliopsida > Asterales > Campanulaceae > Campanula > Campanula takesimana. The sequence continues at coordinate 216,850 of JAOWBW010002096.1, forward strand.
TGCTTTTTTTATTAAGAATAAAAAACAAATATTTATTTTTTGGTTGAGGGGTTGTGAAGAAGGTAGTTAGAACTACATTATTAAACTAACAACACCAGAGAAAAATTTAAAAGGTAAAGCAAAATTTACGTTTCGAAAAATGAGAAGAAGCATGCTCACAGTGACGGATTATTTTGGCGTAAAGCGTAACTAACATGGCATGAGACGCATGATGGTTGGTTGTGGTCTTGTGCCTATCTATGACTAACTCAAACGGGTCGGACTTTTGTGAGACAGTTGCATGGCGTGTGACGACTCATATCTCGTCGAGCCGTCAAGTTGAGCTGACCTGAGCCTTTTTTTTTTTTTTTTGCCCTCCAACTTTTTCTTCCACGCCATTTTTTGCTCGCCAGCAAAAGTTACACTTTTTATACAGAAATGTAACACCTTTTTTTTAAAACAAAAATATACCACAATTTTGCTAAAATAGATTAAAGATAACATAAGATTGACAACTAAACTAATGTTACATTTTATAATAAAATGAATGTAACATTTTTTTCTCAATTGTAACAGTTTTTATTCTAAAAATGTAACCTTATATCTGAAAGATTGAAATTTAACATAGTTTTTGTGCAAAAAAGTAAAATGAAAAATGAATGTAACTTTTTTTTTCTCGATTGTAACAGTTTCTATTCTGAAATGTAACCTTATATCTGAAATGTACCATAGTTTTTTGTTTTTCTAACCACAAAAAAAAAAAAAAAAAAAAAAAAAAAATCAAACTATATATATTATTTTGCAAAACTGCTGTTACATTTGACAGTAAAAGTTTTACTTTTACAAGATGAAACTGTTACTTTATCAGTAAAGAGTGTTATATCAGTAGGGGTGGCATGGTAGGTATACCAACTTTTTTTACCTTGTACCAGTACCAACCAAGATGAAGTTGGTACATGAAAATGAGTACCAGTGCCGTACCAACAAACTCGGTATACCAACTTCTTGGTACGGTTGGTACTTGGTTGGTACGGTTGGTACTACACCTCTACCAAAGAAGGAAAGTGGAAGACAAATTAACTGAAACTGTCAAAAACTAACTGAAACAGTAAAAAAAAAACTAACTGAAACTGTCAAAAACTAACTGAAACTGTCAAAAGCTAACTGAAACAGTCAAAAAACTAACTGAAACTGTCAAAAACTAACTAAAATTGTCAAAAAACTAACTGAAATTGTAAAAACTAACTAAACTGTCAAACAACTAACTGAAACTGTCAAAAACTTACTGAAACTGTCTAAAAACTAACTGAAACTGTCAAAAACTAACTGAAACAATCAAAAAACTGACTGGAATTTAAATAACACATTTTTTTAGTTTTTTTATATACTTTTCTATTAAATTATTAAATATATAATAAAAATTGTTTTTATAAAAATAAACTCGGTACACGGTATACCAACCGAACTCACATTTGTGTACCGTGTACCAACCAATAATGCACACTGGTACGGTACTACCGTACCAAACGTTCGGTATACCGACAGTCGGTATACCAAAGTCATCGGTTCGGCTGGTACTCGGTTGGTCGGTTTGGTTTGGTACAATTGGCCAGCCCTATATATCAGGAGACCGAGTACCCAACTTTTTGTGTGTTAAATATGTTTTTTTTTAAAAAAATCAAACCATATCATACCTATCTAGTTTGATTCGCTCGTCGAGGCGAACGTAACGACATTTTTAGATATTTTTTTTTCAACTTCAAAATTTCAAAATATTGCATTTTAAAGTTATTGGAAGATTTTCTTTTACAATGTGACACGAGTCATAAGCTGGAAAGAGGAAAAGATGGCAGGCGGGTGGAGCAGGTCTGGGGCGGGCTCGACCCGTGTACGGCCCGTCATACAACATGCGGTCGTCGCAATAAGTCTTTCGTCGCAACAAGTCTTTGTCAACTCAAACTAACTATCAATGTCAAGGACCACAGTCCCGAGTTCAATTCTCGGGATCCCCCCCCCCCCCCGTATTTATGTTTGCCAAACGAAAAAATGTCAAGGACCACAAGCGTGTGTGCCATTCAACTTGTAAATGAAAACTGATACGTGGGTTTGGTTATAAGTTAGCCTTCAAATTGATAAATGATATACCCTCCGTCTCAATTTAAAGTTCTTAGTTTGATTTTGAACGTCTCAATTTAAAGTTCTTAGTTTGACTTTGAACGGAGATTAAAAAAAATAAATGTTGTGAGTATGAAAAGTAAAGTGGGAGAGAAAAAGTGGGTAGGGAGTTTTATTGTGAGAATGACAAGTGGGTCCCATTTTCCATTTTAGATAATAAAGAAAAGGGGCAACTCCCATTTAGTCCCTCATTAGAATCTAAATTACCACCTAGTTCAAGGTATTTTCAATATTACCACCTAGTCCAAGGGATATTAAAAGGGCATGAATGCCCTTACTAAATGACTGGAAATTACATGATTACCCCTCTCTCCTCAACCTTTCACCTTCTCACCGGTCAACAACTTTGACCGACCGGCCACCACCTCCGGCCACCTTTTCCGGTCACCTTTTCCGGCCACCTTTTTCCGGCAACTTTTCCGGCAACCATTTTCCGGTCACCATTTCCCGGCGACCTTTTTCCGGCCACCTTTTTCCTGCAACATTTTCCGCGACCATTTCCGGCAACCGTCTCCGTCGACCTTTTCCGGCAAAATTTTCCGGCCACCGTCTCCGGCGACCATTTCCCGGCCACCATTTTCCGGCGACCACCTCCGGCCACCATATTCCGACCACCGTTTTCCGGCAACCACATCCGTCCACCGTTTTCCGGTGACCACCTCCGACCACCATATTCCGGCCACCATTTCGGCGACCACCTCCGGCCAACATTTTCCGGCGACCATTTTCCGGCCACCAAACAACTGTGAACTAATCAGTAAGTTCACAGTTGTCAACAAAACTACTAAGAACACAATCGAATCCGGCGACCACCAACTCCGGCGACCAAACAACTGTGAACTTTTAGTTCACAGTTGTTTAAGAACAAGTTCACAGTTGTTCTAAAACAAGTTTACAGTTATTCCAAGAACAAATTCAAATATTTAAAAAAAAAAAAAAACTATTTTTTTTTCAAGAACAAGTTCATAGTTGTAAGTTTGCAATTGTAAGTTTGCAATTGTAAGTTCGCAATTATTTCAAAAACAGTTTGCAATTGTAAGTTCGCACTTGTTCCAAGAACAAATTCACATTTATAAAAAAAAAAACTATTTGTTTAAAAGAAAAAATTCACAGTTGTAAGTTCGCAATTGTAAGTTCGCACTTGTTCCAAGAACAAGTTCGCACTTGTTCCAAAAACAAGTTCGCAATTGTTCCAAGAACAAGTTCGCAATTGTTTCAATAACAAGTTCGCACTTGTTCCAAAATCAAGTTCGCAATTGTAAGTTCGCAATTGTTTCTATAACAAGTTCGCACTTGTTCCAAAAACAAGTTCACAATTGTAAGTTCGCACTTGTTCTAACAAGTTCACAGTTGTAAGTTCGCAAATGTAGCTCGCAATTGTAAGTTCGCAATTGTTCCAATAACAAGTTCACACTTTTTCCAAAAACAAGTTCGCACTTGTTCCAAGAACAGCTTCACAGATGTTCTAACAACAAGTTCACAGTTGTTCCCAAAACAACTTCCTCTTTTTTTCAAAAAAAATTGGAGAATAGTGAATATTCCCAATACTATTACATGTTAATATCTTTTGAGTTGTGTAAAAGTAATCAATCAGCTATTTTTGAACTAATTAATGTAGAATATCATTAAATGACAATCATTATTCCCAATACTATTACAGTTAAAAAAAAAAAAAAAAAAAAAAACAACAACAACAAGATCCATACCCAAATTTCCCTTCTTCCATTCCCTTTTATAAACACATCCAACCTCTGCCATGCTCAACCATCACCATTCACCACCACTTCCCATCCCCAACATAACCATAAGAATCAAATTTAATTTTACAATATATCAAACTTGTCCAAAAGTCATCTAATCAAAAGAATAGCCAAATTTGAAATTCAACCACTTTACAAATACCAGAAACCTTAACAATACAATCAACAATTCACAGTTGTACTCTCATTTCCCAAACAACAACAACAACAAAAAAAAAAAAAAAAAAACAACAAACAAACCGACTTTGAGGGAAGTCGCCGGAGCTAGCGGTGACCGAAGAAAGAGTGGGGGAGGGGTGACCGGTGACAGAGAAGGAGTTGCAGGTTCGCCATTGAGAGAGAGAGAGAGAGAGAGAGGGGTGAGGGCTAGATCTGTAATTGCCAGAGGTGGGGAGGGGTGAACAGAGATGGTGTAGGGGTGGCCGGTGACGGAGAAGGAGCTGCAGGGTCGCCGGGGTTAGGGGAGGATGGGGTCGCCGAGTTGGCCAGCGATGGTGAGATGGCTGGGCGATTGGTTGAATCTGAACATTTGGCCGGCTGGAGCTTGTTGGGTTGAGAGGTGAGGGACGCATTTGGGTCGGGGAGGGTCGCCGAGGTTAGGTAGAATGTCGCCGGAGATAGGGGTAGCGATTTTTTTTGGGTTTTTTCCAGTTCGTCCGTCGGCCATATCTCCGGAACGGACATATTTTGAAGATCCCAACGGTGTAAAGTAGCGTTAGGTGTTGCGAACTCCCTCCAGAAATTTGAGATGATCCAACGGTTAAATCATCGGGAATCGTCATTTTTCTGGAAGGTCCTGGAGTGTGCAGATTTTCGAATTTGGCATCTTGGCCGGAATTTTTCGACGGTTGTTGGCTCGTGGTTGTCACCTAGAACTCCTCTAGGTTCAGCCATGGCTAAGGAGGGCGTTGGTACTGGGAGAAGGTCGCCGGAGATAGGGGAGATGAGGGGTCGCCGAAGGTGGGGATGGAGGAGAGTAAAAACGCAGTGTGATGGTCGCCGGGGTTCGGAAATCGAGGGAAAGGTCACCGGAGGTGAAGAGGAAGGGTCGCCGGCGATGGGAAGGAAAGGTCGCCGGAGGTGGCCGGATGGGGTCGCCGGAGGTGGGGATGGAGAAGAGAGAGAAAGCAGTGAAAGAAAGTAGAGAGAGAACGCAATTTGGCGTCTGAATGTGAGGGAGAGGGAGGGGTTTCTGTTTTAATTGAAAATAAGGGGTAGTTTCGGGATTCTATAATTTTAATGGATAGATGGGAATATTCAAAATGTGCGTGGACTACATGGTAATATTGAAAATGTGCGTGGACTAGGTGGTAATTTAGCTTAGAATGGGGGACCCTACGGTAATTTTCTCTAAAGAAAAGTAAGAACCTTAAATTGGGACAGACAAAAAAGGAAAGTAAGAACCTTAAAGCGGGACAGAGGGAGTAGTACTCCTTTCGTCCTTTCGTCTCAATTTAAGGTTCTTACTTTCCTTTTTGGGGCAAATTGCAATTTGGTTCCTGACATTTACATAAGTTTGCAATGTTGCTCCCAACAGTTCAATTTCGCAATTTGGTATCCTAACATTTACATTTTTTAGCAATGTGGCTACAAAACTAACACTCAGTTAAAATTATAATCAAATAACACCCATGTGACTAGCACATGTTTATTAAATGGACAAAATGGTAATTCTCAAGAGGCAATGTGTCGCTCATGTGAGGTTTTCTTTTGTTATTTACCTTATTCATTTTGTAGTTTAAAAAATATAGATTAAATCAATATTTAACATATATATTATTTAATTTGGTACTTATATTTACGTATTCCTTACAAAGTCATTTATTTTTCTAACCATAATTTAATATTTTATTTAATAATAAAAAATAAACTAAAACACTTTTAAAAATATTTCGTAAAAAACAAGTAAAAATATATAAGTACATTTTACGTTAGATTATAACTCAAAATAATTTTGCATCCACATTTACGATAATTTATTAAGCGTTTTTGAAGTGAAATAATTTTTTTAAAATATTTTTCTTCAAGTGAAAGGAAATAAATAATGATTCTATTGTTGCAAATGGTAGGATAAGAAAGTATTTTTTTTTCTTTTAAATTTAATTATACAAATTAAAGGCATGAAAGAGAGAGAGGACATACATGTTTAATCCAAATTAAACAAATTAAAATAAGAAAGAATTTTTATGATTTTGTTTGTTCTATTGTTTTGGAAGGAAATTAATATGTAATATAATCAAACCAGTAAATTCAATAAATTATTTTATAAAATAATTAAGCTAGGAAAGAGAGAGAATACATACAACTTTTAAACGGAATACTTTATCTTAATTGGAAAGGGTATTTATGTCAAAATAATAATAATAATAAATGTGATGATCTTATTAAAAATGCAGTTCAATGACCATTTTATCCATTTAAAAGACTTGTGCTAGTCACATGGGTGTCATTTCGTTAAAATTTTAACTGGGTGTTAGTTTTGTAGCCACATTGCAAAAAAATATAAATGTTGGGATACTAAATTGCAAAATTAAATAGTTGGGAGCAACTGCAAACCTATGTAAATGTAAGGAACCAAATTGCAATTTGCCCTTCCTTTTTGATATGTCACAGTTTAAGGTTTTTAGTAGCTTTATTCCTTAACTGGCAAATGATGAATAGTGTTTTGAACAATTTTGTCCTCATAAAGTTCCTATATTACAAAAAACCCATCACCTACTTATTTACTTTTCACCCACTTTCTTTATGAATTGACAATTATATCCTCCCCAATACTATTTTTGACTCAAGTTTGTCTTGATTCTTTAAAAAGCGTGAAAAGTCAAACTAAGAACCTTAAACAGGGACGGAGGGAGTACCCTTTTTCTCTCCAAATGAATTTCTATTTTTAAAATAAATTATTTTAAAATAAATAATTTTTAAAAAATAATTTTGTTCTTAATTGATTTTTTTTAAAAAAAATATTAGTCTCACTATACTTGCAAAATTAAATATTTAAAACATGATTATATATGAATCTTTGCCACTAAATTGTACAAAACATAAAAAAAAAAATTAAAATAAAATTTAGACATTCTTTTATACACATTTTTTTTAAAAAAAAATAGCCTTTTTGTCAAAAAAAACAAAATCCTACTTTGAAAAGGAATTATGTTTCCCTTCCTAATTTCACAAACAAATAAAATCAGTTACCGAGCACTACCTTAATTACTTTAGTTGATTTCAGCTTGTATGACCCTTTTTCTTTCAATATAAGCTATTTTTAAAAAATATTTTATCTCATAATATAAGTCATTTTAAGCTTTTGTTTCTATCCACGAACACATTAACTGCATCATATAACAGCGGTAATAAACATATAACAATAAACGAGGCTAAAAATATTTGTAGAACTTAAATTTACAATATCTACCAATGACAATTGTCTTTTGACCACCCGTGTTCTTTTTTCCCTACTCTTTTTGTGTAATGATTCATTTGAAAAGAAAAAAAAACTTAGGGGGTGTTTGGTTCGTGGTAAAGTGAGGGAATGGAATGCTCAATTCCGTTTGACTAATTCCATTGCCATGTTTGGTTCTTTATTTCCTAATTTTTCATTCCAATGAAATGTCCAATTCCATTCCATGAAGGAATTTGCCATTCCATCCTAAAATGGGAGGAATACTCAATTCCATCCATTTCATTCCATTGATGGAATTGAAGAAATTAAGAACACCTATTATTATTATTATTATTATTATTATTATTATTATTATTATTATTATTATTATTATTATTATTATTATTATTATTATTATTATTATTATATATATAATTAATAAATAAATAAATAAAATAAAATAAAAAATAATAATAGTAAATATAATCATAATAAATAAATAAATAGTAGTAGTAATAATAAATATAATAATAATATGAATAATAATAATAAATAATAATATAATAATAATAATAATAATAATAATAAAAATAATAATAAAAAAAAAAATAATAAAAAAAAAAATATATTATAATTATAATAAATAATAATTTCATTCAAAAAAATTATAATAAATAGTAATAAATAATAGTGAATATAATAATAATAAATAAATAAATAGTAATAATAAGAATAATAATAATAATAAAACAATAAATATAATAATAAAAATGTAAAAAATATAATTATAATTATAATAATTAATAATACTAATAAACAATAATAATAATAAATGATAATATAGATAAATATAATAATAAATTTAATAAATAATAAATAATAATAATAATAATAATAATTAATATAAAAAATATAAAAAATTAATATAAGTATAATAATATTAATAATAATAACATATATTTATTATTATTATTATTATATTAGTATTATTATATGTTATAATAAATAATAATATAATACTAATATAATAATAATATTTACTACTATTATTATTATTATTATTATATTTATTATTTTTATTGTTATTATAATAATGATAATATTTATTATTATTATATTAATTCCATTCTAATAGTTTTGTCGTGAAACCAAATATGAATTGCCAAGGAATTGAATGACAATTCAATTCCATTCCGTGCCAACCAAACACAAAGTTTGACCAATTTTTTTCCATTCTACTCCCTCCGGTCCAAAATAACTGTCTTTTTTTGCTTTTGCACAATTTTTAAGGAAAGCAATTAATATCATGATTTAGTGATAAAAGTGTCAACTTTACCCCTATTAAATATGCATAATTACTACACTAATGTCTCACAACTAAGACAATTAATAAAGCAAAACAAGTTTCAAGGCAAGGGTAAGAAGGACATTTAGCTAAAAAGTGACAGTTATTTTGGACCAAAATTTTAGCTCAAAAGCGACAGTTATTTTGGACCGGAGGGAGTAATTCTTTAAGGAATTCAATTCCATTGACCATTTCATTCCTTTAAAAAAAATCATCTGAACCAAACGCCCCCTTAGTGTTGAATCATTACACAAAAAGAGTAGGGAAATGATTCAGCACTAAGTTGAAAGTGCTAATTATGATACTACACATAATAATCTTGAGTACTTTACTTTAAGAGTAACATTAATACAATAATATTTATTGTAATAAATGTGAAAAAGTTTAAAATAATTGGAGTATTTAAAACAGAAAAAGTTTATAAGCGGTGCCAAATACATAGGATTCTCTGGAAAATGGAAATAGCCACAGTAACCACCGAGCATTTAAAAACCAGAAGAAGCCGATGGATCACGCATTATTTTTTGTCGTCTAGTTCAACAACCACTCAGTCGCCATGTGCTTTCTCAAATAATTCCTTTTTAAAACAATATTTTCTAAAATGACAACCCTTCAAAACTATTTGCCAAAATGACCAATTTTTAGAAATCGCTATTGCTATTAGCGAGTTTATAAATTTCTCGCCTAAACTCGCTACTGTGGATAGCGAGTTTTTTTTTTTTTTTTTTGGTGTGTATTTTACAAAAATAATTTCAGAAACTCCATAAAAAATTATTAAATCTAAAATCGCTACTGACAATAGCGAGTTTAAATTAATTTCAAAAAAAAAAAAACTAGCTCTATCCCTTCCGTGGTGACTTTGCTTATAGCCTAAACAGTGTGGGGGTCATGTACATATCTTGATAATATTTAGTTTGATTTGATCACATGTATATAGGGAATGAGATTAAGATAAAAAAAAAAATATGTAAAGATTATCTTTCTCTTTGTAATTAGCCTTGTACATGGCCTAGATATCAGAAAAGATAGAAGATCACCAACTCACGTTGGCCTTCTTTCCCAAACCGTGCTCTCTCGTTATTCTTTATGTTCTCCGTCTTCTTTCTGTCTTGCTCTCGGTAAATGCTTTTATTTCCCTTGCAAGTGGTTTTCGTACACCAACCACACAAACGTTGCAGCATCTCAACTACAAAAAACTGTCAAATACACAAAGTAATGCATTCAAGCAAGCTTCAATCCCAAAGGCATGCGCAAGAACCCAAAGCTAATCTTGTCAGGGCGAAAAGAAAAGCAGTTGTACCCAGACTAAACTCGCTATTGTGAATAACGAGTTTATATTTTTATTTTTGTATTTTACAATATTATTTTTGTAAATTTAACAAAAAAAAAAAGAAAAAAAAGAAAAGAGAACTCGCTATTCATATTAGCGAATTTAGACGAGAAGTTTATGAATTCGCTATTGGCAATAGCGAGTTTTGAAAAATTGGTCATTTTGGCAAATAGTTTTGAAGGGTTATCATTTTGGGAAATATTATTTTAAAAATAAGTTATTTAAGAAAAAAATTGTTTTATTACTATAAACTTATTTTACAATAATAAGTATATAAAACATGTTTAATATTAGAAATTTTATTTTATAATAAAAAATAAAACATACTTTTTATTAAAGTAAGTAAAACATGTTTTTTCTTGAGATTTTTACAAATTGATTAATACTATTCACAACACGAAAAAAAAAAAATGTATTATTGTGAGTGCAAGTGTACCCAGTTATTTCTCAACCATATATGCAACGAACAATTTTTTTAATCCCAACTTTAAAATATACTCCCTCCGTCTCAAAATGATCTTTTCATTTGGCATTTTTCATTGTCCCAAAAAATTCTTCACATTTCTACAACCTAGGCTTAGAAGTGTCCAAACAAAACATCACTAGTGAATCAAGTATTCATATCCTTAAAATGTTTGAATAGTCAAATGTGAATATCATAGTTTTAACAGCAAAAGTCTGGAGCTCAATGGTTAGTACAATTTGTTAGATCATTATGGCTTGCAACACAAATTATTTAGCACTTCCATAAATAAAATCATGTCTATGATATTAATATAAAGTATAGTCAACAATAATAAAATGTGTAGAATTCCTTTTGATTTATAATTATCTAATTGTGATGGGCAAAAGGGTAATACAACATCATCAAGCTTGAAAGGGTGGCTTGAAAGGGTGTGGTCCCTAAGTGAAATGTCACCTTGTCTCCTATATAAAGGGTCTTCCATCAACCCTAGAGACTACTTGATTTCTTATTCTCTCATACTAAATAAATCTTCATTATTGCTAAGAAGACGTTGTGAGTTTAAGAGACATTATCATTTAGAAGATCATTTTCCTACATATTCTTCTTCATCTATATTCTCCCGAAAGATATCAACATGGATTCAACAGGTATATTCCTAACGCTTCCGCTTCATCTCTTCCTCAATCTTTTACTAAATATGAGTGTGGCATTCAGGGGTTTATAATTGTTCCAACAATTGGTATCAGAGCCCCGCTCATTTTTAGTTTGAGTTGAGTTCTTTAAAGAAAGCTTTCATGCTTTACTTTGATTCATTTTCCCTGTTGAATCATAAGGTTTTGATGTTGATTAGGGACTCTTATAAAGTACTAATGATCTTCATCTAAAATTAAGAAAAATGGTTTGAAAGTTTTGTTCATTAAAACTCAATGATTCAAGTGTGACTATCCCTTCATAACATGGTTTTATGTCTTGTGCATACCATGTGGATCTACTCACTTGATTCCATTAAATTTAAACAAGATTATCCTTAATAATATGGTTTTATGTTTTAAGTACATACCATGTGGATCTACTTGTTATTAAATGACTTTTGGAAAATTCGGACAAAATCAAAGAAGTGCAGATTTATTTTTTTTTTTTGCACGGTCGTGCCCTTTGTTTGGCACGGTCGTGCGCATGCATTTCTTGAACCGATGCGTCTGAATAGTGCTGGTCCGGACGGGTGTCTTGTTTAAACCGGTCGGACCGGTTCGTTTGGCACGGTCGTGTCTTTGTTTTAGCACGGCCGTGCTCTTTGTACCGTGAAAACATGCATTGTCGGATAATTTTGGCATGGTCGTGCATCATTTTTTAGCACGGTCGTGCAAAGTGTGCCGCAAAAAAAAATCAGAATTGAATTTTGCACAATTTTTTTTTTTTTTGAACAATACATTCATTTTTCAAACCTTAAAGCTTGGATTAATTATATGCTTAAATAATTTTATTCATTATTTAAATAATATTATCACCTAAGTGATTAACGTTATTTAAATGCAAAATTATTAAAGTGTTGAATGTTTAAGATATGAATGACTTGAATTTTCCAAAGAAGATCTTGACATTTGACTAACGATGGTATATCAGGCTGGAAACCTTGACTGGTCTCCTCAACCATCCGAACGGATTGGTGGAACGAGGTTGAACAACGCCACATACTAAGAAAGTCTTAAGCATTCATGTGATGACATATAAAATGAACATTTAGTAATTTTATTAAATGCTTAAGACTACCCAAAGGAAGATTAAGCATTTAATCAAATATTGTTCAAATTACTTGTCATCTAAAGTAATTATTTATGAGTCAATTCGCAATCCAAAGATTAGTTTTGATGTCATGTTAATTGCTTTATTGATGGATTTCATTTGATATAATTAATCTTTTAATTCATAATGTAGTTACTTATTATTGTTTTGTATTCATTCTTGTTCTCGATTCCCAGATTTACTTAACGCTTCTTCTATTACTGCTGCGATCAGCACAATTCCGATGCTTAATGGGACAAACTTTAAAACTTGGAAAAACAAAATTACTATGATCTTGGGCTGCATGGACATAGACCTCGCATTTAGGGAGCCTATTCCTCTTCCTCTTAGTGAAGATAGCACCGCTGAGGACCGCTTGAACTCTAAGAAGTGGAAACGCTCTAATCGCGTAAGTCTTATGATCATGAAAAATGTCGTCCCGGAGGCATTTCTTAACAGTGTCCCCGAGGACGTTAATGCTAAAACCTTTCTTGAGACCCTTGAACGGCGCTTTGCCAAAAGCGAAAAGTCGGAAACAAGTTCTTGTTTAAGAAAACTTGTTTCCATGAAGTACAAGGGTACCGGGAACTTAAGGGAGTATATTTTAGAAATGCTTCACTTATCAACTAAACTAAAAGGACTTAAGTTAGAGATATCGGAAGATCTTCTCGTCCATTTAGTGTTGATTTCTCTTTCTCCTCAGTTTGGTCACTTTGAGGTGACCTATAATTGTCAGAAAGACAAGTGGGATATTAATTAATTAATCTCACATGTGACTCAAGAGGAAGATAGGTTGAAGCAACCTAAAATTGAAGGTGCTCATTTAGCATCCACCTCTTCTCATGGGACTAAGAGAAGAGGGAATGAAATTACGGTAACAAGCAATAAGAAGCCTAAAGGATCATCTGATGATCGTAAGGAAAAGAAGTGCTTCTTTTGCAAGGACCCTACGCACATGAAGTATCACGCTTAGCGTGCTAAGTAAGGTATGTCATTTGGTCTTGTTTGTACTGAGGCTAATTTAGTTTCAATTCCTTCATATACATGGTGGTTGGATTCTGGTGCAACAACTCACATTAGTATGTCTATGCAGGGTTGCCTGAATTACCGAAGACCTAGCGAGGATGAAAGATTCATCTATATGGGAGCTGGGAACCCGGTAGAAGTCATAGGCATTGGAACCTTTAGATTGTTGTTAAGTACATGATATTATTTTGTATTAAATAATACTTTTATTGTACCTTCGTTTAGAAGGAATTTAATATCTATCACTGTTTTGGACAAAGAGGGTTACTCTTGTTCATTTGGTAATAATAGATGTGATTTATATTTCAATTCCATTATTGTTGGTACTAGTACTTTATCGAGTAGTGATAATCTTTATTTGCTTAACACTACTCAAACAATCAATGAGTCCCATAATAATGAAACTAAATCTAAGAAGCGAAAGTTTTCAAGTGAAAATTCTTATACCTTATGGCATAGGCGTTTGGGTCATATCTCCAAAAGGAGAATTGATAAGCTTGTGTCAGAAGGAATCATAAATAAACTTGATGTTCCTGAAAAGGACTTTTGCATTGAATGCCTAAAAGGAAAGTTTACAAACACGAAAAGAAAAATATCCTCGAGAGCATCAAGCGTCTTAGAACTAATACATACGGATATTTGTGGGCCATTTCCTATTCCTTCTTGAAATGGTCAACAATACTTTATTACGTTCATAGACGACTACTCTCGATATGGATACATTTATTTACTTCATGAAAAGTCTCAATCATTGGACGTTTTCAAGTCTTTTAAGGCCGAAGTTGAAAATCAACTAGGTAAGACTATTAAGAACGTTAGATCCGATCGTGGTGGTGAATACTATGGTCGGAATGACGGTTCGGGAGAACAACGTCCGGGTCCTTTTGCTCGCTACTTAGAAGAGTGTGTGATTGTCCCTCACTATACTATGCCGGGTTCGCCTAGCATGAATGGTGTAGCTGAGAGACGTAATAAAACCCTTCAGGAAATGGAAATAAGTATGGTTTCTAAAACTTCTTTACCTCACTCATTATGGGGCGATGCTTTAAAAACCGCAACTTATCTTCTCAATAGGGCTCCCTCTAAGGCTACTAACAATAAAATCCCTTATGAATTATGGACGAATAAGAAACCCTCCTTAAATCATCTTCATGTTTGGGGTTGTCCAGCAGAAGCTAGGCCTTATAGGCCTAACGAAGGAAAACTGGACGCTAAGACAGTTAGTTACTACTTTGTAGGGTATGCCGAGAGATCAATAGGCTATAAATTTTACAACCCGAAATCTAGAACGTTTTTTGAAACGGGAAATGGTAGGTTTTTTGAGGATGTTGAGTTTAGAGGGGAAATTAGGAATAATAATTTTGAATTTAAGGAAGAGGAGGAATCCATTTCTATACCTCTTCCCTTAGTAGTTCCAATTGAAAATCAAGTACTTGTACCTGAAATTCAAGAGGAACAAATTCAAAATATTGACTCCCCTATAAATATTGAACAACATGAAAATGTTGATCAAAATGAGGAAATTAAACAACCTCAAAATGAGGAAGAACCGGTGCCTTTAAGAAGATCAAATAGAGTAAGAAGAAGTGCCATCTCTGATGATTATGAGGTGTATCTAGCCGAGAATGAAGGACACTTAGGTTTAGTGGGAGATGAGCCTCTCACCTTCCATCAAGCCATTAATAGTCCTAATTCTCATAAGTGGATCAATGCCATTAATGAAGAGTTGAAATCTATGAAAGACAACGACGTTTGGGATCTTGTCCCATTACCGAAGGATGTGAAACCTATTGGTTGTAAATGGATATTTAAAACCAAAAGGGATTCACAAGGTAATGTGGAGAGACATAAGGCTCGTCTTGTTGCTAAAGGTTTCACTCAAAAGGAAGGTATTGATTACAAAGAAACATTCTCTCCGGTATCTTCTAAAAACTCCTTTAGGATCATTATGGCATTAGTAGCACATTATGACCTTGAGATTCATCAAATGGATGTTAATACAGCTTTTCTCAATGGAGACATTGAGGAAACCATCTATATGAAGAAACCAGAAATGGTGGATGTTTTGGAACAAACTAATCATTTAGTTTGTAAACTTAGAAATCCATTTATGGGCTCAAGCAAGCTTCCCGTCAATGGTATCTCAAATTTAACCAAGTAATTCTTTCATTTGGCTTTGAAATGAATATTGGTGAAGATTGTATATACCATAAGTTCAGTGGGAGTAAGTTTATATTCTTAGTCTTATATGTGGATGATATTTTGCTAGCTAGTAATGATAAACCTTCTAAAAGAAACTAAGAAATTTCTTTCAAACAAATTTGAAATGAAAGATCTTGGTGAGGCATTTTTTGTATTAGGAATCCAAATACACCGTGATCGCTCACGAGGTACTTTAGGATTATCACAAAAGGCCTATATAGAGAAGGTATTACAAAGGTTTAGCATGCAAAACTGTAAAACACATGACACCCCTGTTTCTAAAGGAGATAAATTCAGTCTAAGTCAATGTCCCAAAAACAATTTTGAAACTAAGTATATGGAAAATATCCCTTATGCATCAGCAGTAGGAAGCTTAATGTATGCTCAAGTCTGTACTCGTCCAGACTTAGCTTTTATTGTTGGGATGCTTGGTAGATACTAAGCAATCCGGGGAGAGAACATTGGGTCGCAGCCAAAGAGTGATGCGGTATTTACAAAACACCAAGGACTACATGCTTACATATTCAAAGTCGGATCATCTTGAGATCGTTGGGTATTCCGATTCCGACTTTGCTGGATGCCAAGACAGCCGTAAATCAACGTCTGGGTATGTCTTCACATTAGCCGGTGGAGCAATTTCTTGGAGAAGTGCAAACAGACACTCGTTACTTCCTCCACCATGGAAGCCGAGTTCGTTGATTGTTTCGAGGCATCCAATCAAGCTATATGGCTGCATAAATTCACTAAGGGACTGCGTATTGTCGATAGCGTCGAAAGACCTATTAAGCTATATTGTGACAATAGGACATCGGTCTTATACTCCAACAATAACAAGAGCTCGTCAAAGTCTAAACACATTGACATTAAATTTTCTTGTTGTAAGAGAGAGGGTACAAAAAGAACAATAGAAATACAACTTATTGGTACAAACTCTATGTTAGCGGATCCGTTTACTAAGGCGTTATCACCTTTAGTGTTTCACGAGCATGTTGCTCATATGGGTGTAACAACTTTTGATAACATTTAATAAAGTGGGAGTTTGTGTTGTTTCTTCAATTTATTGTTCTTTATTTTAAAGTTTTGATCTCATTTGGTTAAAGTTGGACTAGTTGGAGAATATGTATATATTCATTATGTTCCATGCTACACATCTATACTTTTGATCTATGTCATTTAGTTAGAATTTGTATATGTGATTATAGTGGGTTTAGTTGCGAATCAATTACAACGACTGCCCCTTTAGTCCTATACTTATATGGCTAATGGACGAGATTGTTATAGATGACAACAAAGTGCACATAAGGGTTGTCATTTATGTTATATTCATGATTTAAAAGGAAGAAATTTGTTTTGGCAACCCAAGTGGGAGATTGATAGATCATTATGGCTTGCAACACAAATTATTTAGCACTTCCATAAATAAAATCATGTCTATGATATTAATATAAAGTATAGTCAACAATAATAAAATGTGTAGAATTTCTTTTGATGTATAATTATCTAATTGTGATGGGCAAAAGGGTAATACAACATCATCAAGCTTGAAAGGGTGGCTTGAAAGGGTGTGGTCCCTAAGTGAAATGTCACCTTGTCTCCTATATAAAGGGTCTTCCATCAACCCTAGAGACTACTTGATTTCTTATTCTCTCATACTAAATAAATCTTCATTATTGCTAAGAAGACATTGTGAGTTTAAGAGACATTATCATTTAGAAGATCATTTTCCTACATATTCTTCTTCATCTATATTCTCCCGAAAGATATCAACATGGATTCAACATGTATATTCCTAACGCTTCCGCTTCATCTCTTCCTCAATCTTTTACTAAATATGAGTGTGACATTCAGGGGTATATAATTGTTCCAACACAATTATTTACCAAGAATGATGTCTTAAGTTTAATTCTTGTGTGGTGTACTCCCTCTCTCTTATATTACCTTTTTCTTTGTCTCATACTAAGGTTTTTAGTTGTTTTATTATCTAAAATAGACAATGGGACCCACTTGTCATTCTAAAAATAAAAAAAAACTTTCTACCCACTTTCTTGGACCCGGAACCGCTCCACCCAATTTGCTACACCTCTCCACCCAATGGCTAAGATGAAGGCCACATACACACACAAATCAGGGGGCGGTCAAGATAACTCCCACTTTTGTGGGTCCCACCGAATTTGGCTCTATCTGAACCGTTGGGTGTAGGAAAAATGAGGTGGCATTGATCTCCACCATTGGGTGGAGCTAACTCCTTGGTGGAGCAGTTCGAAATTCCACTTTCTTTCTCATACTTTCTCTTACTTTACTTTTCATACTCACAACATTTACTTTTTCTTAATCTTCATGTAAAGTCAAACTAAGAACCTTAGTCCGGGACGGAGAGAGTATTTTTTATGTAATTTAAAACTTTCTTTTGTGCACTCGCTTATTTTTTTTCCGCGGGTCAACCATAATTAGTAAAGTGCTATTTATTTATCTTTTTGTTAATGTACAAGCATTAGAAAGATAACATTATCTAAAATAAGATTCATCATTTGTTATTTTAAAAATGAATTTTTTACTGCTTTCGAAAAATTAAATGATGGTTGTTATTGCACGAGCCCAATGCTAGTCATTGTCTCTTCAAGATTTATTCGTCCCTTCATTAATTTTGATTACAAAATAAAAAATAACAACAAAAGGTGGGGTTTGTCTGTGTAGGCAAATTTGGTGCTAAACTCGTGTCTGCGGGAAGCGCACATGCACGCTACTCGCAAGCCAAATTGGGATTTGATTCGCACCCCCTGCGCGCGAGTGATAGCCTCTATACTACATAATATTGAACACTACTACAGTGCCTAAGTTTTTATACAAGTAAAAGGTTTCATCTCCTTCCCTAAGGGAGTCAGCGGTTCAGTCCACACCGTGTTTTAGGCCTGAGCCGAATTAAATCATTCGATTTGGTTAGGTTTCCAAGCATGACTGGTTCGGTTCAGTCTCAAAAATTGGTAAACCGCATGGTTCGGTTTATTATCTGACCCTTCTAGACCAAACCAGATCAAACCGAACCAAAACCACACCAAAGCAAACCGCCAGACCAAATCACCAGACTGAACCGTCAGACCGCACAAATTAACCATATATGTGTATGCTAAGTCATATCTATCGTTTTACTACAAATCCTATATTACATTAGACTATTTCTAAGCCTCGTTTTGCATTTTATTAATATCCACATTGTTTGTTATATTCATTGAGGCATATAGTTAATCAAGTTTTTTCACATCCAACTTTGTATAGTGTGTCTCTTCCTTCGGTTTTTCTGTTCGTTTAGTATTCTTGTTCCTCTGAAATTTCTCTTAAAATGTATCTCCCACATCCCTCCCTATTTATCTCGTACCCTCGCTCTTCCTACATGATCACTAAAAATTTTAAGCAAATATAATAATAAATTGTAGTCTAAATAATGATCTGAACCGTGGTATGAACAACAGTCTGAATGATGGCCGCAAAGGTGCATGCGAGGGCTGTATACTAATTCATCATTTAGAGCATGAAGGTGCTACGCCGTTGTGAAAATAGCATTATATTAAAAGTTAAAATATCTAAAGTATGATTATTATGAAACACATAACCAAAGACTAATTAGCTAATATGGAAGACATAACCAAAGATATTGTGTCCCTTTGGAACTAGACACCCTTTAACTCTTACCAATGTACATTATCCATGATGCCCTCAACTCACTTCCCTCTTTAAAGAGTGTCAAAGTAATCAACCTTTAACAAAAGTCAATCTTTGTGGCCTCAATTCACTTCACTCTTTAAAGTTGCATAAAGAAAAGTAGTCCATCCACTTAAGTAATTTGGATTAAGAACAATATTAAATACTAAGAGCATATAAAAAAGTCACAAAAACTTGCTTACAAAATCATAAGTGTAATGATGTTCTTGGTGTTTTTTATTAGAGTGCAGCGGGTCCATTATCGATGCAATCAATAAAATATCGCTACCTCATTTTGTGAGCAAAATTTTATGATCTCATTTTTTGCTCCTAACATTACTCTTGGATTAATGTTCATGATCTTTGTAAGATTTCATGGCTTAATCTTTTGAGGTGGTCTCCCATGAGAACAAGGGGATCCGTCTCATGCATGAGACGGGTCGCCCCATGACCCATGGGCCGAACCCGCCACGTGGCAACCCACCATTGGCCGAAAAAAAAAAAAGTTTTTTTTTTTTTTTTTTTTTTTTTTTTTGGTTTTTTTGAGTTTTTTTTTTTTTTTTCGGCTTTTCAGTGGTTTAGCAAAAAATATAGTTACCATCTCTTAAAGTAACATTGTTCATAAGTAAACGTAATACTTGTTTTAAAAAAACAAAAGCTCGTTTTACCCATTTGAAAAGTAATAACTTATGTATATGAATGTAATAGTAAGTTTATACAAATAAATGTAACACTTTGATTGACGAAATTGTAACAGATTTCTATAGATAATGTAATACTTTTACATGTATCATGATAAATTTGACCCCATTGTAACTTATTGTTTGAAAACAAATAGATATCTATACATATGTATTACAATTATTTACAATACTATTACATATAAATAACACGTTTGTTACATTTTAGTTATATATAAGTATTACTTTTGGCAAACGAAGAAAACATAGGAATAACACTATTACTTTAAGAGATGGTAACTATTACTTTAAGAGATGGTAACTATTACTTTTCACAAACCGAAAAAAAAGAAAAAAAAAAAAATATAAAAATTTTAAAAAAAAAAGCAAAAAAAAAAAAAAAAAAATTTTTTTTTGTTTGGGCCAATGAGGGGCTGCCACGTGGCAGGGTCCCCCATGGGTCCTGGAGCAGGGTTGTGGGTCGGGTAATGGGTCAAAAAAATGACCCGTCTCACCCATGAGACGGGTTGGAGTGTTCTCACACAAGTTTTTGTCTAATCTTTTTCCCTTTTCCTTATTAAAGTTCTTTTGAGTTTGCAATATAAACTCTTTTCTTGATATTTTATATGATTGGAAATGAAGGTAAGTCTTTTCTTTTATGTATTCCTCTTCTTCCAGTGCTCCAACTCGTGTGTTTGTATAATCCCATGTATTGTATGCACTTCACGGGCGGACCTACCCTATGTCTATGGGGTTGCTTAAAAAATTAAATAAAATTACTAGTGTATTTTTTTGAAAATTTAGAGTAGTGCAATATTTTAGACTTTGCCCCCCTTTGTTTAAAAAATAAATGCATTAGTATTTATTTTTGTCCCCTTTATGCCATTTTGCCCCCTTGTAAAAAATTCCTGAGTCTGCCACTGATGCACTTTATATATATAATATATATATATACTCCATCTGTCCCATCTTAAACTTCAAAAATTTTCATTTTGGATGTCCCATCTTAAACTTTAAAATCCCAAAATAGAAACTTATTTATATTTTTTTATTTAGTGGGACCTACATTTCATACACACAACAACTATCCACTAACTATTCTCTACCCCACTTTTTCTGTCCTACCCACTTTCTATACTCACAACACTCTACCCCACTATCTATATTTATAATATAAAGATTTTCATCTTAATTCTTGTGCCCACTTTTTTTTTTAAGTTTAAGATGAGACGGAGGAAGAATATATATATATATATATATATATATATGGGTTTTGTT